>CM061153.1:18383907-18873907 GCA_030710495.1 Labroides dimidiatus | reverse complement strand
ATTTGCAGGACAGATGACCTGAGGAGGTTCAATAGTATTCAAGTTTTTCTTAAGCTTTCAAAGGCTATAATATCCTTTGTCTCTCTGCTAAAAAAAACTGATTGTTAACAGGCCTCAGTTAACCACATCAGAGGTGTCAGGTTTGCCAATCCTAATCCCAAACAAAGACGATATTGCCCTCTGTTATTGCTTATAAAACTTGCCCATGTAATACCGCCTTTGTTTCAGTGCCAATTTGCCGGCAGGCTCTGAAGCATGACTATTGGATCTGCTCCATTCTTTTAACTCCAGCCTGGTGGAGCAGAGGAATGATCTACTAGCACCTGTATCTCCCCGTCACCCTCCTTTTCTCTCTCTTCTTTCAGTTCTTACTCCCTCTGCTCTCTCACACTTTCACATTTTTATCTCTGTCCTTTATCTGTCTCTTCCTTGCTGGCTCTCCCTGGTCTAATTTCAAGTCATCTTTTTTGCAGATGCCCATTTTTCTCCATGATCGCCTGGCTTTCTCTTTGGTTCCCACTCCAGCGGGCTCTGTGTGTGTGTGCGTGTGCATGTGTGTGTGTGCGTGTGTGTGTGTGTGTGTGTGTGTGTGTGTGTGTGTGTGTGTGTGTGTGTGTGTGTGTGTGTGTGTGTGTGTGTGTGTGTGTGTGTGTAAGGGTTTGCAGGTGGCTCTCTCTCGCTGGCTGGGTCAGTAACCAGGGGAAACTGGGGAAGAGTTCATTTCAATAGAACAAATGGGGAACAAATTGATCCACTCTTGCTGCTGTTTTCTGAGACACCATTCCAGTTTTTTGTCAAAAGGGACTGAAAGCCGTGAAGTCAAAGGCTAGAAAAGCACAAAACCCAAAATAACCTTGGTAAAGACAAGAGACAGACATTCCTCTGCTCTCCCTACTGCAATTCAGAACCTTAGGATAAAGTCATTACACAGTTTGAGCCCTGTTGTGCTACGCTGAGCAGATGCTCATCTTGGGGCAACAACTAATGGTTCATCTGTTACACAAATTTTATGCAAGCAACCCTACCTTATAGACACCTGTACCTGGGACTGTGTGCAGTCTCTACCCCTCAGGTCCTGACAGGTACACAATCTGTGTCTGTGTATCTCCTTGACGCTAAAACTGTCCTTGTTTATTAACACAGCGAGCTCTGAGGACAGTGGGATGATGAAAAGGGAGTTCAGGCTGATGAACATTTAGAAAACTCATATGAGTGTGTATGAAGATCACTTCCTTTGTTGAATACATGTCAGTGGGTTTATGTGATAAGTGGGTCAGGAGGCTATAAACCCTTTAAAATGCTGACCATTTAAAATGTTGCTGTTTTAGGTGCTTTTCTGTTGGACTGTAGCTCATTTAAGTACTTTTGTCATGTGCTAAAATAGTTCCTTATGTAGGATGACTTGCAACTCACAAACATCACAAAACGGTGAAATTTAATTTTGTCCTAACAGCCATTTTGCATTTTAGTGTATCCCAGGGAGGATTCAGCTGCAGACCACACCTGGCTCTCCATTTCCCTGCACATGTCTGGATAAATGACTTCAAGTAAACAAGCGTCTCACTAAGTGAAACCGGCTGGAAACACCATGCTCCTGCACCAGACAGCAGAAGAGGTGTTCAGCAGTTGTTTTCCTCCACTAATCTCAGTGCAGACTTCAAAAGGACAGTTTAAGAAGAAGAAATAACCACACTAGTTTTCTAATTGTTGTTTACAGCAAACTCTACATTGCTGGAAATAGATTTTAGCTTGAAACAGAGTAAAACAAAGCAGACTAGGTATCCTTTGATTTGGGGACACACCAACAACTAAAAACAGTGCAGAGCTGCAGCAGAAAAGATTAGCTGGCTAAAATTCTCTTTGAACTCGCACTACGAATGAGTCATGTCTAAGTCTGTAAAGCTGGGCAAGGTGCAAACTTAGTGCTGCCACAGACACAGACAAGGCCTCATCATTTACAGGACTGTGAATATGTCACCAAGCTTATTATTCTTGTTATAGTAAGGCAAGGCAGGAAATCTTTGTAGTAGAAACATTTTTCCTGAATTTTCTTAATGGAAATAGTCACAGGTATAAATCAAAAGTTTCTCTGACCTGAAGCACAGATGGCCTAGTGGTTAAGGTTGTGCTCCATATGGGCTGAAAGTCCTTGAGTGGGCAGTCCAGGTTCAAGTCCGACCTGTGGCCAAATGTCGCTCCCTGCTTTTACCCTGTTTCCTCCTCTAACCACTGGCCTGTTCTCTTAAAGTAACCATCAACCATGTTTGAAGATGGATTACGTCTCTCAATCACCTCAGAAGTTGCAGGTACTATACCATTCAGAAACAATCAGTGTAGCAGGTCCCACCCCACAAAGTTCTGAGAAAATACAACTGAGAGTTCCTCAAAGGTACCTTTAAACTCTACTCAGACAAATGTCTTTGTTTCATTCATGGAAAACAGTCATGTTGCCCACCTTTTATACAACTTTTCATCTCTTGCATATTGCAGCTTCCCAACAGCCCTCATCTGCCTTTGTACTTACACAATGCACCTGAAACAGCGTAAAATTAGTGTCCCAGTGTACAATTTCACATTGCAAGAGAGCGAGAGAGAGAGAGAGAGAGAGAGAGAGAGAGAGAGAGAGTTGTACTGCAATACCTGCTTTATGTTGCACCTTGCCACCAACTTCACATCTCTGTAACTCGGAGGATCAGAGAGAAAAGTTGAGGACAGGGATCTGTGGGAAAAACCTCATACCACCATTACACCTCACACTTCCACGCATGATCCAGACAAGATGTTAATATTCTGCCTTGAAATGCCATTATGTAGGATCTATATAATTCAACAAAGTATGAAGTAAATACCTATGACAAACTCTTACAGGTTAAAAAACCTGGTATTAAATCACTGTAAAAGTTGTTTTATTGACAGGGAATAATGAGGTACATGTTGACATACTTTCCTCAGGTCAAACGCCCTGGCAGTCCCACTCACAATTATTGCTCTTTGACCTGAGAGGCAAGTGAAACTGCAGCTTGGCCACTGCCATAAAGCAGTAATCTGTACTGTGCCTCATCCCCATGGTAACCTGTCTGCCAATAAGCACTGTGGATGGCAGGGTGCGCCTTTCATGACACCACTACACCCATCTGACTCACTCACACACAAACACACACACGGCTGTCATTATTACAAAACCTGATTGCAAAACATCATTAGCAGTGTGCCAAACTGTGCTAGTGCCAAACGAGACATCATGTGGATCACATAGACAGGTCTACAGATTATGCTGTAGGCAGAGCTAGATGAGGGAAGCACTGACAGCTCTACTTCTCTACACTCAGATTTTTTTCCCCTCTAGCCCACCTTTGCCCTCTTCACTTCTTTCACTCCTTCTCTCTGAATTTATGGCTCCTTTCCCATTTTTCTGTCCTCAACCTCTCCTCTCTGATGTAAAATCTCAACCACTTAGCCAGCTGGCATCAGGACACAAACCTTCTTCCACCATGGCACGGTGTCAGGCCCAAGAGAGCAAGAGAACCAAAGGCAGAGGGAGGGAGATGAGTACACTGAAACCAAGAGTGAGAAAAAGGAGGAAGGGAAAGGGAAAAGGATAACAGGTAAGGACCACAGGTGGTTATTGAAAAAGCTGAATTTGACCATAAAAAATGAAGAATGGAAAAGATATGTCATGAAGGACACTAGTAGATAACAGAGTTTGACAGGCACTATCTTGAACATTCTCCAAGCTTGATTACTCTCCCTGTGTATTATGATGAAGTTCAGACCTGTATGAGACTAACACTGTATCAACAATGCAGCCCTGTTTTGATGATCTAATGCAGCAATCAGAGAAGCACTGAGGGGGAGAAGGTGACCTCTGGTTTAACAATAGTAATATACAAAGACAAAAAGTGACAAATTTTATCATGTGCACTAACTTGTGATTGTATTATAATGCAGGGAGCCATGACTGTTACAAGTCAGACACATTTTCTTTCCTGTCTGGAAGGCTAAAGCCCCTGTATGAGTCTAAAAACAGCCTTTTAACTCAAGTTAACCTTAATTGCGACTGGTTATTTCAGAAAATCAGTGCCATTAGATTTGCATTTGAAGTTTATCTGCAACCAGAGAGGATAATATAGTGTTGAAACCTGTACAAATCATGGATGTAGTCAGGATGTAGTCCCTGTGACTTCAACCCACTGTTTTTGAAACAGAGTTTTGAAGCCTATCATGTGTTGGTGCCACACTGGAAATGTTGACTCAACCTAATTTTGGTTGAGCTAGTATAAGATACGGAGGCAAAGTCAAGGCGAGCTGTAAACATGTTCATTTTTGCTGTAACAATCAGCTTTTAAGAATGAGTGTGAATGTGGTTTCCGGTCCCTAAGAGGACCTTGAGGAACTGCAGTTTTTAACACTTCTGCATCAGCTGCATTTCTTGCCGCAGGATTTTGCTGTTTGGTTGAATAGCAAGTTTTAAAAAAAAGGAAAAGCTGCATAAAATATTCACATGAAGAATCTCTATATTACATTATGCTGTTTTCATTTGCACTTTAACAGACATACAGTTCCGTGTTAACAGGATCCTCCACTGTTTGTTCTATGTGACTAGATTATGGGGTTTGGGAGCAGCAGAAGGTTGTTGGCAGGGCTTTTAATTCATTGTCACTATAAATACAGGGTTTAATAATATTCAAAATATCCATCAAAATGTAGCACAAATCATTTGTCAGGGTTGCGATGTCTGCAGCATGAAATGCAAGGATTTATGCTGCAAGGTTTGAGCCAGTGTCCTTGTAAACACTCAGTGCGTCTACATGCCTGCAGTAGTCCGGCTAAGGTCACAGCTCGAGTTTAAAGCCACAGCGGGGGTCTAGTCTTGAGAATCAGACTTCTGGCTGAGAACATCTCACTCCGCTTCGATAAGCGGCGCTGTGTCCTTTATTGATGAGTGAAGCTGCATGCGTATCAAACTAGTTTCGGTTCACCCAAAGAGAAAACAACATTTTAACGATGATGGCTGACATGGATGCAGCTGTAGCTCTTCATGGTTTTATTTATGTTTGTGTCGTAGTGTGTGTTTGTTGTGTTGGAGCCATAGACTGTACGAGCGCAACGACCCTATTAATCACCTACTGCCTCATCCAGCTGAACGTCAAGGATTACAGAGACTGGCTGAGTCCTGCTGAATCCAACAGCAGCTCGATTGCAACAGCATTATCTAGATGTGTCAGTCGAGCTATGTGGAGTCCATATTCAGCCCAGCTAAGCTGTTGACATGCATTTTAATAGCCTGATCTTGCGCTGACAAACTCATAGTCCAATTTCCGAAACTCCATGTAAATGCACTGACTGTGTCTCTGCAACTCATTTGTGTTCAGCTCTTGTCCATAACAAGAGCAGGAGAGCTTACATCCTTCATGCATCCTTTGAGCACCAAATACAGCAGGGCTCAGATCGATACAACGTTTTACACAGATTACATAATTATTGAGAAAGTGGAAATAATCCTTTACATGTAATGGTACAGCCAGTTACTACATGGAACATTACTGAAAAATGTATTAATGCAAGGCTACATCTGTAATTGGTGTAAGGAAGTAATTAAATGTTTGGATATACTGGTCTGCTAACAGAGACTTGCAGCAAGATGTCTTTAATTTCTCATTTCAGAATGTAACATTTTGTTTTGCAAAAGTGAAACAGCACTTTAACAAATACTTACAATAAATCTGCCTTTTCCAGTTCTATAAAAACGCACCACAGGGTATTGATCATCAGAAGAAGGTTTGCAAACTCCTGACAATAACTGAGCAAACTTCGATTATAAATTACTATAAACTCCACAGAGAAACAAGTTTGTTCACATGGATTGAGGTTGGTTAATCAAACTGTCTCCAGTATCATTTCCCTGCACACTGCGTGAGCTGTTTTAATTCACTAACTATCATTCACCAAACAGCACAGCAGGCTCACCTTAGGCTCCATGGAGATGAAACTGTGGCGGCCACGACTGGACAAGGTCGACCTCTTAATGGTTCGGCTATGGAAGAAGTGATAGTGGTCTTTAAGATCCCCAATCTGTAAATAAAATACATACACAGAGTCAGAGAGAGTGATTTCAATGAGTGACTTTAATTGTAGAGAAGTTTGCAAACAGACATCAGACACATTTGGTGTATACGTACACATCGCTTTAAGTATTCAAAAAGCTCCGAAATTAGAGATGTAACTAAAGAATTAGAAAATAATGCTTGCATGTTTCAAACTTATTTATGTATTTTACATTAAAGTTTCCATTAGCTCTTGGTTCCAAAAAAAAAAAAAAAAACAGACGCTAACAGTCAGATCCATAGACAGACTTCAACTGGTATAGAGCCATGGAGGCCAGACAACCTGCAGACACACAGACAGTGACAGACAGACAGCGGGCTGCGACAGGATGTTGATTAGTTTTAATAATTGATAAAGACCACACAATCCCTTTAGATGATCAAACTATCATGGCTGCCAAGGCTCTGGTGGTGTGTCACTGATCCATGGTTGAGCACCACCTCCACCACAGAGCCTATTAGATCAGCTTTCAGCTCAGTTCTCATGTACACGCACGCACACACGCATGCACGCGTGCACACACACACACACGCACATAAATTCTCATACATTAACACTGACAGAATGAGAAACAACAAAGCCACAAAACATGATCTAAACACACAGCACACGTCATGGAGTAATATGACTTAAAGAGTATTCACCAAATGTGCTTCCGTTATAGGCGGCTACCACTTTTGGATGCTTCTCATAGTGTAAACAGGTCTCAACATATCGTGCTTCCACTGCCTATTTAATCTACCCAACATCTGCACTGCCATTAACAGGCCACCCTTCCCTCTAGGAGTGTCTGCCAATGAGGAGCTGCTGGGAAAGCTCTACACACAGAATTAAATAAAACCCCCTTAAGCCCAGGTCAAAATTCCTGCTCCTTTTAATGTCCTTTCAAAATAAAATCACCTACTTATTCCAACTACAGTGTGAATTCTAAAAAGACTCTCTTCGGGTTGCATGTTTAGTATGCAGCTTTTTTAATTTTCTTCTGAACTGAACTCTGTCTGAAAGTTTGGCTTCAGCTGTGACTGCCTTAGCTTTGATGGCATGATCAGAAATGAAAGGGTTACAGTCAGCTGAACTTTTATTCTGATTCAAGAAAAACCTGCATGGTGAATCATGAAAACTTCTGCAGATTCTTTGCTTACTGGGAATGATGTTGAAATAAATTTGGGAAGTGAAGCCACTCTACAGTGATGAATGATGTCTTGCATCACTGACATTTGCACTGAACTCATTAAACTTCCTCGTCTCATGATGCTGAATCCACCAGGAGTTGCTAAAGGTGATTAGACTTTTTCATAAAAATCATCTTGAGGGTGTCGGAGTCGAGACAAATCATTAAAACTGCATGCTCAGTTTTGTTTGTTCCCTTAAATGTGAAGGTCAGACACAGTCCCTTTCCTCTTCTTCAGATATATTATTCCACACTGGACGTCAAATAATGTATTAGTGCTTTTTGTAGTTTAATTAACAAACCAGAGCCATCCCTGAAGCAGACTCCTGTGGGATGTAAACATTAGTCTGCATACAATTGTTTGCCCCTGATCTTTGCTTACAGTTTGACATTCAAGCACTCAAAGCTTTTCAAGGGTTTTTTTGTTTTTGTTTTCAAATTTTGTGTTCATCTGTCACTTCAAATCCTAAATTAAGTCAGGGATGATGTTTAGGTGTAACATGATAAAATTTGGAAAAGTTTAAGGAGGAGAATAATTACGCAAGGCATGGGGTCAGTGGTAAACAACAAGACAAAATGTGCTTCACACACACTGCAGAATTCTGTGTCTACAGAAAAGTGAACTGAATCACAAAACACGTGTTTCCTGACTTCTTGCTACATTGTGCAGATGCTGCAGTCCTATAACAGCCTTGCTGTTGAATACGAATCATGGTTGAAGCCGATATGATATTTATTTGTTTACATGCAGACATGTTTATAGATGTGGGGCAATCTGAAGCCAAGTTTCCGGGCCACATTGCTTGGCAATCATACTATAGAAAAATGGATTTCCTTTCAGGTATCCTCATCCTGTAACAATAAACCTAACCAGACAGGAAAGGGAATTAAAATTGTCAATATAAAGATAAATGACTGATTTATATTCAAAGATCATCACAGATGCTGAAGGATAAAAATGATCAGAGTGAGTAAGGTGTTTGATGTTACTCTTGTTACCTTATTTCAGAGTGGTAATCTTTCCAAAAACAACACTTTCATGGTCTTGTGTGTCTGATCGTACTGTAGCCAGCTTCTTTTAATCTTATTTTTAACTCGACCACCTTCAGTCCATGTCTTCATACAGATCATCATTTTGCTACAAGTCCTCACTGAACTCTACCAACCAAACCTAACCCTAACCTCCAAACATCACAGGAACAGAAATCCATGTCTGTGGTTTATCAGCTGATTTTGACTCGCTTTAGACTGTTGTCTTCGACCCAGAAGATGGCTTCATGGTCAAAAAGATTACCCAGAATTCCATACATTCTTCCCTTGTGATCCATGTTCAGAGACTATACTGTTCCTTCGTCACAACTTTTTTAACCACTCTCTTTTCCTCTCTTTGCTTTTATAACTCAGGGCACTTCTTGTTCAGAAGTTTCACTCCCAGTTTAAATCCTTAGAAGCGATCATTTAATATGTTACATTTGTTAAAAATCACTTGCAGTATAACTATTTGCATCTTCATCAGTGTACAGGCGTGTGTGTTAAATTCCCTCACGTAACACATTTAATTACATCCTCAATAAACTTCACTACTGCTGTAAGAGTGTGTATGTAGGAGGGGGGGGGCTGATGATGGAGATGTCAAAGTTCACATTAAGAAACCAGTTTCCTGTTATCAGTCCCATGGGAGAGGCTTTCAGCTGACCCCTAAACCAGGAAGTGAAGTAAAACTCTTGTCTATGAGGTGTCAAAGTCCAATGAGCTTTCCTTATTGAGATGGAAATTAGGGCGAACGGTGGGGGTTGGGGACGACACCACACTCCACAGGGGAATTCCTACTGGGGGCTGGTATGGAAAAGGGGGGGTACTCCACACATTAGTTCCTGTCAAAGAGAGGGGATAAACGAGGCCATTAAGGCCTGCTCTCTGGGGAGTATAGTGGGTGGGCGGGCTGGATAAGGCGAGGAGGGGAGAGGGGGGTTCAATAGCTGTTGACTAGGCTACCCCACAACAACCTGTCAGAATGCCCCCCTCTGTTCCACGCCGTCTTCACGTTGAGGGCTGGCAAGTGCAGGCTTGAACTACCCACGTATTTCGGTCACGATACCCTGGAGTATGTGTGGGGTCCATGTTTGTGTGGCGGATTTCTTTTGTCCACAGAGAACACAGGGTTTCTCTTTAAACTTTATCAAAACACATCTGAAGTGACCAGTTAAAGTCCTGCAGACATCTTACTGAAAAATGAAAGGTATGTTCCCCTTCTCTGGATATAGAATTTTTATATAACTATGGCTGAGCTTAGCTTTGAACCCCCATATTTTATGAGTAAAATCAGAGAAAAGCTGAAGGACAGAGTATTGCAGAGGTGCATATAAGGCTGATGATGTAAAAAAAAAAATGTGTCAGCTAAAAAATAAGAGTTAACAATATTTACAATTTGTGAATAGTTTTTGTGATACGAGGTTAAGTGTTGTTTTCAAGCAGCTGAGGCAGTCCTTTACACCAATAAAGAAATTACTCTGAACGATTCAACGCTAATTCTTTGTCTGCGTGTTTTGTTGAAGAAATGCAACTTTGAAATCAATTTCTTACAATTAACTTTTAATGAAGGATCGTTTCGATAGGCTTCAGGGTCAATTTGTCCCTTTAAGAGAAGAACAAGGGGTCACAAAAACGAAATACTAGAAAACCTGCTTATTTGTAGGCCTCTGATGTCTGTCCAACATTATAAACCAAACAGAACCAGTTTTCTCACTTGTGTGTCAAAAGGTGCATGCACATGAGACTGCTGAGGCTGTGAGGCAGACAGTGAGCTTCCTGGGGCTCTCCGTCTGTAACCTGAACATGAACCGCGAAAACAGTGAGGAGGCACCTGTTGTGCCATCCTGCCCCTAGTCTTCTTCGAATTGTGTTCCCTGTAGCTTTCCCCGACTTGTTTGGTTGAGAGCCTCGTTTAAAAAAAGTGTCCAGTTAGAGAATCACAGACCAAGTTCATGGCTCTGGTTTGGACTTCAGACCGTGGACGCTTGAGTCTATCTCGTTTGTCAAATGTTTAAGGGTTGAAACACACCTCTGAATCTTTTTCTTAGAAGACTTGACAAAAGCAAGTACACGTAGAAAAGAAACAAAAATACATAATATTGGATGGTGCACAAGGCGACCTACCTGTCCCATGTTCCTATAGCCATATTTGTCCGCTATCCGATCAGCCACCTCGTTTCCACCGGCTATCCTGATTGCCCAGTGGTTGGTGTAAATCCGAGCATTGCACGGCGGGGAGGCAAAGCCGAGACTGAGCGCCAGGACGCACAGCAAGCTTCTTCTCCAAGCGCCGTTGCGGACCATCTTCCCCCACTTTTAACCCGACTCTTCTCCTCCTCCTCCTCAGCCGACCAGGCAAACAACCAAACTTCTCTTTTCGCCGAGCAAGACTCTCATAGAAACGCAACTATCCGGGCAAAAACACCGAGACAGGGAGAGAAAGAGGGAGAGAGGGGGAAAGGAACGGAGCCCCGAAGAGGAAAATGAGTACCTTGTCCTAAAACCTCCGCTTTCCACATGGGAGAGTTGGAAGTTTGCGTTTCGTGTGCCCTCTCTCTCTGTCCCTCTCTCCTTTTTTCCAAAGCGGAGGAGGAGGAAGTGTACGTGTCTGCGCGCCGTGCGTCTTTGCGCGCGAGTTCGTGTACGTCTCCCTGTGCGCGCGGATCTCCTGAAAGCTGATTTCTCTTCTCAACGAACAACTCGGATGTTGGTCGTTCAGCACATCGGGCTTTCATGTGGCGAAATGGCTACAGCGCCTCCCCACAAATAACTAGCTGACACTCTGGAGAGTAGAAACAACTAAAGCCGCGGGGTTTCCCTGCCCAGCTCCGCTGGGTCTTAAAGACACTCTTCTCGGATCCCCAGACACAGAAGAGGGGGGTCGAGCTGGTGGCAAGAAAGCCACTGATAGACCAGATACAGGAGCTTCCTTCAGGATTATTCCTGGATAAGGGGAAGAATGATAAACTTTAACAAACTGGTGGGAAGTTGTCCTCGTGGGAAAACATCTAAGGATTATTCTTTTAAAAGATGTTGCAGGGCTCAACCAAATTTATGATGGATACTAAAATATATAACAGTTTGCATTGTCCTCAGCAACATATTTGTGGCATAAAACCTGACCTCAAGTGTTGAGTTTCGACGTGGAAGCCACAGTCTTGATCCCATGTTAACCCCGGCTTTATCTCTGTTTTGTCCCTGTTTAACCTGAGTCTAACATTCTTTATGATCCCATTGGACCAAGGAAACATTTTAGTTTTGGTCACAATGTTTTATTAGCTCTATCAGAAAAAAAAATCACAAACTGCTCTTTAAAAGCAGTAAAATATTGGTTAATCAAACATGTTTGAGTTCAGGTGTTGCTGGCATTAAATGTGCAGCAATTTTAAGATTGTATAGAGATCATCAAAATAAATATTGAAAATTCTAAATGATAGATGCTTTTATATTTCCAGACAAGTGGAAACTTTAAAAATAAGAATAGTGGAAGTATTGTTACGAAATGAGACATCTTATTTATGAGACAAAGCTGTTGTTCAGCCAATTTGAGCTTTTAAGGGATTTCCTAATTTGCTAATATATTTGGACACAATTTGATAGCTGGTATAAATCCCAAGGCAATCTGCTGTACAGGACCAGGAGCAGTTTTCCCTCAAATAGAGTCTTTCATTTAACAAGTGGATGTATTACATGCTGTTGAATGCAAGCCTTGTCAGTTTCTGGGCAATATTGACACAGACATACCAATGTAAAGTTGAGTAAACTATGACCTCCACCTCACTCATCATCCAATGGAAAACAGTCCTGAAAGAGAAAAAAATATCACGTTACAAAACACTTTCATCCTGTTTTATGAGTCACTGTCATGGTTTATGGTTATTATCATAGACTGGTTAAAATGGGTGAATCAGATTTAGTGTTAACTTAAAACAGTGTCTCAGATAGTCTGACTTCATGTCCAGGTTAAGCCTCCACACTACCATGCAGACTGACTGCCCTTGGCTCTGCTGCTTATTTCCCTTAATCAGTGAAGCTCTCAATGTCATGCCCCCCATTGCAGCACAGGTCACAGCTGACTAAACGCTGTCATTATGGAATGTGCCCAGTATTATCTGTAGTTGAGCCTTTCATTCAAGGCCTTTGTTGATTGATGGGTTTTTGTTTTGCAGCAGTTTCCCGGGGGTGTCTCTGTGCACAGTGAAAACTGTTCTGCATGGCACACAAGTAAAAATCAGCATAATTGCACTAATTGCAGCCAATTTCTCACTGAAAGGACCCCGCTGTCACATCTCACAACAAGCAGGGGGACAAGAACATCTCATGGTCCCCCAGATGGAGATGAAAGGGAGTTAAGGGGGACAAAAAACACCCAGTGATGGTTCCTCATTCAGCCTGATGGAAGGGCTTGTAATTTAAAGAAAAAAAGGGTGAGGAGACGAAACATGCCAGAAATAGATCAGAGGATCCAAATCAAGTACCCAGGTCACGGGGCCACCAAGAGCACCAGGGCCCCCAGTTCCCATTCAGATCCTAAAGACTGCAGCATCCTGCATGACGGCCTCACGGGTTTTCTCCAGGGAGTGAACCGAGTGAACCCCAACAAAACGTCTTTGTCAACATGAGAGCCAAGCAGCCTAAAGTGTCAACAAACACTCAGAGGGGCATTCCTCTGTGCATTCCTGCACTTTTTCAATGAAATAACAAGATGCATCATATCTATTTGGGACAAAATTGACAAAAGAAATAAAAAACGCTCCACACAACCCCCACGAAACAATGAATTGGATGACCCCCAACAAGAAACTGCAGAGACCACACTTTTTTCAGCATGGGAACAGTTCGTTTGTTCATTTAGCATTAAAACTAACATTTACCTCATCCCACCAAAAAGGTGTGCTGATCCCTTTTCATATTTTCTCTAAAGAATGTGAATCTATGAATTTCTCCTCTTTTGGTCCATTAGAGTAACTTCTATAATGGGACTTCACTCCTTCATGCACCTTTCAGCTCCTTCAAGTTTTTCTCAGATCCATTGCTCACTCAGACTCCCCCTCTTATGTATCTCTCTTTGGGTGGGCCTTCTGGGAGTCAGTGTTGACCTTTCAACTTCACTTTGACTTTTGACCTTGTTGCTGTAGGCTCCTGCACTTAGGCTACAAAAGCACCTGCCACTCACTGACTTTTCATCATATCTGCTCTGCAGCTAGCCCTTCCATCACTGCTCTACCCTTCTTCTTTTCTTTCTCCCCCCCTTTGTCAGTCACATACCAGGATTATACAGGCTACTCTCAGGACAAACACATGCTTTGCTTTCAGTGCAGAGAGATGGGAAATAGCGGAGACCGACAATGCTAAAGATGAAAAAAAAAAGTATTTTTAAGGCCTTTATTTTGATGAATAAATCAACCCACTCTGGTCAGTCTCTGCTGTCACAGTGTGTGTTTATATGTGCAGATCAGGTCCCAGGAAACAGAGTTAATGATGCAAAATGTATTTGGTGGGATTTAACCTGACATTACCTTTCTAATCTAGATAAACAAACAAACAAAAAAAATCCTTTCTGGACCTTTCACACAAGTGCATCATGGATGCAGCAACACTTCATCTGATAAATAAAAAGCAACCAAAGAGTAAACATGAAATATTTCAGTACTTGTTGCAGAAATACAGAAAAGTAAAACTTTGGTCTCACACATCTAAAAGAAAAGCAGACTGTTATCCCCATTGTGGGTCACTTTACTCACTCTTGGTTTGTAATACAGTTTATAATCTTGCATTTCCTGCTTTTTCTGTTAATGGGGACCGTGAAGACAACCTCTAAAATCAAAGATTTTTTAAAACTCTTTCATCAAGTTTGTTTCCATCTGATGTGGCTCTCCGTGTTAACAACGCTACAAACTGTTCGGGCCCAGGCCATGAAGACTTAGCTATATAACGCCATCTGGTGTTAGCTGGTAGTATAACAGAATTAGTTGCTTATCCTATATGTATTTTAATACTTGTACACAAAAACAAAATGAAAAGGACTTAATCTTTATTATTCTCAAATAAACAGTCCAAGGCAAAACCATGTGTAACCGTAACCCTTTAAAATGAGTTTGACAAGCAGAGAAATCAAAGACTTTGATAGCAATGTATCGTAAATTTTACCAATGGTCTCACTCATTATTCAAGAACTTTTCTTCCACAATCCTCCCTCTATGGAGCCTCAATTTCTCCTAATTATTCACTGAAAACATGCAATTCTTTGCCAGCAGTAACAATTACATGCAGCCCATGTTGTAGTTAAAACAAAATTTTAGTATGGAGTGTGAACGTTTCCAGCCTGTAGTGATATAAAGAAGGAATAAAAATGTTCTTGCGTAAATGAAGCCGTTTCGTTTAGACTGGATGACTGAGGTGCAAACAAAAAATTAATGATATCTTAAAGTTTTGAAATGTGTTTATGATTATTCCAAAAGTTCAACGGTCACTTCTTCAACAAGCCTTTTTTTTGCTTAAACTTTACCTAAAGGTTTTTATTAAATATGGCCAATCATTGAAATATTTTGACTAACACAAAAGATTATTTGCTGTATTCTATTAGTTTTTTTCTATTGAAAAGGAAGCGAATGTCTGGACTCCATTTTAACAGCTATGTCTTTCTCAAGCTGGGCCACCGCATATCTCCAACTGGCGTGAATGAGTACAACAGTGAACTCCGTTAGGACAATATGTTCGAAAGTAATATTTAAGGTTTCAGAGCAGGGTCCTTTTCCAAGTAATAGTTGATCCATCTCACAAATTTATACTCTGAGAACAATTGCCCAAGCTCCCAAGATACCACAGCCCGTTATTTTTTAAGTTATACAACTGCTGAAGGTTTAACAGCAAAACTTTGCCACCTGCCAAAAACAAGCCACTTGTTATAGTTTCACCTTGTAGGTTTTGATTACAGTCTGCAACAAATTATAACTTCTGACATTCCCTTTACGTTTATTTTCCTAATGCTGGATGTGTTTATTTTTTAAAACTAGTTTAAATGGATAAAAGTGGATGAGGTTCTTAATGCACAGAAAGCTTGCAGTTATTTTTGCTAAGATTGTTTACACTCAGAATTCAATGAACAGTCCAGAAAACTTGTCTAGAAAATGAGGCAAAATCACAGACACATGAAGAAATATTTCAACAAATAAGATGTTTCCAACTGCTCAGAACTTTTATTTGAGGGAACTCATGGTTAAAATTAAATTAAAATATAAAATTCAGATGGGCGGGTCTTTCTTTCAAGGGAAAGTGTTGACACAAGGACAGCAGACAGCCCTCCAGAGGGAAGGGACAGAGGCCGGATTGGCAAGTCAGGAATCTACAAAATGAAGTTTTGGGGGATGAGCCTGGCCATTCATTAAGTTATGTATAAAAAGAAAGGAAAAAAGACAAGAGATGCAGTTAGTTATTATAAACCCCACCCCCTTCTGAAATGTCCTCATAGGCAATCAGTGCTATAGCTCTCTCCGTTTCCTTTTTCTGGTTTCTTACAGGAAGTTTTAGAACATTTTCGTCTTCACTCACTCTCTCACCACCATGTCATTTTCATCCCATTCTGCTTTAATGTAACATCTTTTCCTGCAGTTTTGGAAAAAAGTAAACAAAATGTCCTTCAAAAATAAAATGCAGCAACCACATTTCATGTTCTACTATTACATATACAGTATATATATATAAATACATACATAAATATCTTACATGTACAACCAATTTTGAAAAGGGGGGGAAGAGAGAACCCAAAAGACTTATGAGGACTT
This sequence comes from Labroides dimidiatus, assembly GCA_030710495.1. Lineage (NCBI taxonomy): Eukaryota > Metazoa > Chordata > Actinopteri > Labriformes > Labridae > Labroides > Labroides dimidiatus. The sequence continues at coordinate 18,857,815 of CM061153.1, read as the reverse complement.
GTGGAGGTGGGGGGAGCAGGGCCAGGAAGCCCAAGGTTGCTCATTGTGAGGGTAGTGTGTCTGGGTTTTTTTTTTCTGTTTAAGCTTTACACACGCACGCACGCGCGCACACACACACGCACACAAACAGCCTGTTGGGGAGGGGTGGTGGAAAGCATTCTTCAGTTGGCCCAGTAGGGGGAGCTGCCATAGCTGGACTTGCTGCCTTGAGTCTTCTGCTGCATGCTACTGGACTGATTACGCTGACCTGGACCACCCTGAAGGTACAAAAGAAGTGAATTGTCCATTACCAAGTAAATTCATAAGCAGTTTGTCTTTTCCCTTTAATTTGCTGCCTATTCAGACATCTGGCGAGGCCCAATAACCATAAGGGTGCAGTTTGCAAAAATAAATGGTAAAAATAACCATTTGCAACCTGATGTCAAAGTTTTAGAGCACAAAAGCCTTTGAACATGTCAGAATTATTTAAACATTAAAAAAGAAAATATGGTAAACATTTGTGAAATCCTGTAAGGGCAATGTGACGTAGGCACTGATCACTACTTTACCTGGCCATCCTGTGTGAGGTGGTGGTGCAGCAGCTGAGAGTGGGGCTGTTGGTGGGGTGGCAGAATGTGCAGGAATGGAGCAGGAGCATAGCCAGGAGCACCCCCAGGGTTCAGGGGCCCTGTTCCCCCAAGTGCTGAAGGCAGGCTGAAGGGAGGCGGTGTCCCTGTGTGGAAGCCCTGCTTGTCAAAAGACTGAGGATGATGTAAAAAAAAGTACAAGAAATTTAATTAGTGTTCAACTGCCTTTCAATTTATGAGCAAAAAGAATTTCCCATCTATACCAAAATGTTTCAAACCTTTATATGAATATCAAACAAAGATGATGTGCTGTGATGTTTTTCATTCTAACTGTCATTTGAAGACAACCGCTGCGGAAACGGAAAGTCACGAACCTGAGTTTTACTGTAGATGGAACCTCCCATGTCGGGTACTCCTCCACCAGTACCTGACCCTGAGAGTCCTGGGGCTGAGAGGAGGAAGAGAAGTGAAGGGGGAAAAAGATCGACGGAGGAAAGAATTTAAGAGGGGAAGGAGGAGAGCCCAGAGAAGAAAGAAAAAGAGTAGAGAAAAATCAAGGGGTTAAGAGGGGAAAAAAAAGAACAACTGTCACTTCACTGTTATCTGAACTTCATTTCCACTGTTAGTAAAAGGGGGGCAGCCAGTAGGAAGAAGCATAGTAAGTGAGGAGATGCAGAAGCATGTTTCTCACTTCCTTTCACCCCTTACATGTATCCATTCATGTGCACATCACAAAGTGATCACACACATGCATATACACACCTTTCTCCAAAACACTCTTGTCTGTAGCATCATCTGTAATTGTGAGTACATCTGTTTTTCCCACAGGAAAAAAGCCAGCTGACTTTGTGTGTGTTGTAAAAGTGTGCGCAAGTGAGTCGTGTGTGTACCTTTCCCTGGGCCGCTGCCCGCTGATTTGGCCTGTGACTGAGCAGAGCCTCCGTACCCTCCCTTACTGTATTCCCCACCGTGGGCTTGAGATAGGTCATCAAAGGCTGAAGAAGAAGGAGGAGGAGTGAAGAAGAGGAGGCAGAGTGAGCAGGGGAGAGGGTATGGGTAGGTAGAGACAGGAGGTGAAGGCCAGATGATGTGAAGAGAAAAAGAGGGAGCAAAGAGGATGGAAGAACGAGAAGGGGGGCAGGGGAGAGAGAGGCAGTAAGGTAACCTGACTAACATGGCAGCGGTGTCTATATTGAGCCGAGTCCAACTTCAGCAGGGGGTTTGAGCTATGCATGCAGCACAAGCAAAAACACACAGGCCCAACTCCACACACACATGCAGCATTTGGTGTACATGTTAAGAATAGAAAACAGATTTTTCTCTCATCTCCCTTCAAACTCTTCACACGATTTCAGCCTGTACACACACTGTCTCACTGACTATACAGCAATACAAAATACACATTTGTTTTACATAAAACCAAAAATTCATGATAGTATTGTACAGGTGTAATACATGTTATATACCACATTAAAGTAACAGAATCGAGAAGTCTCTGACTCCAAAATAACAGATTCAGTAACTGAAATTCAAGTTCCTTTCACAACTACCTTGTGTAGAAAGATGTACTGACTGTTGCATTTTAACCTTAAAAAATATCTTACGATACAAATTCAAAAACTTAGACTAAATAAATTCATCAGTCCTTACAATGGATAAGAACTGTGCCATGTTAATTCTCTGCATAAACCATGAGCCACATCAGTGACACACAGCACTCTTGGGTTTGTCTTGGTCATACCTGTGCCATACGCATGCTGTCCATAACTCGGCTGATGCTGTTGGTGATATTGATTGGAGGGGTTGGCCAGGCCCATCGCAGGTTGCTTGGCTGAAGCAGGAGGTACAAAGACAGTGGGGCCATACTGGAAAGCTGAGGGAACCCCTGGCATACCAGTGTAGTACGGCAGACCTTGAGGTTGGTGGGGTAGAAAAAGAAAAAGTTGTGTAATGATCTCTGTAAACATTCAACACCCTACAAACTCTATTTGTCTACACTAAAAAAAAATAAAAATAAAATCATAGAATCAAATTTATTATCAAGCTTTGGGCTTAACTGATATGAAACTGTCATTTGGAAGATTCTCCTTTTAGTTCAGTTAAACTTGATATAATTACTTTGACTCCAAATTAATACCCAAAAGTCAAACTAATCCTGGTGTCATAAATGTTAAGCATAATGATTACATCAAGTTAACGTGCAACTCATGTTAAATTACATGCTCTTTTCTTACCAGTGTATCCATAGCCTGGGGGGAGAGGAGGGTTTAGGAAGGCCTGGTTCTGTGTCTGCTGACCCTGGCTCTGTCCTTGGCCCTGGCCCTGTGTTCCTGCCTGAGGAGCCTGCTGGGGCTGTGTCTGTACCCCAGCTGTAGACAGGCTAGTTGGGGGAGCGGGAGATGAAGAGTCATTCCTGCCAAACTTTGTGGCCTCACCTGGGCAGGAAGACAAAATCAAAACTGATGTTTTATGAACTGGTTCAGCTGCATAAAGTTGTTTGAGTCTCTATAAGCCAGCAGCCTATGATTCATCATAATCCACAGTTAATAGACATGAACTCAGAATCTCAAAGTAAACACAACATATGACTTGCCAGAATAAGGGTTATTTGCCAGAGCATCTCTTCCAGGCAGGGTTGCTGTAGTGCCAGGGAATGTTACACCATAATAGTCCTGTGTAGTGAGACAAAACAAAACTGAAAATATTAACAGGGCCAATCTAAGTTATAATATTGTTCACATCAAGGACAGAGGGAGCCCTGAATGAGAAATGGTGTGCTTCCTTTATTACTTAAGCAACTTTAGCCATAAATTGGGCGACTAGGCTAAATTTATGATGGCTACTTCACAAAAGGAAGTGTGAAAACGTGCCTGAGAGCCGTTTGGTTCTGGAGGTTTCTTAACTAAGCAAAGTATTGTGTTGCAGAGTCAGAAGAGTCAGACTTAAACAGACTCACCATTGGAAGACGAGACTGCAGCATTTGCAAATCCTCATATCCATAGATCTGCTGTTAAAATAAAAAAATATTAATGGTTGAGTCCTTTTTTAAGAAGTTTTTGTGAAACCTCGCTGCTGCCTGCCAACCTTTGTTTGTATCCGAAGTATATAGTACTATCTATTCAACCTTTGCTGTCATCACTTTGATATGTTCCATAGACATTATGTTTCATCTCAAAACTCAAAAAAGAAAATTTTCCGCACTTAAAGGCCCTTTAAAACAAGTGGTAAACTCAATGAGTTAGATTAAAGGAGATATAACTAGTTCAACTGATTTGGCAGAGGATGGACAGACAGACATGAACTGGATAGATTAAAAATAATTTAGAATGGGCTAACCGTTTTACAGACACCAACATAGATCTTCACTAAGAAAAACAACTTTTCTTTTACTCTAAAAATACTCAGGGCCCTAATTTAAACAAATGCGAATGATAGTTACCGGGTAAGCTGGGAGCAAACCACCAGGGCCCATGATGTACTGGTTTGCCAAGAGGGGCGGCACTCCTTGGGCCAAGTTAGGAGGAGCTTTACCTGAAAAAGAGAAGATCTTGGCTTGATTAAAAAGCATTAAAACAAATGGAACTATTATAAGGTTGGTAGATGTCTTGAGATTTACACTCAGAAGAGGGTTAAAAAAAAATCTGACAGCTCAAATCTCGAGACAAATAGTGAAAAATTATGTTCAAGATTTTATTTTCCCAAGTTTTGATTTACTTGTAGTTCTTATGGTGATTTAGTGCGTCCAATATGCCTACCTGACGTGGTGCCAAGCAGGGGTGTAGTGCGGGTTCCTGCAGTTGACAGTGTGGTGTTTGTGCCATTAGGGGTGAGTCCTGGTGCTCCAGATGGGTGCAGACCATTTGTAGTTGAGCCGCTCATGGCCTGGGGAACTGAAGAAGTGGGATTGACAGCTTGGCTGGATGTTGATGATGGAAATGCATGTAGGTTGGCATTGCTGCTGTTGCTGTCCTCATTGTTCATCTGGTAAAACAATAGGAGAGAGAGTGCTTAGAGACAAAACAATAGTTTTGCACACAGAATCAAGATATTATGACAGTTTATTGCTTGAGTGGACACAAACTTACAGTGAGGGATGAGCTTGTGGAGAGGGTCGATCCAGATGGGTGGGTACTGGTCACGTGACTAGAAAGAGAGCAAAATTGTTGTATGTGTTAAAGCAACTGATAAAGCAACATAGGCAAGTAGCCAATGCAGGAGCAGGAGGACAGAGATTCAGTCAAAGATATTTCCACATAAATGTTTGAGATATGTGCTTGTAACCATCATGATCTCTACACAAATAAAAAAAATCACTGGCAAGAAAAAAAAACACTGTGTGTCAAATCTTACCTGTTGAGTGAGGGCATGGCTGTGGAGTGGGAAGGTGTAACTGCTGGGGAGGGGATGTGGTGGCTGGAGCCACTATCACTTGTCATAACAGGAGACTCGGTTTTGACTGTTCTTGATGATGCTAGTTAAGAAAGAAAGAAAGAGCAGCAGATTCAATTTAAAGATTCCTAGATTTGATCATGTTATTAAACATATGTAGGGAGTAGAGTAAAAGAAGGAAACTGAATTGATAAAAAAAAAAACTGAATGAGGAGGATGGGTTGATAGAGCCCCATTCTTTAACAAACTTCATCTCTTGCCTCTTTACATGACTCCACTTCCTGACAAATGCATTTAGCAATCAATACTCTTATTACATTTTATTGGACACTCCGGTGCAGTTCTTCAGAATAGACAATGCTGAGAGAACTTACTGTCCTGTGTGGTTGCTACCTTCATGCCACTGTAGCCATTCTGTTCAAAAAGAAAAGATGGAAAGGAAAAAGAAACTAAGTTATAAATGCAGACACTGAGATATCTAGAAAACAGTCAAATCTTTGTCTCATTTGTAGAGCTGCAGAAAAAAAATGCTATTTATTGTTTTATGCGCTCACAATTCATGCCCCCATGTATAAGTCAGTGCCCCTGTCAGTGGACCCCTGCCCTTAGGACCCACTGAGATCGAACCTCTTTCACAAAGGTGACCTGGTCAATCACACTAATTATAATCCGCAGTTGAACCAAAAAGGGTCTCAACTTCGTAAATGTTTCCAGTGAAAGATCTTACGCAAATAAATGAATAAATAATAGATCTTGAGCAAACTCCTCAAAAGGGTCAGATAGAAAACAGAATATTGAAGGAAAGATGGTCTGAAGGTTATGGATAAGACATCTAATTTATATCAAGCATTTTGTACTGTTGATATGGGCTATAAGAAATGTGCGTCTGTCGGGGTGCTTGGTGTCAAAAAGAAAAATGAACATTTTAATGACATTCTAGTTTTGTTAGTTTACTTTAATTATCATAGCCAACGCTATGCACACACCAAGTCAGCATGGCAGACGGGCGTCTGAGAGGTTGTGACTTTTGTATATCTGGGGGTGCACGTTTAGTCATTTAAATCACAAAATGCAGCCCTTCCATAATTGTACATTCTGAAATTGTGACTGCAGTTCAATTAATCTTGCAGCACTAGTCATCTGTGTCAATTAATATCGTAAAAAGGTCTCCCCATACCGTCAGAGCAACGGCCGCTGGGACATCTTTGCTCTGAGAGAAGCCCAAATGTGGTGGAAGGTTTCTTGGGCCGCTGTTCTCCACACGGTTAGTTGCTGCTGGGGCTGTGGAAGGTGGTTGGGCAGCCGCACTAGGAAGACCCAGGGAGGGGGAGGGCGTGGCACTGGGTAGGCCCAAAGATGGTGTGGGGAAGCTGGGATCTGATGCTGCCATGGGTAAGGTGGGTAAGCTGCTCATGTGGTCACTAAGACAAGACAAGGCGAGATAATTACACAATTTCTTTAAAATAATTTCCCCACATAAAGACACAAACCTGTAAACAAAACAACTCTTACATGTACCTCACAACTCCTGGTTTGGAAAACAGGCTGCTCTGTGGCTGCTGAGTGGGAACGCTGCTAGAGACAGACATGGGTGCTGAAGCTGCAGCAACTGGGGCCTGAGCAGGGGCTTGCTCTCTGGCCGACTCAGTCTGTGCTGTATCTGCTGTTCCACTACCAGCCTCAGAGCCAAAGTCAAGAGCCCCAAACTGAACATTTAGGCCAGGTATATCTGCAGAGCCTGGCATCTCCACCGCTGACGATGGAATCTGAGAATAAAAAAAGACGGCGTTAAGTTCAACTGAGGTGATGTACTATATGTATGTTTTTTTTAAGACATTAAAATATTCGAAATCACAATCTTAGGAGGTCAGATATCAGAAGTCTCTACCTTTGATGGGGGAGGGACTCTGCGTCTTTGGGTCTTGAGCTGACGCTGAGGGGCTTCTGTGATTGGAGGTTCCATGCCTGGCAGCTTAACTCCAGGAGAAGGTCCATCTCTAACAGGAGGGATGGAGGATTCATGACCTAAAGGAGAATGAAAGTGGACAAACGCAAATTGTTAAAAAAAAAAATCAATGAGATAAAAAAAAGAATGTTATACTGCCATGATATTGAAATAAATGTTCTCTATAACAGCTTAGTTGTACTTTTTTAATTCCAGAGAAAGCATTGACCCCCTTTTGGTTCATTCACACTGCAAGTTACTTCCAAGCTCTATTGGTTTTTGATACTAATCCCTTGTTCAGTTTCATTTATCATTGCAGATAGTACCCCAAGACCAGAGAGCACAAGAATAAGCTTTTAGCAACCCAAAAATGAAAATGTCTGAATTGTATTAGACTTTGGGATGTTTGTTTTGAGCTGAGATTCATCAGTATTTCATAAGCCAGCCTAAACTGAGGAAATACCAAAAAGTTTGGAGGGTACCATTTACTGCACCAAATATGCCCAAATAAAACCATTCCATAGATGAGCCGACCATCACATTATTTACATTTAAAATGACATTTTGTGCACTGATCATTTGCCTTTTTTGTCAGTTCTGTAATTACAACATCAGGATTACTGTGTGTATGTTTGTATCAATTTCTGTCATTTTGGATTTAAAGCCAAGTAACTCATGTACAAACATCGCTGTCTTGGAATTCTTCATGTGTTCATGGACAGAAACTATTTAGCAGTCTTACCTGGTGGTGTGGGAATTTGTGGAGCATGTGATTGAGACAGGCCCAGAGACTCTGTAGAGGGAAGGATGGAGGACTGTTGTTGCCTCTGAGCTAGCTGACTGAGCACTGCTGACGGCTCTGGCTGATGCTTTATCTCCACTAAAAGAATATAGATAAATATAGAACATATTTATGCAAAAGGTAGTGTACTGAAAAGCAATTTCATTATCATTTTAGATTTACATGTCACATCATGTCAAGAATCTCAATTTTGGCCATTTATAATTTGAGATAAACTTACACTGTTGGGCAGTAACTGGACCATTCTCAACTCTCTGGGGTTTGACTTCAACAGAGGCTGAGGAGGAAGGAGCAGGGTTCTGTATTGAAGGTGGCCCTGCATCTTTGGAAACATTACTGTTGCTGGTGGTAGCTATCGTCTGACTGATTCTCTGACCAAGCCTAGGCCCATTGAGCTGCTCTGAAGTTCTCATGTCAGGGCCAGGTGTTGGCTTAGGTGCATTAAGGGACCCAAAACCAGAACCCAAGACTGATGACTGTGGGGTTGAGAAAAGTACAACAAGAAGTGAATACACACGTGCCAAACATTAGTACATTTCGGAACACAGAAGATGGGTTTAGCTTTTGTTAGGCTTGTGCTTATACGTGAGAGTTTCAGAGGCTATACATACCAGTGCAGCATGTGCGTAGGTGGTACCAGCAGAGGCGGCGTGGGCATAGCTGTTGGCTGTGGCGTGTGCGTAGCTGTGTGTTGCAGTGCGTCCATTGTGGTGAGAATTGGTAAACACCAGGCTTTGGCCCAAATCCTCAGCTGAGGGGCCATCAACTATTGCCCCCAAATCAGAATCCATAGAACCCACTCCTGCCTTGGGTAACAGGCTGGCCAAGTCCACACTGCAGGAGAAAAGAAGAAAAATGAACGTGTGCTGTATAATTTTTAAAATGAGGCACGTTTTTCTGTGTGACCGGAAGTAATTTAGGGTGGCTTACTTGTGTCCAGGTGTGATGTGGTTCCCTGGAGCAGAGGAGGCGGTGAATACCTTCGTCTCAGACAGCTGTGAAAAGATTGAGAAGTTTAAAAAAAAAAAAAAAAAAAAGGAATGTCTAAGATAAAAAAAGAGGTTGAGCTCTAAACTATATTAACAACAATTAAGTGCCCTATCAGTTCAATTCCCCAATTAACTATTTGCTGTATATCATTCACAAAATGCCCAGATAATAAGTTAAGTTAACCAAGTACCCAATAAGAAAAGTGCTTTCTTACATCCTCGTTCCAGTCTTCTGAGATCCACTCTTCTGCATTACCTGCCCATGTTCCTTAAAAAAGATAACCAACCATGTAAGTTGTCACATCCACACAATACAGCAATGAAATTGATTTAAAAATATGGGGAGGGCCAGGTGAGACTAGTACTTCCTAAGTTGCTAAAACAGCCTATCTAGAGCACTATTAGAACCAAGAGGCATCTTTTTATGATTCGTAATTTCCTTTACCAGTTGCCTCAGCTGGTTCATTGCCATCCCCTTCCCATGCTTCCTGCCGAGCTCCAGAGTTAGCCGTATAGTCAGCAGGATTGAAGGTGCTGAAGGGTGAAAAGTAAGGATGTTAACAGAAGTATATACATTCTGGTCAACTATGGCCAATTACTGCAACACAATGAGAAGGTTCAGAAGTTATTTCTCTACATATTTCTGTTTAGATATGTGCTTGTAATCAACATCACCACCTCCCAATCCAACTTCAGATGTAATATTTACAAAAACCTTGTGTTCTTACCCCATTCCCTGGGAGGTGAATCTGTTGCCAGCAGCTGCTCTTCCTCTTCCACGACCCCCTGCTCCTAAGAACACAAAGTAAGAAAAACTAAAGATGACTGACTGGTCTTTTGCATCCTGTCTTTTCAGTATTCTCCTTTCAAAAATGAAACTCCTGCATACATTGTGCAAGAACATTACTGGAAATAAGCAATGTTTTCAGTCACTGCAAATCTTCATTCAAACAATGTCAGGTACAGGACACTTTCTTTGACCATTCCTGTGTACATTTTGGTTTCTATTTTTTTTCACATTTAAAATTTTCTTAATAATGTCATATTTCTTAGGATTTCATAGGACTGTGTTGAATGTTATCCAATGACAGGTTCAACTTTTGTAGACTTAAAATTAAACATTGCAGTAAAACATTCAAAAATGGGCTTTGGTATAGGTCTAAATGACTTCCAGTTTTATTTTTTGCTTCGGGGTTTTCACCCTAGACAGTGACAATATTACAAAACTATTGTCAGTCAAAAGGACACTCAAGTTCAACTAAACTTCAAGCATGAATGGCAATCTGTTAATCTCTCTCCAGACCATGAAGACCCCCACCTTCGTCAGATCAATTGGACAGCAAGTTGACATTTCTTGTCAACCATGTAATGTATTCACCACTAACCCTTTCCCCAATCACAAAAACACAGCATCACACACAAGCAGCTGCAGAGACAGGGTGCATTCCAGACATGCAAGTGCTGCAATACTTTGAATGCCACCAGTCACAAATAGATATGCTGTCAGCTATATCATCAAAACAAGTACAATGACATCCAAGCAAATTCCCTTTTCAAGATTTCATTCACTAAAACAGACCTGAATTCTAATACTTCATCTTTAGGAAAATTGAGCTACCTGGCAGCACAGATTTCACTTTTTCCATCTGTCTAAACATCTTTTTAAAAAACTGGCAATGTCTTAAATAGGTTTAAGGACGCTCACCTCTACCCCGACCTCTGCGTCCTGGGTCCCCCCGTCTCTCTCCAGGAGCCACTTCAAACCCATTCTCCTCCAACCGGCCTTGAATAGAGTTAAAACAATCAATTGTGTCCATATATTTATGGTTTTGGTAATTCCAGAGTAAAAAAAAATGGTAAATCAAATAAAAAAACATCACAAGGAAAAAGGTGAATCTAAACAGTTATAATCAAATTCAGATTTGAAATATTGTAATGTTTAACTTCTAGCGCTTCGTTATTCATATACTTAATTCTTTGTTTGTGGCTACTTTACCACAAATCATCACATTAATGTGAAATGGCATGGAGCCGATCAGCCCCTGGTCTGCTTAGGTGTGAGTGGCGTCCTGTCTGTGTCCTTAGTTTGAACGACTCTCATCCTTCTCTTAGCTATAGCCCAGGTTTTTCAATGGGATACATGGCAAGTGAGTTGTCTAGCCAATCATGCACAGTTTTATCATGGTTTACAAACTATTTCGTAGTAGTTTTGGTATTATAGGTGGGTGCTACAACCTGTGGGAAATAGGATTTATCTCCATAAAGCTGGTCAGCTAATAGAAGCATGATGTTGTCTCTGGTTCATGAGTGGCCTGATTCTCAGAATGAGAGTTGTAGGCCGTTCCCAGAAGGCGTTTTGACACACTGACACCAGCATCAGTCCATTTCTTGATAAATTGTTTATTTTTCCACTGAATAGTTCTTCACAATCCTCTTAAGGCTGCCGAAAATGGTTTTAGGATGAAACACAAAATTATCATTGTGTTTCTGATGCACTGCAGCCTCACGGCAACAGAGTTTTCAATGGAAACGCTGACATCACGTTCTGCTTTGCGCATGCGTATTCAACTTTCATTGTGGGAACTTTTAATTCCCATGCGCGAACTGGAGAACAACAACGGTTCAATGGTGGACTACCGTGTAGTGCTTGTGCAGCTGAAACTGCAGACTGCCTTTCAACAAAATTTCCATGTAAACACAGATTTTTTTTTCCTCTTAAGTTTTTTTGCGTTTTTGAGTAAAACACTGAAATATTGTCATGTAAACAGGGCATGAGACGCAAGCAGTCTTCTCTACGATTCTAGCAGTATGTACTAAAATAGACCTGAATAACAATGTCTCGACACTGTCTCAATTGTTTACTCAAAATTAAATTAATACTTTTACATAAAGATTTCTCGCTTTTTAAAACAATTACTGACATAAAAAAAAATGCTTGAAAAGTTAGTATGCATTGAGTCTGGACTATTACTTTCACTTTCTTATATCTTTATGGAAGTTAGTGAAAATGTTCATGATAAATTTGTTGTAAATGCCCCTGTATTTTAACAGCTCAAATACATCCAGCAAAAAAAATCTCAAAATCTAGAGCACTCACTCCTCAGACAGAACAAACATCTATAATCTCAACCTTACCTTCACGCCCACGACTGATGCCTCTTCCCCTTCTGCTAGCCCCCCCACGTCCACGACTAGCCTCTCGCTCTAGTCCTTTCTTCTCCTTGCTGTCTTTTATCTCTGAGGGTCCTCCTTCTTTCCCAAGGCTCCGCTTCTTCCCCACAGTTTCCCAGGAATTCTAACAGCCATATAATAAACAATTAGGTCATCAATAAAATAAACCTATCTATATATTTTAGTTTCAGCCTAGCTCAGCTTAATAGCCATATGAGAAGGGAAAACACACATATGTGTTGATGGATATGCACTGAAGTCTTACTGTGTCAGAGGTGCTCTCCAGCAGGAAATTAATGGCTCTGTTAACATCTTCATTGCAGTCATGGAGGGCTACCATGCACTCATCTTGAGTCTTCCCAGTAACCTCGATCAGCTGTATTTGTTCAAAACAGGAGCACAGAGCAATAAGTTAAGACCAAATTAAATATTGTGACTCACAATCAATCCAGGAAGTCATACTGGTCATAGAAAAACATTTGTTTGTTTACCTGTTTGACCTTTTCTTCAAAGTCTGCATCATTTTTGTCATAGATCATTTGGGCTAAACGAATCTGTTCTGCTGTGGCCTGGGAAAAAACAAAGTTTAATAAGAAACAAAAAACTAGAATGCAATACACCTGGCCTTTATGCCAGAAGTTAATCAACTATCCTCATGAGAACACAGTGTAGGATATGGTCAACCACGGATTGTAAAATAAACACTCTTCCTGAACATTTTACTCAAATACTAGTACCAAAAAAATTAACACTAGTGGGCAGAATTTGTGACTGTCCTGCTCTGTTAAAATATATGTTGTATTTTCACAATTACATTGGCACACAAGTCTCTCTGTAGAGTGATGAAAACCCACCTGTATTGGTTTCTGTGGTTGTGTTGTTTGTGTGGTGGTGGGCAGCGTTTTGTCCCGAGTCCCCCGGGATTGATTGCTGACCACTGAAGTCATCATATACAGTATATACAAAAAAATGTATGTACAAAATAGAAAAATCTGCAAGGAAAAAAAGAGTGGAAAAAATAAAGTCATAAAGTCAAAGGACACACACACATTTCAAAGAAATTAAAGGCCTACATTGCTTTTGCTGTGATATTCTGAGAAGTCAAATGTAATCTATCAACATAAAATAAATTTAAAATTAACCGTTACATTTGCACAGGCCTGGGTGTCACTGATATGCACTGAACAATGCATTCTTTAATTGAGTATTTATGGCTGTTTAGAAGCCAGAAAGTCTTGGCAGTTTCGCTCACTTTAGGTTTATTTTTGTCACTGAATAAAAGGGAAATTTTGACTATCATTAACTTAATATCATCAGTCCAAGACTTGCTGTTGTCAAGTATACCATGTAAGACTATAACCCCATCTGTTGCTGCCCCCAACCTCCTAGTTTAAATTTAGCCAGCCAAGGGGGGACTGTCCAGGTGTCATCTTACAACCCTCCCCTGGTCACAGACATTAAAAGAGCAGTGAGAATGCACCAGCTCATGTTAGGTACGACTTAAACCCCCTTCTTCATTTGAATGTGATTAAAATGCAAATGTACACAATACTGGGGAGTCTAGCCCATAGTAGGACAGAAAAAGAACTGCCCCGCCTTAGCCAACCGTATACACCGTTAAGGTTTCCTCGTTGACTGCGATTTCAACTGACTGCTTGTCATCGTGAAGACGCAACACACGATATCCACCAGCTTTTGGCATACTACCGCTTGTCAACCATGTGTGTTGGTGGATAAAATGTTAACGTTGAGGTTCAATGTCAACTGTATCTTCCACTTATTAACAAAAGTGATGACCGAATTGTGCTCTTACTAAGTTGAACATTACAATGAGCACAGCGGAAATGGGAGCCGCACTGGCTAACGTTCACACCAATGTTAAGTCAACTCTCGTTAGCTAGCGCTAGCGTAAGCCCGGCTAACCGCTGGTCTTTGTTCCGTGCGACGGACAAACGACTCATGTCGTTATATCCACACAATCTACACGACATTTGTTGGCAGTTTGTCACAGAAATGAGTCTTTTCGTCAATGTTACTGTTGTGAAAATGGCTATTATTACGCAGCAACTAAATAAAACAAATATAAGAATGATGAAAATGTATCCTTTTGTGTAAAACCAGGCGAAAAGCTAACCTCATTGGCAGACCAAGCTATAGATAGCAACTGAAACAATAAACACCTCGTGTTAACATTTCCAACGGTCGTCGTCAAATATTGGGGCAAGTATTACGCACTGTTTGGGTGTGAAGGGGAGAAAAGTTGTCGAAAAACGCGTGGCCCGCTAATGTTGAGATGAGCACCACCAGGCTAAATTCCCCGGCATGTGAACGGCCCGTCCGCATACAATGCAGCACTACAGTATATACAACACAGACTAGCCAGTGAGTTAGTTAGCTAATCTCCAAACAAGACGCGAGTGTTCTTTAATAAGACCGATGTTTTTCCCCTAACTGGTTAAAAACTATATGAGAAGACTTCCGAGACATTTCAAAGCATTAACGATAACATAGACACAATAGATTTTTATTCGTTCCTTTACCTGCTAACACGCTTCGCTCAGCCAGCAGCAGATGCTGTCACGTGACCCACTGCGCCGTTGTTGAACGTTGTGGAGCCGAATCTGCCAATCAACATTCACCGTGCTGGTCAGATGGTTCCACGCCGTGCCCTTACGTGCGCGTTCCGAGCGAGAGCGCGCTCAATTGTACCTCATGTGTACTACACAGCATGATTACAGTATATGGTTGTCTCATGAAAACGTTTTACTTTAGGAATTCACAAACACACACACACACACACACACACACACACACACACACACACACACACACACACACACACACACAACTTTCACAACACTGCTCAGGAACTAAATGGTACGAAAGGGCCTGAATAACCCCAGTTTAAATAAAGAAATCAACACCACGTTTTTTTTTTTCATTTTTAGAATTTAGCTTTATTACAGAGTTGTAATTACAGTAAAAAAAAAAAACGTAATCCTAAAACTAAAATCCTCTACCTGGAAAAATAGCACCAAAACATTGTTTCCTGAAAGTAAACAATTTAGTACAAAATATTTGATTTGCAGTGTCTTATGTTGCATCAAGAATCTGTGTTTTTGTCAAGCCTGTACAAAAACAAAAAGAAACCATAATTAAGAGAGCCTGCTTTTTGCTTTGTGCAGACAAAGGAAACTAATCAAACTTAAGAACAAAGTCAAGTCTTTATGTACTTATGTGCTTTGATATACAGGGGAAAAATAAATATATAGTATCAAAGAAAACAAAAATGCAAAGACCAAAACAGAGCATTGAATATAAATAATTCCAATACAAGAAGAAATTTCAATAATTCGACCAATTAGAGTCCTGCTGGATAAGTTTAAATGAAAGGATACCAGTTGCAAAAAAAAAGAGTAGCTCTTGTACCTCAGAATAAATTATTCCTCATATAAATCTAATACCATCAAATGAGTTTTTGTCTTATATGACAAATATTTATTATGCTAGTGTTACACCTTTCGAACTCCAAAAAAAACCCCTTAGCATTAATAAAAGAAAAGTTATATATTCACCTGCACTGTGTTTACTATTGGCAAAAAAACATATTTTGTTATCTTGTGAAAGGCATTTCCTCTGTAAAAGCTGCACTGAAAAATATTTGCAACTTACAAAGTTAGTTAATGCAAGCATTTGGATCATGATTATCTACTTCTTGACTGTTTGTGTGTACCTCGTGAGGATAGTGGGTTTTAAGATGTGGCTGCAGCTGAGCTATCATGCTGTAGACACACTGAGCCTTTCTTTTCATTATCTCCTCCAGCTTGTGTATATACTCTGAAAATGCCTGTAAAGATAAAGATGATAAGTGAGTACAAATAAATCTTGTTATACATTATAGAAACATTAAAAAGGAAAATGAAAGTAATTGGGAAATTTTTAGTTATTCACACCATATCATGTTGCTGGCATAGAAGAGTCCCCTCCTTATGCCATAAGGCTTCCATATCTTCCATTTGCTTCCAATGGGCCTGAATAACATGCCACCTGGAGAGTAATTGGATCAGAGTTAATCAGAACTGCATACCAAAAAGGGCAGTAAGACGTCTGTATCTTAAGTTAAGGAATAATGTGGAATTGAAGGTGTGTGCAATTGAAATCCATTCAGCACAGTAGGGTTTCATTATCATTTAAAGTTTTTGCCTCCTAAACACAACATGTTTGGTATCACGAGTTTAATAAATTTGAATACATTTAATCAAATAATATAATAATAAAAAACTTAAAAAACAAAATAATTAAAAAATTAAATAAATTGTATAATAAATAAATAAATTTAATAAATCGTTTTGGCACTTACTTGGCATGATCTAAATCTTCCAGCGTTGGTGGATTTATTATGTTTCTGGTTGTGTGATTGCTAGTCCTCCCTTGAAATTTTTCTGTTGTCCAGTTGTTTGGTTGTAATGAGAAGTTAGAGTTATTGGAGGGGACTGAATTGACTGTGGCACCCTGTTTTGGCAACATCTTCATCTGTCCCAAGACAGCTTTTGTTGCTGTCTCTGAAAAGGAAAGAGGATGTTTGTTGTTGATATGCTGTGGTGGTATCTGAGTCACATCATTTTCCTCAGTATCGTGTGAGTTGGGTGAACCTTTGTTCTTATAGGGTTGGGTAGATGATGAGATAGGCTGAATGGCAGAAGTTTGTTTGGACAATGCACATGTCAAGAGTTTGAATGGGGATGCAGAGGTTTTGGGCAAGACGTTGACGAAAAGGCCTGTTTGAGTTTTTTGACAGATCTTTTGGTCTTGGAGAGAATCTGGCACAGTTTCTGGGCTAGGAAGTTTCATAATACCTGAATAACAGAGAAACATTATAAACCATTTTAAGCAATATTTACATTCTCACATAATATTTCACACTTACCCAGTCCCAATCGTTCCTTTGTGGTGCAACACATGTCCAGGCTTCCCTCAGCAGTGCCACTTTTTATGGGGTTAGAGATTGAAGGGCAATGGATCTTTACTTGTGGCACCTTAAGAAGAGAGAGGCCAAATTCATCTTCTTCTTTAACTCTCATTTCCCTGTCTAAACACACAATATGCTCTTTCCCCCTCCTATTATATTCTCTAATTTCATTGTCCAGTGGGCAGGGAGAGCTGCTCTTTAATCCCCCTTGAAGAAATGAAGTTGTGGCGGCCTCTTGCTCCACTTGAAGCAAGGAGATACTCAGGGGATCCATGATGTAGCTGAACGAGTCGTCTGGAGGCAAAACAGCATTTGATAATTCCCTTTCATTGGCATCAGCAGCAAGTAAACAGTCCTTCTTGCTACTTGATGGTTTTCCCATCATGGAACTTTGGGATGATAGATGCAGGTTTCTTGAAATACACCTGGTGTGGTTTGATCTGAAGGGAAGTTCACTGAGTTCATTAGGGGTCAAGGAGGTGTTGGTATGTTCGCAGCCTGGGGAGAGTGGTCTTTCTGCTGGAGCTTGATGATTGGATGACTCAATAACAGGGTGGGTAAAGTAGCTACAACTGTCATTGCTTTCATGTTCTTCATTGCTCCACACTCCCTCAGCAGAGACATCTGAGGACTCTGAGCCTCCCACACCCAATTCTCCCCTCTGTTCTGAATCACAGTTGTAAGACACTTGTGCCTCCCTAGCAGCTGGTCTCACACCTGTCATGTTGCCTGCCACCCAGGCCCATCCCCTCCCTCTCATTCCTTCAAGCCTTGCTGGTTTCCTTTTTTCCTTAATTGATCTTACATCTCTCCCACCTGAGTCACCATGACTAACCCTGTCCTTATCTTCATTGCAGTGCGGAGAAGTTTCAGGGACAACAGCCCCAACACTGACTGTAGCTCCATAATCATCTAATAATTCTTCCAAACCTTGACATGTAAGTGCAGAATCTAAGAGGCGGGGAGAGTGTTGGAAAGACATAAATGATGATGGAGAGACAGAGGATGAAAAAGAGGCTGGATGAGGGAAAGATTCAGACAGACATGTAGAGGATGAAAAGACAGGAAGGGATGAAGAAACAGAGGAGGGCACAAACTGTTGTAGCTGCTGGTGATACCGTCTCAGGTGCATTTCTTTCTCTTTGTCCCTTCCATCTTCCTTCCGCAAATCTCTTTCCTTTCCTTTTTTTACACCTGTAGATGAGTTAAAGTTAGGGCTAGGGTTAAGGTCAGCTAACCCTAACTCAAAGCTACTGCTACTACCGCTTTGAGTTTGTCCTTTCCCTTTGATTTGTCTTCCGTCTCCCTCTCTTCCCTTTCTAGGCTGATTTTCCCGTTCTCTGCAGAAGAATTCAGATTCTCTGACGTTCTGGTCACCAGCTAAGTGGCTTGAACCATCAATTCCGACATCACTTTCTCTTCTTTTACCATCACTTACAAGTGCTATCTTTCTGTTTTCCCCAGTTCTCATGACACCTCTAACAGGTGTGATTTGTTCAAGACTAATGTCAATCCTGTCTCTTGAACTTGTCTTCTCATTCTGCCTGCAGATTTTGGGTGTGGAGCAGAGAAGTTGACCTCTTGTGGCCAGCCTCATGGTAGGAACTGTTGAAACAAAAGCCTCTCTACGTGTCCCATACTTCGGCTTCTTCGGAAGACTGTTCCCTCTAATGGAAACATTGCTGCCTTGGCTGCTGCTGCTGCTTTTTGACATACTACAGTTTGGGAACGGTTTTCCTCTCCTTCCTCCTTTAAGTCCTCCTTTTCCTTGTAACTCCTTTACCCTGTGTAAAATCAGGCACATATATGGTCAAGTAGCTAATAACTGTTCTTACAAGCTACTCATTTCCCATCTTACAGTGTGTATCCTACATATCCCATGCACTCACCTGTCAGCATATCTCAGAGTATTAAGTGTGTGTTCACTTGCTAAGTGACCAGGTGAAATGTTGGCAATCATGCAAGTCATTGAGTCTCCAACAAATGAGTCTTTCAAAACCTAGAATGAAAAAAAGACATTCAAGGACAATCCAGACACAGGAAGCTTTCACATATAACTAACCATGACATTTATGCTCACTTGTATATCTAAATACCTGTGTAAGTTTGCTTTGTCTGAAAGGTGTGTGCAGCTGCTCTTGATCAAGAGACCGGATGCATTCTTTAAGCTGAGATAAAGCCAATATGATTAGAAAATGGGATCAGGTTCAAAGATATGTTTGACTTTATGTGCATTCTCTGAGAGTGTGACAGTGGTTGGAGCTTACAGCCAACAGACTCTGATTGATCTCAGCTCCCTCGATACGACTCTGCCTGTCTGGTTCTTTGGTATCTGATGCTCTCTCACTTCCTGCCAGGTCCACAAACCAAATCCTGCAGAAACACACAAACACATTTCTAACATCTTATACCCCTGTTCCAGGATGACTGAATCTCATCCACATAACTTTAGTTATGCTCATGAGTAAAAAACATGAAATAGGTTGAAAGTGTGCACTATAATAAACTGGACACAAACATATCATTACTCACCGACCAGCAAGTTGCTGGTTTACGTCCCTGAGGTGAATCTGCAGCAAGGCATGGGAACGAGAAGAGTGTGAATTCACTCCACTCACCCCCTGAGTGCGCTCCTCTGTTCCCTGTGCAATTACCTTTAGAAGTGCAAAAAAGATGACAAAGTAGAGAGAGAAAACTAAGTTTCAAAGAATTTCAAATTATTACAGTATTCATTAACAAATAAAAAAGCATGTTTTTATTCTCACAGGTGGCTTTCAGTGTATAAGCACAGAACTAGGGGACCTGGGGTACCTGGCTAAGCTGGTCTAATTGTACTTATTGAGTGCTTTCTAGGAAAAACATTTTTTAAGCAACATTTGAAAGAAATTTAAAATTGAAGGTATTATACTGGTCTACTGAAGAGTTATAAAGTAATTTGATGAAAAAAAATATTCAAATGCAAATAAAGCAATAAAAATCCAAGGCTTTGTTGTCTTTGGCCATGAATTAATAAGTATGATTGTTCAGAATTTCAAAAGCAGAGGAAGACTTATTATTATAGAATATATGACAGAGGTATTTCAGAGTTTTCATACCTGCTGAAAAAATTCAGCAAGGACCTTAGAAAATTTCAGAGAAATGCACTGACCTCCAGAAGTGAGCTAACTGAGTCTACTCTGACATCACGCAGCCCAGCAATATGAACCACCTTCTGTCCATCTTCCCTTGCATACAGCCTAAAGAAGGAATAAAGAAAAACAGTGACATTAGAAGGGAGGATAAAATAAAGAAATACAGTCTCAAGCGTTAACCAAATTCAATTACTAAGAAAAGTATATGCTTGTTCAGTCTGATGATGTCCTTTCCTTTAATGTAGAATTTGAGTGATAAAGAGAATTTATGGTTTGAAAATGCATTTTCAAAAATTAGAGACAAAATTATATTTCCTGGTGGTTAAAAACACAAAGACAAAACTGGTGACTCAGTGAACTCAAATGTCTTCCTTTCCTCTAACTGTTAACATTTTTCTGGTCATGTTTCTTCATGCTTTATTGGACGCAAACTTCACATTGTGGCTTTTTAACTAAACAAAACCCAAACTCACTAACACAAACAAACCTTTTCCTGTGGTCCAACAAGTCATACAGCTGACCACAATAGATTTCAAAGAAGCTGACATAAACCACCAAAGGTGAGTTCATGCGTGTGCTGGACAGGTGGGCAAAGATGTCTCGGACTGCCAGAGCATACAACCCTGGGCTTCCTGGAGGTGAACCCAACATGGTGTGTGTCTTTCCTGAGCCTGTCTGGCCGTATGCAAAGCATGTGGCCTTGCCTCTATTGACACACACAACACAAATGTACATAATAAGCATATAGTCATAGGAACACAGAGCTAGAACAGATTTGGAAAGGATTTCAATGTGTACCATTGTAATAATGAATCCCTACCCATTGAGCATGTGCTGCACGAGAGGATACGCTGTTCTTTGATACACCTCCTCATTCGAGCTCTCCTCCCCAAAAACTTGGTCAAAGAAGAACTTGTGCTTCAGTGACAAGTGAGAAAAGGAGAAGTCGTCAAATATTCAAAACACCTGGACAACATCATACTTAAACCAACATCACGATGACCATATATATGATGACAGATTTTTCAGTCGCTCTCTGCATCGCAAGAGAAAATATTTGTTGTGAGTTGGATGAGAATTTGTGGCCCAGCAGACAGGAATGTCAGGAGGTGTAGGAAGACTGCACTGCACTGTAATTCCTGCAGCACTACATGTACAGTTTCTCGTATGTTCACATTTCCACTTTTGTTTTTTTTTCATTGTGCTATACAGTGCTGTCTTTTTCTTTCTGTATTGCAATGACAATCTTTCAACAAATTAAAGTACCAACAGTAAAAGCTTAAATGTGAATCTTGTCCAGTCTCTTCTAATTACAGTTTTTCTAAGTTGCTTTTGGTGCATTTCTCACATCACTAACCATTTCTCAAAACAATTAGTACAAACTGCAAAACCTAGTTGATAACCTGCAAAAGCGTGTCACCAGCTCAAATCTGTGCTTCAGTAAAGCTGTAAGTCTAAATGTAAAATGTAAAATATGACAAGTTCTTGTTCCACTGTAAGCTTAATGTATAACACAATGACGGTAGCACAGTGCAGATTGTTTAGTGCTGAATTACTGTACAATATATACACCTGTTCTCTTAATGAAATGTTTGAATAGTTGAATTTACTGTGGTTCTTCCAACATTTGGCTGCACCCTTTGACCAGCCTCAGCCGTTGTGAGGCTGTGATTGATAACATGGTCCATAATTGTATCCCTAATTTCATCAGGACTCTGCCTTGGCCTCCTCTTCCTCTTCCTCTTCCCCTTCCTCCTCACATCCTCACCCATCTTTCACCATGCTGACCTTCCATTTCTGTGTCACAGTATTGTAGAAATGGTAACACTATGTTAGCCAAGTGAGGCCAATATGCTAGCCAAGTGAGGGTTCATGGGACTCAGCTCGGAGTGCTGAGTGTAGAACTGGTTTATCATTGGTTGCAACTAATTCTGATGGCACTGATGTGTACATTGACACAGATATTTACTTCTGAAAAATGAACCAAGGATTTTGAACAAGAGACAGGCTTTTGTATGAATTGTTTTTGCACTTACTGTTTTGCAAATGTCAAGGATGATTTGAGAAATTCACCAAAGCGACTGAGGAATATTGTAATAGAAAACACTTCGATTTTTTTTTTTTTTCAGGTGTGATGTTTAATTGTCTCCTCTCTGAACATTATATCTACCTGCAGGATGTACTTTGTAAGATCCACAGCCTCTTTGCTCTCATGGACAATCACACATTTTCTGCTCGGAGTTGTGACAACATCTGCTTCTCCTCTCCTGCACTCTCTGTGTGTCTGGGGTCTTTTTCTTATGCATACACAGATACGCCGCCCACCAGATTGCCTGCAAAATAAATGAACACATATGTACACACATGTACACAGTATTAACAACCAAAATCAGGATGACACTGTCTGAAAACAACGCCCAGATGCACTTTATGCAAATGTTCAAATAAAGATTTACAGATAAAGAGTTAGAGACAGAGACAATCCCAAAATATTGTGACTTGTAACTCCACAGATAACATCGTCTTTATGCTACTGTTCCAGCCTTTGTATTTTCTAATATACTTGACAAATGTAGGTCATGTGGTGTACCTCTTTGAAGCTACAGTTACTCTTAATACAAATTTAGCAGTCAAAGTATGGCTGACACTGGCACCTACTTTTTGACTGGAAGCGACTGGGGGCTCAATGGGAGTCCATAGTTGTATCCAGCTGTTCTCTTTAATTCGTAAACAGGTGTTGGCTCACACATGTGTTCAAAAACCCTGTCACAACTTATGTCCGTGAAGACTTTTTCCTCCCTGGAGATACTTCTTCCATTTTTGTGCCCAACTGGTTTGTTTCTAAACTTCTTTGATGACACTGCTGCAGGCTTGGATTTTGGTTTGTGGATCGAAACGCACTGTGGTGAGAATCTGATAGGAGAGCTGTTAATGTTAGTTCTTCCTGTGACACCTGGCTTGGTGTTTGCTCCCATGTGATGGTCAGATTGATGAAGATGTGTATCCAGCTTGTGCTTGTTGTCTTCTTTGCAGCTACAAACAGGGGCACTCTCAGTATTACAGTCAAGCTGCACAGTGGTGACTAATCCTTTGCCCTGGCTTGAGTCATCATAAAATGAATGATAAAGATGCCCCTGATGAAAATTAGTGTTTTCACTGCTGAAATCCAGCCTTCTGGAAACATGTGATGAGTTAGAAAAACTGTCCATGTTCAGCTTTCTCATTTCAGCACAGCTTCTATCTTCATCTTTATATGTATCTTCATCCGGAGCTCCATAATCATCACATGTGAAGCTTCTACCTGTTTTAGCACTGTAAACATCAGCACCACCACCATACTCAAGGTTCTTAAGGTCAAGAGCTTTGATCATCTGTATTAGTTGGAAGAGGCCAGTCCTGTCTTCCATAGAATGTATTCCCAGGATGGGATAGTCCTCCATGGTGAGTATTGAAAGGTGAGCTGCTTGGTGAATGCCAACTGAGATAAACCTGGAGGACAAGCCAAAGGAAAGACACTGAGGCATTTGGCAGAGTAGGACAGGATAGTACACATGTGAGTTTGATGTAAACTTACTTGGCATAGTGATGCTGCAGCCCAACAGCTCTCAGACACTCCAGCAGGCCAAATGTTATCTCTTCTTCCTCCTTTCCTCTCTTTTTCTTCGAGTTTCCTCCAACTGCCCTGGGTGTGTCAGACATATTGTTTTCACCCTTCCATCAGTTGATCACACAAAGCAAATTATTGTTTGAGAAAGTAAAACACTATTGCACTGCGCAAGCTGCCTATAGATGCAAACTAATTTCTCTCTCAGTGATTTCTGTCAAAGACTGACAGCTGATGGTCTGTGCAGTCCCTGTGTCATTACTTCCATGCTGCACTGGTGGGATGACAAGCAAAGCACAGGACACTGGTATGATGCTGTAATTTGACACTTGGTCAGCATGGTGCCAGGGCAGTACAGTGCAGTCATGTCACACATTTCTGTACTGCAGAAAATATGTTAAATATAGCAGACGCAGGCGTGTAACCATTGCATCGTAGACCTCTACAGTAGATTAAATGGCAGCTGCAATAGTCCTGCAGTGCTTTGCTTCAAATAATACCCCTCCTGATGGTTAATGTTAGCCTCACGCTGAACCATGTGGGGTTTCTGAGTGTCAGCAACTGCTAATTCTGCAAATTGAATTACAAGGAGGCAGACAGTGCACTTTAAATTTAATCAAATGAGTCACATGGCTTAAAGTGAGGCTATGAGCCATATAGTCATACTTTAGGCAGCATGGGGGATGGGTTATTGACACCTGTCTATTTCAAGTTTTGTGTGCTGGCAGAACAAAACTTTACTTACAAAGACAGGAGAAGTTGTTTTAAAACGGATGCCTAAAAGAACTGGTTTCCAGTTCTTGGCAACTTTTGTGTATGAATTGAAAAATTGAAGCTGTAAATCACAAAAAAAAGGTATCATAAACCTTTGCCTACCTGGTTGACATTAAAGCATCTGGCAAAAGCAGGGGAAAAAAATACTCTCCAGTTCCAGGGGACGAACAAACTAAACTGGCAAAGTGCATTAATTTTTCACAAACTTGCTAGCTACTATTTCCGTACACAGAGCACGTCACCATGACGACGAAACGGTTTGTGTGGGCGCGAGTAAAGTCCTGTTCAGGTAGAGCTTTGTTGGGAGAAATTAAAAGAAATTCTGCTAATGCGGGGTAGCAGAAAGACAGCCGGCCAATTTACCCTCAGTAAAGCATGAAAGAGAGAGAGATAATCCCACAGAGGGCTTAATGTCCCACAGCAAACCTGCTTAGACAAAACAGCCCTCCCAGACTTAATCATGAAAGCTTTGGTCTTGTGGCTTAACAGTAGAAACACTGTATGTTGTTTGGACAAATGTAGAAAATCATCGACATGGATTTTAACGATGACAGATTATTGATAGATAGATAGATAGATAGATAGATAGATAGATAGATAGATAGATAGATAGATAGATAGATAGATAGATAGATAGATAGATAGATAGATAGATAGATAGATAGATAGATAGATAGATAGATATGAACATTTTAACACACACAACTTGCGAATGTTTCAACCATTAAACATTCTTAAAAGAGGAACTTTGTGATTAGTTTGTGTTTCATATGGGGCAACATTGGAAGTAACACATAACATTGGCTCGTTCTGAGTTTTTGCCAGCCGACTTACTTTAAACGCCGGTACCGTTTTAATTGCACTTTTCTCTGTAATACTCATTTCTTCTAATTGTTGCTAACATTTAGTCTCACGCATCTCCGAAAATACGCAG
Source organism: Labroides dimidiatus (assembly GCA_030710495.1). Lineage (NCBI taxonomy): Eukaryota > Metazoa > Chordata > Actinopteri > Labriformes > Labridae > Labroides > Labroides dimidiatus. The sequence goes on along the minus strand of CM061153.1, from coordinate 18,832,541 downwards.
CTCATCAGTCACTGGTCACTGCGCTTCAAGATCAATTCAGTGAGGAAAAACTGCTGGATGCTGTGGTGGAGTTCAGTGTCAGAAATGTAAACTGGCGATGTAAAAGGGATTCATTGTTTTCTGCGTGCAGGTATTTAGAAACCTGTTTCCCTTTAGCGTATGCAGTTTTTAAGATAAATCCGTTTGAAATGTTTTGCTGCATTTGGCACTGTGTTGTTATAACCTCCTCTTCTATCTTGTTCCTGTCATACGTTTAAACTGTTTTCCACGAAATACGCCTATGTCTGCAGAAATGCAACATATATAGCACTATTTACTCCGTCAGTCATGACCAAATGAACAAAACATGAAAAACAATATTTCTGAATGTATTCTCGTACATCCAGGAATCCTGCCATAAGAGGACGTCGCTATGTCTTCTGAGGAGGATACGTCTCCGTCTTCTTCATCTTCATCCCCTCCTCAGTCCTTTTCCTCACCTCCCCCTGACTCCCACTTCATTGGCAGGAAAGAGGACATTGTCAAAACAGGTCGTGTGACCAAGCTGGTGAATGGCTGCAGAGATGTTCTGGTCTTGTATCACCAGGGACAGCTTCATGCAATGGACATGCACTGCTACCGTAAGCAATGTTTCTACTATTTATATTTATGATGATAATCATAAATATCTACTTTCTTTATTTACTCTCTTTATTATACTATAGGGTTCAAATGAATGAAACACAGCTCCAAAATAACACCTATGTTCCCCAGATGCAGGTGGTTCACTTCAGAATGGAGACATTGAGGTAAATTAGTTTTATTTTCCCTGAATACTGCAGTTAAGTAGAGGTACATTGATCTTATTTCTCAGTACTATTTTTCTAATCTCCTGCAGGAGTTTAATGGACTGCTCTGTATCGTGTGTCCATGGCACAAATACAAAATCACACTGAAAGAAGGTGAAGGACTGTATCAGGCTGTGGACGACCCTACTGTCAAACCCCTGAAAATGCACTGGCGCTCCAAGGGTGTCAAACAGAGAATTCACAAGGTCACTGAGGTCAATGGGGATGTGTTTGTTACACTCAATGAAAGCAGTGAGACCATTGAGTCAGATGTCTACCAAACTGAGAAATACAGGTCCTTGTTCCTGAAGGCCCTTCAGAAACCCAAGGCCATGAAATAGACAAACATTCATTAAACCTTTAAATTTTGCTCTTGTCCACTTGATGTATATATACACTTATTGAGAATATCAGGATTTGTTTTTTAAACAATTGTTTTAAGTCTAAGTAAAAAAAAAAAATTGTTGAGCACAAAAATGAAATTTTTGTAGTATATGTGATTTATCCTCTGTTTTTTTTGTGTTTTTTTTGAGGGGGGTTACATTTTTTTAAAAATTTTTATAAATGTTATTTCATATGAAAAATCATGACATTACATGTATCAGTAATTACTTCTAAATGGTATCAAGTTGTTGTTGGTTTTGTTGTTTCTTCCATTTTGATTACTGATATTGTAAAATCCTAACAATCTATCAGGAAACATTCGTCAATTAACACAACCACAAGGTATAGTGTCAGTCTAAATCTGTTTATGTAATTGTACATATAATTACATTTGTTATTGGACTAAATGGTTTATAAGTGTAGTCTTATCTTTTAAAAAAACAGGGGCATAATTACTTTTGTGATAAATTTGAGTTGTCCTAAAAACACAACGAAGAACTGTCAGGTAACCAATAGGTATTGTACTTTGTTTTTATTGCTAACATTTTGATATTCAATACTTGAAATGCAGAAATTTCAGAGAAAAAAATCTAGTGTTTACGTCCAGTGTTAAACTGAAAGTTGGAGCTACTACCTACTTTACTGATCTAGATTACAAATAGTAAAGTAAGACAGATACATCTTTGTTTATACTGAATAAAGCAGTCAGGATTAGCACTGTTACAACCATAGACTGTATGAAAATAGGTTACAACCAACTCCAATAGCTTTACAGCAATAACTCTATAGTACAATATATAATATGAAGAAAGGCTGTTTGTCTCTATATAAAAATTGTCTTTATCAACACTACGTTTTTAGGTTAAAATTCTGTTCTTCAGCCTACAACAGACACTCACAGTAACATTTCTTTTGCTATGGAAAATGTTCAAATCTCTGAGCCACTGTTTTATCCTGTTTTATATTTAATATTTATTATACAGTCTGGTTTTATAAAAAAAAAAATAAAAGCAAGCAGGCAAAAAAGTACAGTGAACGTTACAAAAAACAGACAACAGGTGGCAACAGTGCTCCGTGTATAATTCGGGAATGGGGAAAAAAGAATGAGAGAAGAAGCAAACACCTGGCGCATCTCTATGACGTACGAAACACTACAGTACCGGACGTGGTGGAGAACAGTCAACAAAGTAGACTGTTTTCACGAATATGATCGATTTTTATTTTTGATGGCCGAAATACCAGCACTTCAAATCGAGTAAATATTTCTGTGGAAATTACACGAAGTTTCATGGCCCAGATGGAACCTTGCAGATAATAAATCTCCAGGATAACGGCAAGAATCACGTTTCAGACCAATAGCTTTCTGTGATGGCTTCAGGTATGCCATATTCAGTCAGAAAATAAAGCAACTTATTTTTCAACCCGTATGTCCAGGTTTTGTAAAAGAAGAATGATTTTTTAAAATTGTTTGGTCATTTTCTTTAGAGGATGAAATCAATCTGCTGGTCATTGTCGTGGATGTGAACCCGATATGGTGGGGCCAGCAAGCTCAACGTGAACCAGAGGTAGTATTCTAAGTTGAATAAAATTATGAACCACACATTGTGGATTTCATTATGATGTTGAGACTCATTTCTTCTCTTATCTTGCTTTTTTTTTTATCTCGGTCCAGTTCACCCTGTCAAAGTGTGTGGATGCAGTCACGGTGATGGGAAACTCCCACATGGCCATGGCAAGGACAAACAAGCTGGCTGTCATTGCGAGTCACTGTCAAGACAGGTGGAGATAACAGCTGTAGTTGCTCGTTAGCAGATCCTTCAACACTGACAAGTTTTGTTTGATTTTTCATTTACATAATAGCTTAAAGTCTTTCTTCTTTGCCACTCCATCAACTGTATCAAACAACGAGGTGAAAACATGACCACTACCAGTAAGCTGTTCATGGCTCTGTCATTTCTGATCAACAGATCTGTGTTGTGTCCTTTATTTTAGTCACTTCCTTTTTCCCACTAAGAGCTGGAGTTGTGGGGACAACAGTGGAGAAGATGCACCCTCCAGTGGGGATGGAAAATATGAACTTCTTTCAGTTGCTAATAACCTTATTGCTGAAGAGATCAGGAGTGTTATGTCAAAAAGTAAGTCTGGTTTTTATGTGGATTTAATCAACATAGAGAATACACTTTACAGCACATCCCATGGACAGGGTTTTTCATCATAGTTGTGGCAAATTAATTTGGTTACTCAAAATACAAAAATGCATCTTATTGTTGTTTTTGTCTTTGGGTGGTAATGATGATGCCGTTAAATTGTTGAAATTTACTGGTTCTCCTGTGTAATTCAAGCTGAAGTGAGAGGGAATTCAACTGATACTCTGCTGGCTGGATCCCTTGCCAAAGCTCTCTGCTGTATCCTTTCAATCATAAAATGTTTTATTAGGTATAATATGACTTTTTAAATTATTCACAAAAATGAATCACTGGCTTAAAGAGTTAACTTCCCGTAATGAAACATTGACTCGATTTTAAGAACAAACAAAAAAGCCTAATACGTTAATCTGCAGTATTTATTTGTAAGACTATTTTTGCAAAAATATTCTGACTGCATTACAGGATAGAACTAAATAGAATGCTGTGATCCATTGATGTAATTTATTGTATGACTTGTTTTCCTGTAAAACAAAAAAAGATTTCAATCAATACTCTACTTAACCCCTCCATATTCAGATATTCATAGGGTGTCAAAAGAGCTGGAAGGTATTAAGTGCCTTTTTGTTTATTTTAAAATGTTGATGAATGAGTCATGACTCTTTTCTTTAAATATTGTAATTATTTTTATTCTCTTTTACAGCTGGACAGGAGATAAAGTCAAGGATACTGGTAAATCCTAAACAATTTTGTTTTTTGCATGATTGTGTCTTATTCTTGTGATTGTGACCACAGTGTCTGTATGTGACTGTTCAGGTGATAAAAGCAGCTGAGGACTGTGCCCTCCAGTACATGAACTTCATGAATGTAATTTTTGCTGCCCAAAAGCAGGTAAAATGATCACTTCAGCATTTAATTCACATGTTTATTAAAAACAAAACTAATTTTAACTTTGTGTCTTTAAATAGAATATCCTGATTGATGCCTGTGTGTTGGACTCAGACTCAGGTCTTCTTCAACAGGTACATTGTTCAGGCTTTGAAGCTTGTTGAAAAATGAGACAAACAATCAGGTTAAGTTTTTCTCAGACAAACGTATATTGTTTAAAGATTTATAATTTTTGTCATCCAGATATTAGTATTCAGTCTCTGTTTGTCTGACAGGCTTGTGACATAACTGGAGGATTGTATCTGAAGATACCACAAAAACTTGCACTGGCACAGTACCTTTTGGTGAGTGTTTCTACCATAAACTGCATCAAAAAAATTTTTTAAAAAAATACCGGTCTTAAATTCTTTTTAGGCTTCTGAAAGTTTCACTGACTTAGGTCTTTTGTCTGCTCATATTGTCATGTTTTTTCAATGCAGTGGGTGTTCCTGCCTGACTCTGAGCAGCGTTCACAGCTGGTGTTGCCGCCGCCTGCACACGTGGACTACAGAGCAGCATGTTTCTGCCATCGTAACCTCATAGAGATTGGTTATGTGTGCTCAGTTTGTCTGTCAAGTGAGTCTCAATGCCATAAACAAGTAACATGACAACAGTCTGGAATATTGTAGCAAGTGCTGCAGTTATGGTGTGTTTTGTCACTGATGCATTCTCTTGTCTTTTCTTGAAGTATTCTGCAGTTTCAGCCCCATCTGCACAACCTGCGAGTGAGTCTTCTTTTGTAATCAGAAAACTTGATTTCAAAATTCATTTCCTCTGAATTTTTTAGAGAACCTCTGAAATAAGAAAAATATATTTATCTATTTGTTTGTCAAGCACTTTTTAAGGCATTATCATAGAGCACTTTCCAAATTGATTTCTTCTTTTAATTGTCATTATTATGATGAAATATCTTTTTTTATTTACAGGACTGCCTTTAAAATCCAACTTCCACAGATGGTCAAGCCCAAAAAGAAGAAACTTAAGCAGGCCACGTGATGTAGTGTAGATATAGTGAGTTTAATTTTTGATACTCAGACTGTAACATTTAGTTTTGTATGATTTGAAACTAGACTCAGGACATCCTGGAAATATCCTTGAGAGTTGACTTGACCAACAGTTCATGAATATGTGGTCATAGATGTTAAGACTGGAAAGTGAACTGTTTTCAGATTAGTACTTGATAGTTCCAGTCTCTTTCCAAGAGTTTCAAAGTTGAACTTAAAGTAAATCCACAGTACTTCCTTTGGTTGAAAGAGCTATTGAATTTGAATGAATTATAAAAACCTGTACATGTTGGTGTTTTTCCATTTTTATGAAATAAAGAAACAAAATGTTTTTTTCTCAGACATTGCTTGTTTTTTTTAGGCTTTTAATGCCTTTAATGTGAGAGGACAGGACAGTGGATAGAGAAGGAAACAGGCTGAGAATGGGAAGTGACATGCCGAAAAGTCTCCACAGGCTGGATTTGAACCCAAGGCCATCTGTGCTCCAACATTGCTTTTTTAAAATTATTTTATTTTCTTAAAAATATTTGCACAATTAAATGGATTTTTTTTCACCAAATCACTCTAATTGGTTTAGGGGAAATATTTACTGGGAAAAAAAGTACACAAACTAATGTTGAGTTTTCAGCTGAGGTTTATTAATCTTGAAATAAATCATGGGAGTTCACGCAAAAATAAAACTGTGATAAACTATGGAATTGCTTGAAAGAAAGTTTTTCAGGGTTAAAAACAGGTCTTTCTTGGTAGCAGTACCAGTCACTTTTCACTTAAGTTTATCACCTGAGCTCACGGCAAGATATTTACACAATGTTGACATAGATTTATCAAGTAAACCATTCAATTTTTAAGCCCCATTAACCTAAAGTGGAATTACTGCATTAAAATAAAAATTTGCCCAAAAGTAATGGATGGGACTAGCTGCAGAGACATTTGCTAGATCAATCCATGCTCCTGAGAGCAGTTACTTTTACGGTTAACAGTCAACCATGTAAGATTCTTATAAGAGCAGTATAAGAAAGAAATGTTAAACTTAAATCAGAAAACTTTGCAAGTTCTCTCACACAAAATACTGTAGAAAATTCAATAGAAGTGTCAGCAGTATGTATAAAGTCAATTTGAAACCATCCATGAGTAATCCATTCAAAAAAGGAATCATATAAACTGATGCTTTGAGGTGACAGCAATTACCGCTGGATTGGAATAATGTTGCATCTGAAAGAGAAAACAAGAAAAGGCTTATGATTGATTCAAAGCACCTCATGTCTGGTAATACTAATAGACAGCTGGAAATCCTGAATGCATGTATCTTAAAGATGACTGAACTTAAAGTTAAATGTAGTTTTGGCAGAATCCCTGATAACTGTCAGACACTTGCACTTAGTGATTCATATTTACACATCTAACTCACAGCCCATCAGTCATTTTTTTATGTGAGCTGTTTATATCTGCAGGCATACTCTTACTTAAATCCACCTCTATTCAATTACATTGCTGCGGTACCTACCCCAGTAGACCCCTGCCTGTCCAGCGCTGTGGAGTCAGGCTCATCTGAGCTTTCTGGCCGTCCCGAATGACTGTGACACGCAGTGGTTTCTGTACGAGGACAAGACAGGGTGTGATATTAAATAGTTAAGTAAGTCATTAATTGTAACTCATTAAAGCAAAAAAATAGTAATAATAATAATCTTTGGATGGGCATTAAGAAAAAATAAGCATTTCAACTTTGTTTTAAAACTGACAAAAAGTCTTGTCTAAGTTTAATAAATTGAAATTTAAAATTTGCTGTGCTAAGTCACTATCTTACCCCTTCACTGTGTTGCACCACCGAAGCAATGTTCTGCAGGTTCTGAAAGTTCCCTGTGTTCACAGACCCAAACTCAATGACTTCATCACCAACTCGAAGGCCCTTCAAGGACACAACAAAAATAGTTTAACCACAAACAGGGTCTCTAATTTATTATGATGCTTTATCTAAAACAACTACCAAATGTAAAAAAAAAAAAAAAAAAAAAAAAAAAAGTTTACGTCACTCACAGCTCCACAGGCAGGTGAGCCTTGGGTCACAGCATCCACCCGGGCAAATGGTGTGGGAAGGATGATCTCCTGCTCCATAGCCTCCCCCTGGGCTTCTGCTTCATCCTGCTCCCGCTTGGCTTTCTCTCGAGCATGCAGCTTGTGCAGAGCTTCTTCTATCTCTGCCATGATGGCCTTGTGATCGTTCTGGAGGCCTGAAAGAAAGGATCAAAATATGTTAAATAAGTGTCCTGGCATGACCTTCTCTAAAGTTCATAGAGAGGTGACTCTTGACATACAACAAAAATCTTAAAAAAAAAAAAAAGTTAACTTGACATCTTCCCCTTAGTATGCCCCAACAAAAATCTAAACATAACTGTCTACCGTCAACGTTTAAAGCACCACATTGCAGTAACTTGTAGTTATTGAAACATAATTAAAACTCATTTAACTAAATCATCATTGTAGAAGTAAATCCATTATACTTCCTCTGATTAAAGGAAGTTTTAGTAAGTTTAGTGTAACTGTCAGAGAAAACACTTCAAAGAAAAAAACAATTCTTACATGAAATATTGTGTCTTGCGTTCCTTATGTGGTATAGATTCACATCTGCTCGAGGATAGCCCTCTTCGTCAACCAGTGGATCTTCCACTCCCACGCCTTGCTGTCAAGTTAGAAGATATTTAACATTTAACCACATACACTACTATGTTCATGAGTTTGAGACAGCCACGCTGGTTGTATTTTGACCGATTAGTTCTTTAAACTTACGTCTTCCAAAACATCGTAATAAGCTTTAATCTGTTCTTCAATTTCATCTTTCTTTTTCATGAGATTTTTAACATCATCCATTGTTATTTCAGACTTTCCAGAGCTGTTTTCCTCTGTCATCTTCATGGCTGCTGACTGCCTGTGAAACCAAAATACTGTTTGCGTATTTCCGGTGCGACGTCAGGCTTATTCCGTCCTCTGGATTAATAGTTTTGGGGACGCTGTACTGCCCCCAACTGGATAATGACGGCAGGTTTGAATTTGAAATGAATTAGACTTTGCGACAACTGAAATTATGTAACGACATGGAACCAAACCGAAAAGGCAAGGAAACTTCTGGACACTATAGAGGAATACAAACAAAAAGAAAAGCCCGAATACCTTCCTTCCTTCCTTCCTTCTTTCCTTCCTTCTTTCCTTCCTTCCTTCCTTCCTTCCTTCCTTCCTTCCTTACTTACTTACTTACTTGTTTAGTTGTTTGTTTATTAAGATGTTTACTTGTTATTATTTATTCTTTTCTTACTTCTTTCAAATTTGCCTTCTGCAATTTGATTATATTGAATATGCACCTGTGCCTTAGTTTTACATTTCTATATAAGATCTCAATGCCACATTGTTTGTATTTGCAACTTTGAAAAAAAAAACAAAAAAACATGGAACCAAACCAAACATGTATTTTTAGGAAATGCAAGAAAATACAACTTTCCTAGACCACCGTTCTGATGTTCACTCAGCTTTCTGAGAAGTAATGAGACATAACAACACAAGATAATTTCTTGGATAATGAACTGTACATACAGGAGACCAAAACCTGGAGAAAATTATCTTTGCATCTGGAAAAAAGCCACTATGAACTGGCTTAAGATAAAAGATCAAAGCTACAAACAATGGCTGTCAATCATTGACGGTATACCTGTGATGGAGAAACTGACTTATAGGTTAAAAATGACAGAAAGAATGTGTTTTAAAACACTGGGGAAAGTGGTTATCTTATTTTAAAAAAGTCAAGGTAGAATAATGAACAGGTTTAAGAATAAGACAGAATCTGTTTACTCAACAGGTTCTTTGTTGACCCCTTACACACTTGTTTTATTTTCATTTATTGTTTCCTATTTTACTTTTTTTAATCATTTTTTTAAGTCACTGAATCAAGTCAGACAAGCTTAGTAATATAACATATTCAAATGTACTTTATCCTTCATTCTTGGAATTAAGCTGTGTATTACATTTCTCTGAATGGATTTCTCTCGACCAGGTTTTCATTTTAACATGGACCATTTAAAACAATGATAAAACCATCATCTCTCTTTCAGCAGCAAGACATCACTGTTTAATCATGAAATACTTCAATACACACCTTTAAGAACAGTTAACTTTTCCATGATAATATGAGAACCATCAAAATAAGAACTCCTTTTGACACAATGCCATTTCATGTTTCAATTTGTGTGAAAGATTTTTTTAAAGGGAAAGAAGTAAAACACAAAAATAATTTTTCATCATATAATTCAATTTTAATGTTATATTTGATAAAATAATTATTACATATACTTCTATAATTTCTTTAGAAACCCTTCTATAGTTATAAACTTAAGTCCCTTCGGAAAACTAGTGTCCAATGGTAAACCGTGTTGTCAAATAGTTTTTTCACCAGGTATGTTTTCTTTACAAGACAATGTAGGCAGCGTACAGACACAGTTACACACATCAGAAAAAACAAACTTGAATACACTTGAAACATATTTATAACTTCACAGCAGTCAGTCAAACAGGCACACTGGTGTCCCCTATTTGAAAAAGTGAGTATTACCTCTCCTAAAGCATTAGGTGATTTTCAGAAGTGCTGAGTACCCTGAGTGATTAGATATTTCTGATGATCACAGCCATAACTAAAACTTGGAATGTACTTCAATGGCAGTCACCCTAAAACAGGATTCAAGTGCAACTCGTGTTTTAAAACAGTCATTAAAAAAACTTCTGAGTTCTCTGTGATACAATCTCCTTCAGAAATTTTCCTTCATGTTTCTGTGGTCTGAAATTGTGCAAATGTGGCATCAGAAAATATATCTTTATTTGTTTTGCAGCCTACAAAAGTTAGTGCTGATGATTAAAAAAGTCCAGTACCAGATCAGGTGTTTTTGTTAATATAGCTAACAGTCTGTATCTTTGGGTCCTGTGTGTTTATCGTTAAGCACCAGCACAGACTGCTCCTTCTTTAACCCTTGTTGTGATTCATCATTGGATGAATTACAGCAAGAAACCAGTGAAAGCTCAGCCTGAGAGGTTATCTCTGTTTGTACCAGGGTAAACTGAGCTGTCACTTCATCCAGCTGAAAATTAACTGCTTGGACCCACTCCTGCAGCTGCATGTTGAGGGCATCCATCCCTTGGTCTAGCTTCTCCTGTCTGCCTTGTAGCTCTTCCAGCAGGTGTTTTGTGTCACCTGCAATCTGCAGCCTTTTTTTTCTAGCCTGTGATGATGGAGCCCGCTGATGGAGCATGTAGCCGTCAAACTCTTCTGGAGTGAGGTTGAGTGCTGGTCCATCCAGTTTTTCAATGAAGGTCACTGCACAAGACTAAAACATGGAAAACACAGGCAGAGAAACGAGAGCTCATCAGACCTCACCCACACTGTAATGTACACAGGAGGAGCAAATGTGCTATAAACATACCAGGTTTGTGAAATAGTAGCCACTTTCTCCTGCCATCAGACTGTGAGGAAGACCAAAACGAAACACATACTGCATGTTGGAGTGAAGGCGAGGTGGATTCGCCTTGAGCACCACATAAACCAGGCCAGACAGGAAGTCATCAGCATTCGCAGGCTCACTGTTGGAGGTGGAGAGTGCTTCAAAGATGTGCTGACTGCATTTGGACACACATGCAAGCTTGTCTTGAGGCGCTCTTTTGGCATCCATTTCGATGATGGCTGTAAAAAAAAAAACAAGTGAAGGATAACATGGAATTAACCTGCAATTTACAGAAAACATGCTTCTCTGTATAACGGATGTATCATAGTAATGTAACATTTAAAGGTAATAATAATTGGTTACTTTATGACAGAGAGAAAGGGAGAGCGTCTTCACTATTATAATGAATGTCAATAGCATAAGACATGTAGCCAAAACATCTAGTCTGACACTGTTCGAGGTGATAAATCCAGCACACTCTACAAAACATTATGATCACCAGAAAATGAATACATATACCTAAAAACCTACTCTAAATGTTAATTTGTTGTCTTAGATTTGCACCCATGATTTACCTGTTATAGCAGGCAGGAAAGGGTCGCCTGTGACTGAGGTGGGTTTATCAGGGAAAGGCACACACAGCATCTGTGGAGTTACCCAGTTTAAGGAGCTGCAAAGTAAAAAATAACAGTGTCAAGCAGGGTTTAAGGTTAGATGTTTTGATCATTAACAAAAATGTGACTTTCAAAAAAAAAAGTTACCGAATTCTTCTCTGGAGGACTAAATCCTTCTGTTCATCATCACAGCTGTCGTGGCAGAAAACCCATTTGTGCAGTCGTGTCATTATTAACTTCTCAACATGCTCCATTATCTGAGTGATCTGAGCTTCAGGAAAAGCTAAAAGCAAAACAGGAGTCATCTAATACTATCATGTTTTGTGAACACAGTCCAAAAAAAGTTAAAGTGATTTATACTCACTGCTAAAATATTCGGCAAAAGACTGGTAGAAATCTTGCACAAGATCTGATTGCTTCTGCACCGGGAGATGCTGTAAAGATGAAAACAGTCTATGATCAGAACAGCTGGAACATACAAATGAGAGGAGGAATGAGAATCTTGAAGAGACAAGTACATGATAAGCTTCCATGGTGTTGAGGAAAGCTGTACATCTGGACTGCAAGCGCTGAGAGGAAGGGCTCCGAAGTATCTTAAGGAAACCAGTGAAGTCCCCGGGCTCTAGGCTCTGGAAGGCTTTTAAAACATTTGCATGGCTCTCAGAAGACTCTGCAGGGACAAAATTTGTTGTTACTCCACACAAATGCAAAAATATTTTAACTAAAGCACAGTTACTACACTAAAGTAGAAGTAAAAAAAATCTTTTTATTGCACCAGTGGAAAACAGATATTTTAAGTACTGAAATTTAAGGAACACATTTTTTTGCCATTTGTTTACAATGTTTTGCTATAGTAGTTTGGCAGACACTCTGTTAACTTCACTGAACCACGGACAAAAACACTGGAGCACCTTGACGTTTTGGAGGCGATGGGCTGCCCCAGAAGAGTCTCCTCATGGTGTTGATTCGACGACCTTTCTCTGTACTTTTCTTCTCCTCAAATTTGGAGAAGGTGAGAGGAGTTCCATCATTGTTTGGCCTATAAGGCATAACAACATTAGTCATTCACATTACATCGAAAACACTACTTAAATTTCCTCAAAGTGATAGTTAAAACAATGTTATTTATAAGTTAGCTATATCAACAAATGTCTATGATGTTGATTTTTTTATGTTTACTTATTGTGTGTGTTGGCAAATTGTTTTTTTCTCTTCCACTTTAAAAGTTGGTGTTCTGCTGTTATTGTAGTTCTTAACCTCTCATTTGTTTCCATTAAGTGTTGCTTTTAAAGCACTTCGAGAAGACTCCCTTTGCACACCAAACAAACACTGATACCCTGCCAATGTGATTACAGCTAACAAAAGTGTTATGGTATTAATGCTCCTCTGTGCATGAGTGATGCTCATAAGCTGCAGATTCACCTTGTCTCTTGTTTCTGAGCCACTGATGGACGCGCTCTCTCTCTCCAGCACTTAGAGCAGAAGCCTTGCCATGCAGGGTTTCCATAATATCCACAGGCATTCTTGCAGAGCAGCTCCTGCTGAGAAACTCGGATTCCTCTTTGCTTTTCTGTCCACATTGTAGAGATCTCACATTTATGTCTCCCTCCTGGTGAACATGAATGTTGTGAACAATTACAATTATTTTTTAAAGGGAACTCAAACTGTCTCTTGTTTCTGACCATTGATGCCTGTATGTTTACGTAGTTCAATAATGCAGCTCTTTTATTCACAAGAACACCTCTTATAGCCCATAGCTGTCATTGCATAATATTCTGACGGTAAGCAATTGAAATCAGGTGTTTCACCTTGAGACAGCTACATAAAAGCTAGAACAGATGTTGAAACTGCTGACAACAGAGTTATGTACATGTGAAATACGCAAGTATAAATGAAACCAAAAAGCACCAAATAGTTGGTAACTAGAAACACAAAAGAAATTAAAACCGACCACTTTCATTTTAGTTGGATTTCATTTTTTTACCTACATGGAAATTATTGAAGGGAATTTTTTTTTTCTTCTGCTTTGCACGTCTTACATCCTGTGACTGCCCGTAAGCTATTTAGGTTGTTTGGAAACAGTCAGACATTTCAAATTCCTCTTTGGAAAAGAACAATAACAGTGAATATTAGCTAGATGTTGGCTAGTGCTGTTAGCTCCCAGTGTAGAGTTCTGCGGTGGCTGACTGTCAGCTGAGAGGATTGGAGATAAGAACTGTCAGCGGCGACTCTGAACGCCGTGTAGTAAAAGCGCATTATGTAACGCTTTTCATACAGTGTCAAATTATAAACTAGTTCAAATGTTCAGTAGCTTATATGTCCAAAGAGGATATCTTCATGTTCGATGCCTCCTTACCTATCAGCTGGTGAAATCATATGTTGAGTTAAGCTCTTCCTACTCGGTGAGTTTTTTTCTCCATCTGGTCTTTCTCCAACTCCTTCAATCTGGTCACAACTTGTAGAAAGCAACGTTAAACCGCAAGCCCACAATCTTCGGGATTTTGTATTTTCCTACACCGAAGGTAGAAAAAGTTTTCTAAATAAAAAGTTAAACGACCAAAAGCCGAGCCGGAAGTCAGCTGCTTCAAAACCCTCGTGCAACCGGAAAGGTTATGTGGAAACAGTGCGGAGTGGAAACTTCAGTCTATGGATTTAACAAAGCTGTCGATTTTTCAAAGTAAAAGCATCACAACATTTTCCTTATCCATTTCCCGTTGTTGAATCAGAAAAGGAAAAAATCATATAATTGAATTCACTTTGCCACAGTCACCTACCTTCCATAAACAAGATAACACACCATTTGCCCCAGCCACAACGCAGCGTAACCCCAAATATTTACATCAAATTAATTCACTTTCATATGATATGATTGGGAACATCTATTTCCGAACCTTTTACGCAAATGACTGTAGAGATCCTATAGTAGTTTGAAAGGTCAAAGGTTAATGATCGTAAATTATTATGCGATAATTCGTACTCTAATAGATTGTTAAATATGCATTGGCAGAGCTACTGTTTTCTACCCTCACACTATTTTAAAGTTGTCTTAGTAGAGTGTAAAAGAAAGCCTGGCTTTAAACAGCTTTTCCACTTCATGCAATTTCAACGTCCATTGCACTGAAATATTGTTTTACCCCTACTAATAATTGTAGCTATTCATGCTTTTAATTTGAAATAGCTGACCGGAAAACATTTTTTTCAAGCGCTGCTCCGTCTCAGTTCAGCGGTAACTAGGCAACTGGACGCTTCGTACCTTAAAGTGATAATTCATTTCTATAACTAGCTTATCCCTACGTTAACAAGCCTTTAACTAGCAGCGGAATGTCATTCTAGAGTTGACAGGAGGAGAAAAGACTTCATGAAGTTTCCCCTCAAAAACCTAAGAGATTAATCGTCCAAAAACGTGTTGGGAAGCAATGTCTGCTGCTGAAGCCAAGGATGAGTGCAGGGAGAGTGAAGGGGACAAAGAAGAAACAGAGGCTGAGATAGTCCAGAAGACTTTTCAGTCTGAGGTTTACTCTGCAACCAGAGAAACTCTTTTCCAAAAGAAAAGGGCTCACTCTGGAATACATTCACTGGTAAGTAGATATGTCTGATCAAATGAGTATGCTTGTACATGATGAGTGGACCATTTGTATATTGTGATAATAACCCAGATAAAACACATTAATTCAAATTAAAAAAATCTGAAAAACTTAAATGGCTAATAATAATGAATATTTCTCTTCATTCAGTCACTGGAATGGGTGTTTGGGAGAGATCCTACACTTCCTGCCTTTTGTCTGCAAGACCACAATGAGCTGGTGGTCCTCTATGCTGGAGCTCATGTTGGGTTCATTTACAATCATACTACAAACTCCCAGCACGTACTTCAGGTAAAAATATGCGCGGTTAGTTTTTGACATTTAAAAAAAAAAAGAGCCATTCACATGAGTTCACTGGTAGTATAGAGATTTGGTGCTATAGAGCTTTTAAAGCAGTAACAGGTTCACTTCTCAGGGTCACTGCCACCCCATCTCATGTATGTGTGTAAGTGAGGACAGACGATGGATTGCAACAGCTGACATGGGACTGGAATCTACAGTTATCATATGGGACTCCTACTCCAGGTGGATAATTGTTTTTTTTTATTATTTATTTATTCTTTTTGGATATCTGCTTTTGATTTCAATGTTGAAACAGTGTCTGATAAATATTCCAGCATTCCTGTGCATACACTGTTTGATTGCCACCGTAAGAAGGGTGTCATTGCAATGGCATTTTCAAGTAACACAAAACATCTGGTAACCCTTGGGGCTGAGTCTGCTCAGGTAAGTGTGATAGAATGACACATTATGCATTTGCTGTCTTAGAGGAAATTAGAGACAAATTTATGATTGAAATTTTTCAAAGGAGTAATATTTGGTTACTGAAACTCACAGTATTTATGCCAAGGTGATTATCTGTATATACCACATCTGACTGCACAAACAGTTAATGTCTTTCTAGGATAACATTTCAATCCAATAGTAACCAACCAAAATAAAATCTTCATACAGTGCATATGTATTTGGGATTGGACAGCTGAAACAGAAAAGCCCATGTTGTTTACTGAACTGAATCCTGCATATGGCTTTCAAGTAAGTGTCTTTTGTCTTAACATTGCCATGTCACATTAGTGTATCAGTGTGCTCTTCATAAATTCACACTTTTATATGGTGGATTGTCTTTCAGGATTACATCATTTTTAATCCAAATAATAGTAGTCAGCTGCTCAGCAGCAGTACAAGTCAGGTGTTATTACACAGCACAGTAAGTTGTATTGTTGTTTTTTAATTTTGATGTCTGTAAAATATATCAGTGAATTTGTTTCCTGTAATGATCAGCTTCTGTTTTTCAGGTCCAGGGAAGTCTGCGAACATATGCACTGAAGTTTAACGTGGTAAAGATCATTGAAAATTGTGTGGAGGATGATTTAAAACTGACAGACGTTTCTATTCTCTGTTTATTCTCTGTTTATTTCTCATTTCTATAGTCCAATGAAACAGTGACCAGTTCCTCAGAAGCTTCTGAAAGTGCTCAGCCTCCTCCTAATATCACTGAAACTATCACCATGTCTGGACTCTCTGTGTTTCACTGGAGTGAACCTTCCAAGGTTGTCACAGCAACTGCAGATGGTAGTTTTGTGATGTGGGATGTGATGGGAGACTTAGATGCAGACCAAGGTCTCCACAGAGATAGAGTGTCCCTTGTTTACTCTCAGACAACTCCCGTCACTGCTTTCACCGTGACTGACAGGTAGCAAGAGACAGATATACTCATTATTTAGTTTTATCAAGAAATACGGAATTCACTGGTCTTTAATCATGCCTTTCGTGTTTCTTCCAACTGCTCTACACAGCTGCTTTGTAACTGGTGATATTCAAGGGCATATCAAGTTTTATGATGAAAAATTCAGGCTTCTCATTTGTTATGACAACTTAAACCTGGGTGCCATTGCCTCAATTTCCTTCTCCAAAGAATCCACAAAGGTATCCTTGGAGTGCTTTATCCTGAAAGCACAACCGTTTATGCTCAGGTAGAAAAACATCCCATATAAAATATATCCAGTCTCCAATGCTACATGAATTTTGGCAAAGCTGTCTTCTTCTTCTGCAGGAACTTTGTTGTGTCTACATTTAGCTCCAAAGTTGCACATGTTGATGCACAAAAAGGCATCACTCAGCTACTCCAGGATGAGTGTGAGCCTCTTCATGCAGTAGCCTGTCACCCAAAACAGCCTGCTTTAGCAATGGGGAGCCACTCGGGTGTTTTAAAAGTGTGGGACTATAGCAGTAAAGTGATCATCTGCAGCAGAGTCTTTGAGACGGAGAAGCAGATCCAATGTGTCACTTTTGATCCTAATGGTGAGCCAGTGGGTCAAAAACAATGTTTCATATAACCGCTTAAACCTCAGCTAATGCTGGAGGTTTGATATATCGTTGCATAGGCTGATTATGTTTTCCTAAAAACAGGATTATACCTGGCAGTTGGCTTTGGCAGTGGAGCAGTACACATCCTTAATCCCCAAACTTTACAAAGTGATCCAGATGAATGTTTCCAATACAGTAAAGCCAGCATCCATCACATTACTTTTTCCTCTGACTCAAAGTATCTTGCTACAGCGGTAAGTAAGTCTCTCTTATGTTTATAGTGTAATACTGTATGTGTCAACAATTTTCTGAATTTTCAACAGTGTTTTTGGATAAAGTATGTTTTGTTTTTTTTATTTTAAGTATAATTAAAGCAAAAAATAAGGGGAAAATAGGTCATGCATAATAAATCAATACTCTTTGACAGTATTTATTTTCTCTTTCACAAATAGGATGCTGGGAAAGCAGTGACAGTGTTCCGCCTGCAGAGTAATGAAGACTCTCCTCGATGGACATATCTGGGCAGATATCAGTCCCACTACAAACCCATCATAGACCTTCTTTTTGGTGTTCACTTGGACAGCACCCAGCCCAGACTGCTCTCTCTGGGACTTGACCGCCGACTGGTTTGTGTGCTTTGAGGAAGATATGGAGCTGTGGATTTCTTAGTGGTTTGTGGTGCATTTTTTACATGTTTTTTTTTTCACTCACTCCTCTTTGTGCTTGTGTGGTCCTAAATCTTAGGTGGAGTATGATCTGGAAAACAGTGATGTGCATAAGCTTCTCATCTTAAGCTCAGAGCGCATTGAACAAAGTGCTGTGCCAACATGCTTCACCTGGTATCCTCCTGTCAGCGCTGAACAGTTTCTTCTGGTTGCCTCAGACCAGTACAAGATGAAGCTTTTTAACAGCACCACCAAGATGTGCAGGTCTGTAAAAGGCTAACGACATCTAATTACTTGGATTTCAACATTTCTCCAACTCTTGTTATAGAAAACAACTAAAAACATTTTGATGTGTTTTATACAAATAGAAAGACTCTCCTTGGTCCCACTTATGGCTCTCCCACTAAGAAAATAGTTGTCCTTCCTGTGTCCAAAGAACAAGAGACAAACTCATATTATCTGGCATTCATCACAGAAGACAAGGTTAGAGCTTAAACTCATTTATTTTTCAATCTGTGTCATTGAGTTTGAGGTGCTCCATTACATATTCTGCTCTGTTCAACCAAAGTTTGGTATTTGTGTCAAAAACAATTATTATGAATGTTACATATTGTCTTTAAGAAAACAGAAACAAAAGCCAAGCCTTGTGAAAAAAGCTGATGTTTTAGCTTTGTTGATCAGGTCTCTGAACACATTTTTGGATAAAGACTGATGGTAACACTTCTACAAACACTTATGAGTTTCTTGTGGAGATTACTTATCTCACTTGCAGCTTTTTCTCTTTTAATTTCTTGTTATTTCGATACTCTTCTGCTTGTTATCATTGTATTGAGTTGAGATTATAGTTGGGAAGTTGTAATTTAAATCATACAGTGGATCTAGGTTGGGTTTTGGCCATTTTTTTTTTTTGTTTTACAACAATCAAAGTATCCTTTGTTCTATAATTGGTTCTTTTTTTGGGTCAAGTTTTGACAGACAAAGACATTTTCATTCGCATGTTTGATGCTTTTTCATAAACTGTGTGTTACTCCCAGTTGGGTCTACAGATGTTACCGCTAGATGGGAACCCTTTCAAGTCAAAAGCTCTGATCTGCCATGCAACAGGAGTATCTACTTTTGCCTGCTCCTATGACGGCCGATTTATTTTCACTACAGGAGGTTCTGACTGCACCATCCTATCATGGGAGATAAACTTAAAGTAAGGTTCAGTACCAATCTTAATAAAACCAAAGAGAGTTCTCCAGCCAGTGATAATTCTCTGTTTTGCTCTCTGTTCAGGGCACTGGAGGCAGCAGCTGCCTTGGGAGGACAGGGTCTGGAACCCTTTTACACTTTATTAGAGGGAGGCAGAAATGGCAAGTTCTTTAAGGTGAACAAAACAAGTTTTGAGTCACTTAAACTGAGAAGTAGCAAGTATAGACTTCCTTTGACTTATTTTTTTGTTTCTTTCTTTAGGAAATGGAGGAGTTCTTTTTTTTCTGCCAAATCCGTCATCAAGGCATTGACTCAATGGAGAAACGACGGGCATCAAACAAAATTCCCCTGTCAGAGGTGCCATCTCTCATGAGAGCGTTGGCCTTTTTCCCTACAGAGCAAGAGGTACAGTATTTGTCAGATAAAGTGACAGATGATCTGACAGTAAAGTCATCTCATAAGACTGTTTTCACATTGTTGATCTGAACTCAAATATTGCTGCACTTGATATATTTTCAAATCAGATTGAAGATATGCATAATGAGGTCAAGTTCAGTAAATATGCAGAAACAGGGAAATACGTGACGGACATCGAACTGGAGGAGTTTATCAAGCTGTACGTAAACCACCGTCCTGCTTTCGGCGTCACTTGCAATGAACTGGCTCAAGCTTTTCATGTTCTTGGTCACCGGGATCATACAGAACAGCCTACTCTGCAGAGACATGAGCTGGTAGAAGTCTTACAGGCCAGAGGTACACTGCACTATTCAGACTTAAACATTTAGTGTCTGTTCTGGCTGCATTAGTGTCACATGACCAAGAGAGATTTTGATGTCTTGTCCCAGTTTTCAACATTTTGATGTGTATATTGATCATCATCATTGACAGGAGAACACATGACTGAAGAGGAGGTGGCAGAGTGTTTCATCACACTTTTAGGACTCAATGAAGATGAGGAGAAGGAGGAGGGGGAAAGGGAAGAGAGGGAGGATGAAGGTAAAGGAAAATACAACCCAAATTCCCATGAAGTTGGCATGTTGTGTAAAATGTAAATAAAAACAGAATACAATGATTTTCAAATTATTTTTAACCAATATTCGATTAAATACACTACAAAGACAAGATATCTATTGTTCAGTCTGATAAACTTTTGTTTTGTTTTCTTTTTTCAAATATTCACTCATTTTGAAGTTGATGCCTACAATAGGTTCCAAATAAGCTGGGACAGGGGCATGTTTACCACTGTGTTTCTGAGCCCACAAGGTAATATCCTTTACACAATGAGGCTGATTTTTAATGCACTGCCACCTGAGGGATCGATGGTCACAGGGATTCAGTGTTGGTTTTCAGCCTTGCTGAAGTGCAGATATTTCTCCAGATTCTCTGTATCTTTTGATGATATTATGGACTGTAGATGATGTAGACTTTTGTTACTCCTGTCCAAGCTTTTTTTGAAACGTGCTCTGAACATCAAATTCAAAATGAGTGAATATTTGCCAAAATTTAATAGAGCTTATCAGTTTGAACAATATCTTGGCTTTTTAGTGTATTCAATTGAATATAAGTTAAACAGGACTTGCAAATTGCTGTATTCTGATTTTGTTTACGTTTTATACAACGTCCCAACTTTAAGAAAAACCCTCATGAAAAACATGAATCAGTAATTTCACATAATATCTGACAAACCTTTTTTGTGATTTATATATATGTGTGTGTGTGTGTGTGTGTGTGTGTGTGTGTGTGTGTGTGTGTGTGTGTGTGTGTGTGTGTGTGTGTGTGTGTCTAGGTGGAGATCCAGAATATTTTCTGCAGTGTGCAATACCTGATGAAATATCTATGGAGACCTTTACAGATCACATCCTGGGCTTCCCGTCCTTTGCAGAGCAAAGAAACAGGTCCTCCCCTCCAAAGTGATGACAGCAAAAGACTTACCTGAATTCGTACCTGAATTCCAAACAAGATAGCTAAATATTGAGTTGAATCTCTTTGCTCAGCTTCCTCATCCACAAAGTTTTCCCGAGACCAACCTTATAATTCCAAAACACTGCATGATGTTCCCTGATTTCATGCACATAATGATTGGTTTCTTTCAGCAGAGATTACTCGGAGTAAACATCTGGCAGAGTTCAATATGAAAATGTAAATATGTTTTCTTTTTTTTTCCCTGAAACTGACTGTGTGGCTCTGTTTTTATTCTTTTACTGTACTATACTCTAAATGTATATTTTTAAAGCGGTTTTGCTCCTGTTTTTTAAGTGTCTCCTTTCTTGATGTCAGTCTGTCATTCATTAAGTAAACTTGTCTGCTTCAAGCATAAATAAAATTTAAAAAATAAAACATTGATATGAACTAAATGAGCCACTTTAAAACGTGAGCGTGTGACTAATTTATTACTGTTTCTTGCATCGAGATACAGAAATGTGCATCTAATTAAATTTTTGAGGAATGAATGAGAATTTGGCTCAGAGAGCTGAAAGACAACTTCCACATTTTAATTTCATGCTGTCTTGCGGTTTTTATCTCTGGTCTGAGTTTCTCATTTGTGCCAAATCTTATCGGAGTCTGTGGTCCAATCAGAAGCAAAAAAAAATCAAACTAATAAAATGGTTGACGTAAAAAAAAAAAAAAAACCTCATGTATTATTCCTGATCTTAGTAATTTAAAGCCTTAATTTGTCAGATACCTACGTAGATGTAGACTCCCTACGAGGTAGAACCATCGACTGTACGTGGAACCTGTCTTTTCAGGTTTATTTATGGTTTTCTTGGTGGGAGGGGCTCTGACTCTGACCAATCAGAAAGCGCTTCAACTAAAGGACTTCCTGCCCCGGACCGAGGAGCCTGCGACTCGAGCTGTTTTTTGTCAGCTGGTCTCCGAATACGTCAAATACTCTCCAAGACAAGTTAAGTTAGGCCGTTGACTCTGCACAGTTCACTTAAAAATGGGTGAACCGAGGACTTGGACTCAGCAGCTCGAAGTTGACAAACTTTAACAAAGAGTCCTCTCCTACAGCTTCCTCGGGCGCTTTTGGTGAGCCTCATGAAAGGGAGAGTTTTTGTTGTTCTAGCTTGGTGGCTAACGTTAGCTATTTGTCTGGTTAGTTGCCGACATGGCAACTCAAGGAGAGATGTCCCTTCGGCAGAAGTACCGTGGCTCACCGGCGTGCATTAAGCAGGAGCAGGATGACGACTCGGACGTGGAAGAGACTCACCTGGGTCTGAGGAGGGTCGACGGTCTGGAGTCTCAGATCATCCACAGCGGGCACTTTATGGTGTCCTCGCCCCATAGCGAGCACCCCCCAAAGAAAGGCTACGACTTCGACACTGTCAACAAACAGACCTGTCAGACCTACCACTTTGGGAAGGCGAGCATGTCACACCTCTCTATAGACGCCTCCCTCACCAAACTGTTTGAGTGCATGACTCTGGCGTACAGGTGGGTTTTAGCACACACATGTCTACACTGTATTCCCATGGGCACGTTAACTTAAAATATAAAACAAATGAGCAGAATCAAAACAATAGCTATTGCAGAAATGAATCTAAAACCATGCATGGGACATCTAGGTCTAAAATTGCAGTCACGAGTCTCCTCTTCGTCTTACTTCCTGCTTGGCCACCCATGATCCGTCAGTGAAGTGTTGTGTTGACAAAATTGTGCAAGTACTTGCATTTAAAGTACCATAGAAAAAGTTCATAAGAAAAACCTGTAGATTGATATGACGGCTCGATTATCATGCAGGTAAAAACAAAGCCTGTTTTGAACAAGGAAGGTCCAGTTCAGTTAAGAGGTGGGGCCTGCACAACAGATGATCTTATCTCAATGAAAGTAGAGGAAAAGAGAAACATATTTAAATATGATTTAGAGAGATTTTTCTTTTGTCTGTGTTTGAATGAAACCATTTGACAAAATGAAAATTGGCGATCTTAATATAAATAGTAACCCAAACTTCACATTGCTTAAATTTTATTTTCTATCAGCTTTATGTTTTTACTTTTGAAATCCAGTAAAAGAAATGCAGTAAAATAGGAGACATTTCCTTTAAAAGGTTCTGGGTTAAAAATATATAAATTAAAAAAAAAAACACAGAATAATCCAGTAAAATATACAAACCTCAGATGTGTGGATTTAGTATAAGACTGTTGCAGCTCTGTGTTTAGTGGGCATGAGGTCTAATGAACTTAGATCACTGTCTCGTGCTGTGAAGAAAGGATCTTTGTTCTAATGGAGTGCAGGGTTCTAAAGAAGCAACTTGGAACAAATTATTATCTCTCTGTGGTGTTTAGACAAAACAAGCTTTCAGACAAACTTAGATATGTCTTGCTAATTTGCTGCGGGTATGCAACCTGACAGCACTGACGTCAGTCCTTTTTAACCACAGAAGCATTTTGTTTTATTTCATTCCTCATTGGGCCTAACTGGCTGAGGTGAACATTCTGGCTTGCTTACTCAGACTGAGCTGAAGCCAAATTCCAGGTGTCACTGATCTAGAGACAGGGTACACCTTTAAAGCCTATCAAGATTCTGACATGCAGAGACTAACAACCATTCATGCACACACACTCATACAGAGCACCTTAAAGTTACCAGAGAAAATTTGGACTGATGGTACACAGGGCACGGTGATCATGCAAACTCCAGAAAGGCTCCTGCACAACCAGAGATTTTGTGCCAGGAACCTTTTTTTGCCACAAGGCAACAGCGCTAACCACTGTACTCCTGTGGTAAACCCAAAATGCTCAGAAGCAGGCAGATAAAGATGTAGTAAAAAGACTGATTACAACACGAATAAACAAGATGATTTTGTGACTCTGTAGTTTTTAGATATTAGCTTTCTCTGTCCCTGGTTTAAGGTGAATGTTAAGAACAGACATGTTCTATATGGTGGAGTATACATTGCTGCCAAAACTCACTTGAGAAGATGAGCACTGAGTCAAAATTCTGGTGGTGAGAAATGGAGTCAGTCATTACAAATTTGCAAATTCCTCAAAAAACCTGTTTGTCTTTAATGGCCAGCATGCTAGTCCAGGATGGTGGAAGTTATTCAGTGATTTAGCTTTAGTCAGTGTGAAAGTACTGTGATACTTTAGATACAAATTCAAAGGATGCAAACTAAAGATGGATTTAAAAAACAAAAGGTAAGTTGTTTAAAATGGGGCTTGCGTTGTGCTACACATTGTTCTCTGTTAACAACTCAAGTTTTAGTGAAGTGCTGGTGCAGAGCCAGCTGCTCAGAGGATTCCCTCTGACTTTACAAGTGGCACTAACTTGGATTCTTTGGGAAGACTATTTATAGACCAGGAAAGCACCACTACCGCTCTCTGTTCTGCTCGTGTCATTCATCTGTTTAGAAGTAGGGTCTATTTATTTACACTGGTGGCTATGTGAACTTCCCCCCTGGATCACTGCCTCTTTCTGTCACACCAGGCAAGATTACATACCGGCTCACATAGTTACTATGACAGACTCATTTCTCCCATTATAGTACTCCAACAGGCACTGAACACACAGAGGCAGTAGGAGAAGACAGGGCAGGAGCAACAGGCTGTAAAATAGATAGGATGGGTGGAATTTTTACAGTCATTATCTGATGTCCCGATAAAAATGTTTTTAAAAAAGCGTTAAATCAGTATTAAAAAAGCACAGTTTTCACCAGTTTTGGATATCATGCCTAGTGTGCATTAGTATGAATGCAGCGGTTTTAAGGGGTTATACAATCAAGAGATTGGTAAATTCCTTTTGCTTGAGTTTGAAGAAACTCCTTAAAATTTTTGATTTTCATGGCAACAGTTTGTGTAGGGATGTCCACACTTTTTTTTCTGGGGTACAGACTTATGGAGGAGTAGGCACACAAATACAAATGGATAACAAATATTCACCCTTCCAGTCTAATTACATGGATATTAACTGCATTAACTGCTAATAACAGATACCATGAAGATTTTTTTTCCTGTGTTACATTTTTTAACTTTGGAAATTAACACTAGAGTGGCAATCAAATGGCAACCTCTGGTCTATAAATATGTGGTAATGTGGAAGTGGGAAAATCAGTAGTTTGTTGAGTGTCCACTTGAGGCTGGCTCTGGAAGTACTGGAAACCACATATTGTACACACCAAGCCTAAAAAAAAGCCATTTTCACAGCAGAAAAACCTTTATTGAGGTATTTTTGAAAATGTGCAGAGGTTTCTTGAAATTTCTAAAGGTGCGATTCCTCTCCTACATGCCTGTTTTTTTTTTTTTTTTAAGATTTGAGAAGTGTTTCACTACAGTTTACAGTACTAATGAATGAAAATTATGTTATTGTTTGTCAGGCTAACCTGCACCGTCTTTTCTTGTGGATTTAAATTGTACAATCAGGGAAAAGGATTCATGTTACAACAGATAGATAAACTTTTTTACTATTTTTGTATTGGACTGCTTTTATTGGGGAATTAGAAAGCCGGTCCATTGTTCCAGGGCGTGATGCATTAGCATTGGGGACCACACTCAAGCCCGTCTGTCAGTAAAACTGTCAATCATTAAACAGTACCTTCTTACCTCAAACTCTGTCAAAGGCTCATTATTAAATCCCTAATCATGGGGAAATTTTGGCCAGATTCTAACATTAAAGATCTTCCTTTTTTTACAACAACTATAATCAATGATGTTTGAATGAATATTAATATGATGCTGTTTAACGTGTGTCATATTTGTCGCATAAAATATCTGTGATCACTTGAGAAATGATTTTACTTTTATTTTGTTGACTTGTCAGTGGGAAGCTTGTGTCTCCAAAATGGAAGAACTTCAAAGGTCTAAAGCTGCTTTGGAGAGACAAGATTCGCCTCAACAACGCCATATGGAGAGCCTGGTACATGCAGTGTAAGAGCACCACACCTTCTCTGTCATTATGTGTCCATAAATGGTAGACGGTGATGTTTAATGTCAAGTTCAACATCAGGATCTGGCTTCACAGTCTGTTAGTCTTAACATTAATAAATCAACACTTTGTATTTTTTAATTTTTTTGTCTAGACAAGTTGAAGACCACTTCCAAATAAAAGTGGCTTGTGCAGAAGCACTTAGCATGGGTTGGTTTTAGTGTTTAGGATCACATTTTCTTTTAATTTCAGCACCAGAAAAACAATTTCAGTTCAACAGGTAGAAAAAAAAGATGGTGTGAAGTTTGTAATGAGTAAAATACATTTGGTCTGTGACTGTTTTTTTTGTGTACAGTATGTTAAAGTTCATAATTTAAGAGAAGAATCACAGACAGATTGAAAGTTGTGTGTTCCCATTCTTTTGTTATGATTGGCTTTTAGCCATATCAAGAAAGACATTTCTTTTTGAAGGTGATGATATGATCATTTTTCTACCTGCAGATGTGGCGAAAAGGGCGAATCCAGTTTGTCACTTTGTGACTCCCCTGGATGGAACAATAGACTTGGACATCAATCGTCCTGCAGAGGTAATGCAGCAAAACGAACTTTCTCTAATTCTTGTCAACGAGTTCTCCTGTGGATCAGTGCTTCATGAAGTTTTATGTTCCCTTGTTACTTCCTTTCTTTGTGCCGTTTGTTGTCGTGCACTTGGGTTTATTTCCCTTGTCCCTTTTTATTTGACAGGCCACTGTTGCAGAGGGGAAGTGTTGGAAAAGAAGAATTGAAATTGTCATAAGAGAATACCACAAGTGGCGGACATATTTCAAAAAAAGGGTAGATTTATTCTTCTTTTATTATGTATCCATCAAAAACATCAGTGTTTCTCAGGGTTATTATGTTTGTTTGTTTGTTATTCTTCTTTAATTTTTATGTACTGGGTACTCACTGAGTCTTTTTATAGTTACAGAAGCACAAGGATGATGACCTCTCCAGCTTATTAAAGGTATGCAGAAGTGTATCACACCCTATCCAGCAAAAAAAAAAAAAAAAACAAGTCAGCATTATTCAACCACATGTTGATACAAAAGTTATTAACCCCTGCTAACCCAGTCACCCTCACAGTATTTATCTGTTTTACAGTCTTTGACTTTTCACACAGAGTACTTTTGAAACTAACCTAGCTTGTAACTTGCTTCAAGACACAAATTTTATATTCCAAGAAATTGCAATTGTTTTGTTTTTTAAATAAATTCATGATGTGTGTCAAAGTGTTGGCTTTCATAGTGGCTGTTCCTAATACTGCATGTATGTGTGTCGTTAACTTGCTCAATGGTTGCATCTTGAAAACTCAAAGGGACCAGCGGAGCAGTTGTCGCTGTTTGGGGAAATCTCTCCAGACATGCTCCGTGTCTCCTTTTATCAGGATGAAGACATGGCTTCACGCCGCCTGCCTCGTAAGCATAATGACGCACCCGCCCCCATGGAAATGGACCCTCTCTTTGATATGGATGTTCTGATGTCAGAGTTCTCTGACACATTGTTCTCCACGTTGGCCTCACACCAGCCTATAGCCTGGCCCAATCCAAGGGAGATAGGTGAGAATATTATCTACCGTCTTCTCATTTATACAGTATGGGCACTTCTTTACGCTTTGCGTAATATCATTGTTTTAAAAAAAGGAAAAGAAAATGTATCCCTTTTTCTCCCTCTCTTCATGTCTTACCTTCCTCAGCTCATGCAGGGAATGCAGACATGATCCAACCAGGACTCATTCCTTTACAACCCAACCTTGACTTCATGGACTCCTTTGATCCACTGCAAGGTATTCAAAAGGCTTTAGCCATATTAGCAGTAGACCAGCACACAAGCTAATAGTGCACCTTTTACAGTGATCAAGCACACATGTTCTTATAACTCTGCTACAGCAGTTGGCTAAGCCTAACACAAACAGTAGTGTGGTTTTACTAACCTCTAGCTAACATAGAGACTCTTGTTCCAGACTTATTTCACAGCCTCCGTCAGCCCATCTTCCCCTCTGTTTCCCCCACTGCCTCATCTGTCACCCCTCTACCCAGCAGCAGCTCTCAGCCACAGGTAAACACCAATCCAAGGCACAGATGCTAACACACACCACCTTCATGTAATTTTTTAAAAGACCTTTTGTTCGCCTTGATGTAGTACTTAGTTTTTGCTCAGTTTGTGAGGATTTCCACCATATCCTCTGACATCTATCAGCCTGAATTTAATTTAGCCACATAAAAAACAATTTAACATAATAATACTACTAAAATGTGTTCAAATAGCACTTTTCATATCTGACTTACTTCTCAGGTTGCTTTTTATTCATTTTATTTTATTTTATTCAATTCAAACATCTACCAAATTACGCCTACATATTTGCATCTTTTTCAAGCTGTTTTCATCCTTAAATCTTCATCATAAGTAGTTTATTTAGCCAGATTTTGGAGAAGTACTTACCAAAGTTTTTGGGTCGATCAAGTCAGCTTTTCTGTAGGTTCTCGTTGGGCTTTTTGACACTAAAAGATTACAGTAACAGTTCAACGAAATCATGCAAACGCCTAAGGTTGGCTTAGTCTTGGTGCATGAAACATTTTTGAACCTTTAACTTTTATTTAGCTCAACGGGAAACACGAAAAAAATATAAACAAGCTTTGAAATTACCTTGTTGGTTGTGTTCTCTCAAAGTATGTTCCCGTAGGTGTATCATTAATGTTTGACCCAGGGATTTGTCCAGCTTTGAATATTATATATGAAGCTGTTTCCTTCCAACTTGAATTGTTTGCAATTTGCATCCACCTGACGTGAAAATAAACATGCAAACATCAGCTGGAAAAGACAAATATGTACTGATATTAAAGATTAATTGTACTTAATCTGACAATTTTAATGCTGACAAAAATGATAAAGATTTAGTGTTCCAGGACTTCCCTTTAATTTGATCAAACTTTAGCAGCAGATAAAAAAGACTGCTGGCTAAATGAAATGACAGAACTGCTTTTCCTTTAAATCATTTTACTCTGATGAAAAAAGAAACTAAGTTTTCCCTTTTCTTTTGTCATCCCAGGCCCAGCTTATTTCCTCCATGCAACTCAACACCAGCCACATCTCCCCTCCTGGCCCCCTGCCTATTCCTTCCCCCATGGCCAGTCAGACCAGTCGTACAGGTGGCAGTGATGCTGCTTTTGTACAAAACTACATGTCTCTGTTTCCTGGGCAGGTGGCATCCAGTGAAACTGTAGTTTCCTCCCAACAGATGTCCCATGATGCTCTGGCACAGTGCCTCTCAGGTCAGGACATGACTTCAGCAGCACCTATGGCACCCTCACCTATGGACAACACCTCAGCGCTGTGTGAGACTGGAGTGCCAACAGTGATCACACACACAGCCTCCTCTACTGTCACACCCAGTAATGCAGCCACCACTTTCAGTCACGGCTCCAAATATAGCTCAATTTCCAGACAAGCCCCCCATCTTACACCCCAGCTCCAGCCCATGGCTCCTTTGCCTGCTGCTCCTGTGCAGCACTCGCAAACTTTTGCCCTGCCGCGCCTTTTACAGCCGTCAAGTGCCAACAAGAACCGCCCTGTGCAAAGAATCGCTCCTGCTAACACAATCCCCTCCTCTCACCTCATCCTCACAGGTGTGTAGTTCCTGATCTCAGATCCAGATATTTATTCTGCATTAGAAGTTTTGCACTTTATACTATAGAATTAGTTTCACTTAAACTAAACTGCCACAAGATAGTGCTCCAGCCTTTCTAATCCAAAACCCGAAGTCAAAAAAGGACTAACAGCAGTCAGATGTAAATGGCAAACATGTGTTCTTTAGCTTCAACAGATTCAGGAAATAATCCCTGAAGAGACAAAGTTTTCTACCATAGTGTTAAGCTAAAATGAGGCTAACGTAATCTACTGTAGATATTTATTTAAAAAAAAAAAAAAAAAAAAACCCACTCCATTAGTATTTCTGAAATTAACACTGCTTTAATACTGCTGCTCAGCCCCTTTCCCAGGTCATGCCAATGCTGTGATTGTTACACCAACTCCACTGAAGGGAGATGTCGTCCAGAATACAGGAGTGGTCCTCACTTCTTCTCACCTTCCAGGAGTATGTATTCAACTCCCAAGAGTTGGCATTACTGAATTACATTTCATTTTTCTCTTCTCTTTGTTGTATGTTAATGAGAAATTAAGCTAAACTTGTTTTAGACTTGATGAAATTCTCTTTTCATGTACACCAGGCTCCCGGATTTCATGTAGTGTCCCAGCAAACTACCCAGCCTATTGTTTCCAAAGAAAAGTCTTACTCCTCCAGCTGCAAAAACCAAAAAGTCTCATCTGGTGTTGGTAAGAGATTATGTTTGACAGAAGCAGGTTGAAAATAAATGACTAATTAGTACAATTTTTGTTTTTATTATTATAATAATTATTATTATTATTTCAGTCCATAGTCAATCAGGATCAGGTCAAGGATCTCCATGTGGGTTGGATCAAGTCCCGAGTCCACAGGCCATGATCAGCAGCAGCAGTACCCCACTGGTAAAGAATGAACAGAACCAGGTTTGTGTGTTTACATTTTTTGTAATAGATTTCAAGTTTCAGTACTATTAGAGTCCAGGGACATGTGAAAATATCTTGAATACAAGTAGCACATTGGGTAAATGTTTCACCTTGTACGTAACATCTGTAGCATTTCCTCGTCTTTCTCTTTGTAATATATGACGACCACCCCCACCCCCCGCTTTAATTGGCCTGTTTACCGTTTCCTCTTCTTTTGTGTGACAGGGCTGGAGGACGACGCACATATCGGCCGAACAAAAGAGACGATCAAACATTAACATTGGCTTCAAAACACTCTGCAACCTTGTCCCCACTCTTAAGTCACAATCCAATGTAAGGGTCCATTTCTCTCTCTTGCCAGTGTTTGTGGAGAGTGAATGCTTCCTTTGTTGCTCAGAATTTGATATGTTTTTCTTCTACCCTCTCATTAAACTTTGCGCATTAAGATCAGTAATGCAGTCACATTGCAGAAGACAGTGGAGCACATCGGGAAGCTTCAGCAGGAGAGGCAGCAGTTACAGGAAGAGGTCAAGAGGCTTCGAGAAGAGATCGAGGGGCTCAACACCTCAATAAAGTATTTGAAAACAACATAAATGATATATAATGTATCAATCCAGGAATGATATACAAGAGGAACACTGACACTCGACAAAGACTTAACTCGAGACTGATTCTGATTCTGCCCACAGCTTGTGTCAGGAGCAGCTGCCTGCAACAGGTGTGCCCATAAGGCGGAATCGAATCGACCACATGCAGGAGAAGTTCAGTGAATACGTGAAGAGCCGCACTCTTCAGAACTGGAAGTTCTGGATTGTATCCTTCTTTCAAAAAACTAACCTCTCAGTCATTTAACCTCATCCTACTATATCCTCATCCTACATCCTACTAAAGAAGGCGAGCAGTTGTTTGTGCAGGACATTTGACTTAAATACCAGACAGAAATATTTATATATTTAAACATATAGAGTGCCAAAAGGTAAAACAATTCAGGCACAAGCCCATTATTGTATGACGTAGCCTTGACTTTGATCCGTTTTAGTTCAGCATCATCATCAAGCCTCTCTTTGACTCGTTCAACGGGATGGTGTCAACTGCAAACCAAGCAGAACTCTTTCAGACCACTCTCCAGTGGGTGGATCGACACTGCTCTCTCCCAGTGCTCAGACCAAGTAAGTTTAACACATTAACACTTTCAAGCAGCATGGTTAAATGTGTCTGAAAATTTCCAGGAGTGTTGAGAGTAAGATGATGATAGGCGGCGAGAGGAGAGGAGATGAGTCTTGAAGGCAGCACATGACATCAGAGCACACCGCAAAAGCCACAATATGATGTTGAGAGGATGTGCAGACACGCTCACTGGTCTCATTTTGAAAGTTATTCTCAGTCAAGCCCAAATGTTGGATGTTATTCATCATCCTACAGTTCACTGTTTTGGCTCAGCACTGATATCATGCTATAAACACCCCTACACACACACATACACTAGTTCAAGTGTGTATTGCGGGAAAAAGTTCAAATTTAATAGTACTGATCATATTGTCTGTTTACATTCAGACACCCGACTCACAAAGAAATTTCCTGGAAGTTTGCTCAGTCGCCGAGTTGACAAAACTTGACATTAACAAAACTACTATGAAACATTCTCCTACTACCACTAACATTACTCCTCTGTGGTTGCAACATAAATGATCTGCGGTTTTGTATCTATTTTTAGCACAGAGGAAATTTCCTTCCTGCTGTAAATGATAAAATAAACAGGTTATAAAAATGTCACTAATGCTGTTGTCTCTTACAACAAGACAGAAAAATTTAACAGCATGATATTACTTTAGTTTTGAACTCATGAACAAAAAGCAATGATTAGACTTAATCATTCTTTAACCTCAAATTACAAACTCATAGCTCAGTGTGACTTCACTCACCACACTCTGTTTATCTGATTAAGTGAAGAAACATTAGAGCGTCAAGGTTCTGCTCCTGAGCCATGAAACAGAAAGAAATAAAGCTTATTGCACCTCCTTATTTCGTGTATCAGAGGACCATCCCCCCTAATTTAATGATCAAATGAATGATTTAAATCCTGCCCTATGAATGACACATGAGGCTCTTTAGCAAGCTGGAACATTTTATGTTTGATGCTGCAGTCATGGAAAATCTCCGGTAAATTTCAGTGTCGTGAAAAAATTGAACACAAAGAATGTTTGACCAGTTTCCCCCTGTAGCTACATCACGCCATGTAATGGTAATAAAACTCTGCATCTTGTTTTCTAGTGGTGCTGAGAACCCTTCGCCATCTGAGCACGACCACATCCATACTTAGCGACCCTTCTCTGCTGCCTGAAGAAGCCATCCAAGCCATCACACACGCGGATGTGTAACCTCGATTCAACTCATTAATCACTGAAATGACATATCACTACTTTAATTTTTATTCATTCAACAAGTAAACCAAGTCTTCCATGGATCCACTACTTCTCTGAGAAATGTCTCAAGGGGACTGTGACTTACTTTCACCCTTTATGGATGCTGGTTTAATTTTTTTTTTTTTTTTTTTGTAAATTTAATATTGGAAATTCTGCCCACAAGAAGCTCCTTCTTTGACATCACACTTGTGCAAAAATTGCATTTTTATAATTATATATTCGAATGACAGCAACCGCTACTGCCTTCACCTACTTAAGGTGGGGTCTAAATATTTCACTGGAAGGTGGTGCTTGTGGTTCACTTTAAGAACAATGGTATACATTTTAACTTGTATTATGTACAAACACAGCCTTGTGTTAAAAAGGGAAATATTGAGTGATTTTCCATTTTTGTTATCTCTCTGATGTGTAAAGTGTTTAGATATTGTGCTTTTTTTTTCAAAAGGGCAATGAGAAAATGTTAGATATTTGCAGTGTTAGCTAGCAGTACAGCTTGTGTTTGATTGGAGGCTTTGAAACCTCCTAGAAGGACTTCACATCAGAATGTAGAGGGCTGCCTGAAACATGTTGGAGTACTTTAAAGAGAGATGAGAATCCATCTCTCATTTACTCAGGTGAATGTCATTTAGCCAGCTAGAAGTAGTGGTCACCCGTCAAAGCTGAACGCCTACCGTCACGCCATACTGGCTCTGCTAATCTTTACACTCATCTTAGGTACAGTGTACACACACAAGATCCCAGCAACCGTGGGTCTTTTCTGGTCTTTGCTGGTCACTCAGGGCTGTGGATTATTCTCCATTCAACTATGAACAAGTGGAGAATGGAGTCAGGATTATCCTCGGCAGGAAAACTTGTATGTGCGGGAACACTGAGTGTAAAATGGTTTGATATTAGCACTGTTGTACTGATTATGTATTTTAAAGGCAGAAAAAGAAACGTGAGTCTTCCATGTTTGAAGAAACGACTCAGATACAGTTAAGTAGCCATATGAGACAAGTGTACCTGTCCATTCAGTTCATTTTGTCATTATTGATGTGAATGTTTAAGAATTTGCCTCCTCAGATTTAGTCAGCACTTTTGGCATTTATAAGCCTTAAAGTAAAGTGCCCTTACTTGTGATCTCTACAGGCTGATCAGTCTTCCTGCCTTTTTTTTTTCTCTTTTTCTTGTGGTTCAGCACACCTCACTCAGACGGATGTTGATTTAGGGGTTTGTGCTCTCTTTTCTGCAGAACTACTGAGTTTACTCTGAGTTTTATGGGGGGCAAAATGCACCACTCATGTTTCATATTTGATGAATGTGCAGCTTTCTTTTTAGTCTTCAATTGTGGATTGCGAAATGTCTGAGTTAATAACATTGCTTTTCTACAAGATAGAAATATTTTCCTCGTTGCTTTCTTTGCAGTTAGAGGGGCAGTTATCAAAAGTAACTTTTATAGAGTTCAGATGTACAGCCTTTTTACAGTGGTGCGACTCAAATCTATTTTATGTCAGATGTGTTAAATAGCCATACTTGACCCATTTTTTCAACTAATCACAAAAGCACATGTAAATGCAACTGTTGGGAGTGTACATTTATTTCTTAATATGATCATTTCCCCTTTTAACAAAGACTACAGCTTGATTGACACTGTGATAAAGACCCCATGGTTTGTGCACAGTGTTTGTGTGATGATTTTGATGTTTTATTTTTGTTATCCTCTGATTTTAAAGAGTTTGTTACTCAAGGTTGGGTCTCCTACCTTTGTTTGCTGTTTCTATCAGGGGGTATTGTAACAAATTATGTACAGTATAATATTGCAGTTCAGATCTGCCCAACATTTTCCTCCTTTTTTTCTGTTTTCAAGAAGCCATTTTTCTGCGTTATTGGAGTGTTTTCTTTTCCCAAGTTCAAAATTGTCTTGATGAAACAAATTTAAGGACGCCTTACAATAAAAGCAACAACAATGGCAAGCATGATTTGATCGTTTATTTTAAATAGTTCAATAAATATGACCTTTTTTGAATAAATATTACTGTTATCAGATACTGACAATAAGTGGCACAATAAGTTTACACTTCCATCCGTATAAACTGGATAACAAAACTTCCTTGCTCATACTAAGAGGAATCATCACCAGCCTTGGTGATCCTTTGGTCCATGGTTTGCAGCAGACATTTGACGTATACGTGCAGCTCCAGGTCATCGCTGAAGGAAGGCACACTGCAGCAGTCTTGACACATTGTGCGAGGCGGCACATCAAGAGCAACGTGGACGATGTCTTTAAGAAGAGGACGGAGGTTCACCTGGGTCTGATTAACTATCTTGTTCAGGTGGCAGCCGAAAGAGGAAAAGTTTTGGGCAGCGAGGGTCAGATTCTCCCCCAGCAGTGATGGTAAGTCGGATATGCAGAAAGTGTTTGGGAGCACTTTGGAGTCATTCTGCAGGGGGCACAAACGATCATAAATGAACACAGTAACTATGTTGCACCTAGGTTAATCATGAATCGAGGTGTTCCGAGGTGTTCCAAATATCTGTTTTTTTAATATTATGCAACGTTTGTTTTTTTTTTTTTTTTTTTTTTTTTTAACTTTTACCTCTAATAAATCTTCTTCGGGGAAATTGAACGAATATTAAATTCTGAGAAGTGTCTCCCCCTCCCATAATATGTCATTATAGGATGCATTTCAATTCAGCAAAGAGACAACACTGCGTGAGGACTACTTCACAATCTGGCACAATCTTTTGCCAGAACTTGCGATGAGAAGGCGCGACTGTAGCTTGCTTTTTGCTGCTGTAAGCTCAGCTGACCAGTGAACGGTAAACTCTGAACGCAGGAAACATAATTGAAAACTGTCTGAAAATAATCTCATATTTTAGAAAAAGAAAGAAATAATCAGCAGAGTATCAGTTTGAATGCTCCAAATGTGAGTTTCCTAAAGATCAGCTTACCATGAGTTCCAGGGTGTTCTTTATATCCGTCTGCATCATCGCGATGGTAACGTCCATGGCCCTGGTTTCTCTTCTTCTTTTCACAGTACCGCAGGACGTTTGTGTCATGAGCAGGCACAAGAAGGTGAGTACTGCAAGTGTGACATCAGAGAGCACACATGGGGAATAAAAAAAAGACCTTCTGAATACATTTAGATACACAGAGAGAGTGAAAGTTTGAATGTTGAGCAACTTCTCCCTTATAGGTGTAACTCTAAAGACTGCCTGCATCAAACAAGGCTGAGCTGGATTCTTACCAATATAGCAATCCATCACACCAGCAGGCTTTAGTCAGCAGTAGGATTTTTTTTTCTGAAGTGTCCCTTTCTATGATCCAGCTTTTGAGGATCACTCTTATAAAACTCTTCAGATAAAAATCAAGTTTCAGATTTTCCTTTCCATAGTTTGACCTTGCAAACATACAAGATTAGTGTCTAATCTGGGGTTCCCTATGAGGAATCTCTTCCTGTGAAAACCCACTCATTGCGGGGCCTGCCTCTGCTCAACCACAAATCTGATTACAACTTTTAAAGTCAAAATGGTAGTGTGACCAAAAAAAAAAGCGTGTGGGAGCGTCTGATGATTTTACCTTAAATAAAGTCTGATTTAGGAATTAAAGGTAATTCATATTAAAAAATATCAGAAACTATTTGATCTGGTGTAATTACACTTGTTTTTATGAAAACACAAATATGTAGGCTTTATATGTAAATATAAATAAATATATTGCTCTTCTTTTCAATTTGTTTAAAAACTGTTACACTCTCAGGATTACTTTTAGCACAGAGCGAGGGTTAGGTCTTGTAATTTAATGGAGCAAAGAGGAGCATTGTGTCGATAAGGGCCTTCACAGACACATAGTCTTCTGCTGAATGAAGGGCAACATCACAAGGCTGCAATTTGATACTCAGATTTTATTATTCAGTCCAATCTCCAGACAGAATGCAGAAGTGCAATGTTGACTTATCAGTGAAAAACATTCATGACATTTAAAAAATAAACTCCTTTAGATAAATTAATATAAATACATGTATAAACATGTTATCCAAAGTGTTCTCAGTGATTCTCACAGGTGGGGTAGAGTCCTGTGAAACTCATCACCCAAAGTTTGGAAAAGTGAATGATCTGAATACCAAGTACTTTCATACTGTATTCATCTGTCCATTCTACATCTGTGTGGCACCTGTTTAGGTCGCATGTATTCTTTAGAGCCCCACTTGCAGATTGAGCTGCTGTTTTAAACTGATTATGGAACGCTATGACATTTTCAATGATTGTCTCGTGCGACACAGTTAGATTCTTGATGATTTCCTGCAGCTTTTCAAAGCAACCGTTGATCACGCAGATGGAGTCCAGGATTTCTTGGGTGTCGTTTCCCGCTGGGAGTGATATCCCCTTCAGGGGCTCTGAACTGTTGGATTTGTAGTTTGGTGGATCTCCCTTAAACATAAGGTTGACCTAAGAAAGGTAGTGAGATTTACAATGATACGTTTGAATATGCAATGCAGATCAGTATCTTCATACTGTGTGACAGTAAGAGGCTCTATCACGACTGTGATAATAAAGTTTGTTTACATACATATTCATTTTCTGCCCTCCGTAGATTACACCAAGAGACCCTCACAGTCTTCATGTTTCCCCGAAGGTTCACAAGTTCAATTGGTTGAGAAGCAATGAAAGAGATGTGTAGCACCAGGATGCAAGAAATCAGGAGATCTGCAACATGTTATACACAAAAACATGATGTTGTCTTCTACATAGACAGTGAACTTCCTCTAGCCAAACTTGAATTAAAATCAGAATCAGTTGTTACTCAAAAGCAGGACAGCAGGAGTTCTGAGATGAGTTATTCATAAAATTTGATGTTAAATTCACATAGAAGGAGAGCTGAAAGCCTTCTCAAGTCAAAATCAACCAAAAGCCGGTAAAAACTCAGGAGAGTAAATGATGGCAGGGGCCAGAAAGAACAACTAAATTGTGAATCAATGTGGGAGCCAAGAAGCTGAAAAGTAACTTTTTTCAACCCCCGTCCTTTCTCCTCAAAACAAAGTCAACGAGCTATGAAATGTAAAGTTCAGTTCTCTTCATCTGCAGTAGGCCTAAAAGCATAACTAAATTACCAAGATAACTTTGTAGGATTATTGAATATAAGTGCTGGAAATTATACACTATTTCATTATTTTTGGGAAAAGAAAAGTTTATATTTACCACAGGACATGATGAGTCTTCAGTCTTTTTGCTGGTTTGTCTAAACTGGTACTTGGTACAAACTGGTACATGCTGGCCTTATGTATGCCCAAGATTTTTTTTTTTTTTTTAATATTCCATCATTCAATTGATGAAATCTCTCCTGCATTATCAACGGAACAAAAGCTGCGGTTTGTCTGTTCCTTTTTCATAACTGCCCTCCAAAGTAATGTTTTCCGCCATGACTTGGTATGGGGTGGCCATGCAAACTGCCACAGTCATTTAAAGAAATTTGATATTTATCAGTTAAATGGCAGAAAAAAAAGCAACAACTAAATTCTGCTTTGTGAAAATGTTCATCATTTGACTGTTCTGATATTTTAAAAGAGAGGTGATTCAAATGTAGTTGGCCTAGTGGTCTAGGTTGCAGCCCCGGTTTGGGTCCAGCCTGTGGTGACTTTCCCACGTCACTCCCCATTCTCCCAGTTTCTTACCCTATCCACTGTCCCATTCTTTCCCATGAAAGGCAAAAAAGCCCCAAAATTAACTTAAAAACATTAGTTTAACACACTTGACTTTGTCCTGTGTGAGTAACATTTATTCTCTCTTCAAATGTTTCAAAAGAAACAAAAACATCAGCAAACAAGGAACACACATTTAGCCTCTTTGACCTAATATTAAAACAGAAATTAAATGACCTCCTCGTATTCTATTAGTCTTGGATTAGTCTTTTGCCCTTCTCCTGTTTTCCACCTCAGTGACTCCTCTTTCCTTTGACCCGTGACGACATTCAATGACGCTGAATTCAAAGATATTCTGAGAGATAATCAGTTTCCTATTAAAAACTCCCGTCAGTGAGACACTTCAAGGGTGGAAAAACCACTACAGGATGTTTGCACTATTCATTTCAGCTCTCACACCACTGATGACAAACTGAGATAATAACACAAGTGCTGGCTCGGCTGTGAAAAAGATTCATCCTGGGGTCTTGAAAAAGTACATGTTTGATGTTTTTTAGTCACCATTTAGCTCTTTAATTACAAAGTAGAATACACGCTAAAAACATGTTGAAATATTCTTCTTACTGTTTGTATTAACAGTGTATTTATAGACTGAATCTTTTTTTTCTTAGAATTTGACTATAACAATCATATTTCCCCAAAGTTTTGTTTCTTGTTTGGTCATCTCTTAAATTTTCATCCTCCTTGAGCCAAAATCAAATTAAAGTATCTATTTGTGTAAACGTTCAGTTCAAGAACCTGGTATCTGCAAAAACAGGAACAGCACCATCAACTGAACTGTTCTCTTGAACTACTTTAGGTTTTATGTGATTAATTAATTTGTTTGTTTGTGTTTTGTTTGTTTGTTTGTTTTTGTGTGCCAAAATAATAGATGGATGGTGTCTGGTTTATAGTGTTTTGCGCTGACAAACAACAAAAAAGGGGTTTTGTGCTTTTCTTAGAATTTTAATGGTAATATAATTATTTTATACTCTGTTTTTTTAGAAGAAAAATATTCCTCTGTGATTTTCAGCAGTGATGTAAATAATGAAGAATGAACATATCAGCAGAAATAAACTGACAGGCTAAGAACTATGTTGATAAAATGATAGCCAGCAGAAAGCAATGCCTCTGCTTTATCTGATGTCTTGTGTATTGCATAATTTGATGCTGCCTGTTTAACTGAATCAACTGGAGAAGCAGTCCAGCTACTGTCTGCAGAAATGTGACCTGCAGCTGAGCAGAAAACAGGTGAACTGAATGAAGATGTCCCGTCTCATAACAGACCTCCTGGAGAGAGACCCAGCTGTTGCCAGGTAACAGAAAGTGTTTGGTAAATAAAGGCCGCGCTCCTCTTTCTTCATGACTGACCAAAGACAAAGTGACCATAAGCTACTTCTCATCTATGTTACAAACCCAGACAGGATTTTCTTTCAACAAGCATGAGCGCAATCACTCTGTCTGTGGTGTTGGAGAAGCTTATTCGTCGCCTGTGTTTGGATAACTTTCCCTGTGAATACAGCTGCTGGGTGAGTTATCAGCTATAACTGGTTGCATTTTTTCCTGTATTATCTGAAATGAAATGATGATAACCATTTAGTAAGCAACCTCATTGCTGCACATGATAATAACTCTGTTCTCAGAGATCAGCCAATAAAGAGGGAGCAGAGGAGTCTGACACCCTGCTGGATCTGCTGAGCTGCCCTCACTCTCCATGGAAAACTGATGCATCGTGGAGCCCTCAAGCTTCAGCCCTGAGACAACTAGCCGTTCTCAGATCCGGACCCCTGAATACTGACTTTGTGTACAGTTACTTTACCATACTTCGTATCGTGGACAAGGATGTGAGTGAATTGATTTCTTTACCCTAAAATGTTGGCCTTGCAATTTTATGCTGGCCACTTGCCTGGTTTGTGCATTATAATTTAAAAAACAAGATAAAAACGAAACGCTAAGCATACGTCACTTATCTTTGAATACAATGATCCCTTAATGTAAAAGAAAGCTGGGGTTTTCCCGAGAATAACTGCCTCATCAAATCTGAAATTGATAATCAAAGATAAACTGGAAAAATGACATGCAACACAACTAAAATAATGTCAGTGTCACTTTATGCTATGGGAAAATACATGCGTTACTACATCCAATAATCTGTTGACTGAATGTATGCTTATCAGACACAGTAGTATTTGATATAGTCTTGAAGTTGTTCCCAGCTAATTGCACACATTAAACTTTAAAACATAACCCACACAACAAAACAGACAATAACAGAAAATAAAAAGTGTATTCAAATATATCTCATTTTCTATTTTTCAATGCTCTCATGGTGGCTCAGGGGCTTGAAATAGACTCTAGGGGGCTTAGACTTTCTATAAAAACAAAAAAGTTACACAGTGTCAATTAATGCTTACATAATTGTGAAACTTGATGTTTGTGTCTGTATTGTGTTCAGATATCAATCATTGATGACGGCTTGTTAAGGTTCTCAAAGCTTGAGGAATTAGTGCTGAGTGCCAACAAAATTCATGACATTCCTGCAGAAAGTCTTCCCAGCACTTTGAAGGTGAGTTCCAGCTTGTTCTGCGGATCAAGTCATTTTTTTTCTTGTGTAATATTATGACATTAAGGGTTCAGTAAATTTTTTGTAGGTGGTTATACAACAGTTTGAACTTGTGTCAGACCAGAAGTGTCTTTTTTAACATTTCTCACAGCAAAAATGATCAGCAAGTGCTTCTTTTGTTTTAACAAGAGTACAGAACTTTTTATTTGTTTTTGTTCTCAGGAAAAGATCAGTAGACATGATGACACAAATTAAAGAGTGGTTCTTATTTACTCCTTTTTTCCAAATCAGAGGTTGATTTGTAATCACAGGTTGGGAGGATAACTCAAAGTGGGACATAACTGAAAGTTTTTCCCTCATTGATCAAAGTAAAGTAGGTGTTATGTCATAGTTAGTGATGAGTAACTCTTGAATCTTTTTCTTTTTTAGATTTTGGAACTTTGTGCCAACCAGGTGTCTGCTCTGAACAGCCTTACCAGCTGCCCGCCTCCTCATCTGCAGTATCTTGGCCTCAGCTCAAACAGTCTTGGCTCCCAGGAAGACATCTTTCATTTAACAGGAAGACAATGGTTGGCTTCCTCTTTCTCTCTCTTTCTCTCAAACACACACACACACACACACACACACACACACACACACACACACACACACACACACACACACACACACATATACACACACACACACACACACACACACACACACACACACACACACACACAGCATTCTTGAGATTATTCACAAAATCATTTTTCTACAAGTGATTTCTTTTGAATGGTGACACCTGCTGAAGGAACACTGAAAGTCCTCCTTCAATGTGTAAAGGAGGCGATGATGATGTTGACCTACATCATACAAAGGTGGTTTTAGTAGGCGTGAAGGCAAAACACTCATACAAAGTTACCCCAAGCCTCTTATAAGTAAGATCACATCAAAGCTATGAATAAGAGGTTTATCTTAAAAGATGCACTTTTAAACTTCTGATACGTCGCATGTTATCATATTAGGGAGAAATTAAAAGTTCATTTTCTTAATCAATCATAAATCAAACAGAAATGTTTTGGGGTTTTTTTTCTTTTAGAAAAAGTCCAGCAGTTTGGTTAATGAAGTCCAGTTTATTCATGCTGAGATGACTACACATCCCATGACAACATGGTTTTTTACTTATGGCACTTGATTGTTCATAAAGGTTCTCTTGTCAACAGATTTTGGATGAATTGTACGGTGGCCCTGAGAACTCACGGTACTGCAACTTAAGAGAGCATATGCAAGACGACTAAACACAACCAAATTAAGAAAACCTCTTCATCAATTTGACAACACCTGTGCAGCACTTAAAAAACACGCAGCAAAGAC
Source organism: Labroides dimidiatus (assembly GCA_030710495.1). Lineage (NCBI taxonomy): Eukaryota > Metazoa > Chordata > Actinopteri > Labriformes > Labridae > Labroides > Labroides dimidiatus. The sequence continues at coordinate 18,789,976 of CM061153.1, read as the reverse complement.
CACAACACAACAGAAGTGTTTCCAGAGGACATTTAAAAGTGGTGAACACAGTCCAACACGTTTGTTGCTGACGCAGATTTTGAGTCATCCTATTACAGTGGTGTTGGAAAATGAGATAAAAATAAGTGCTTCTGATTTATTTTAACATTGTGATCGCATAATTCAGATATTAGCATATTGGCTAATAACGGATATGTGCATCACTTTTAAGTGTCCTCTGGAAACACTTGGTCTTGGTCTTGGCAGCATGTTTTCTAAAAACTGCTCAGGTGTTGTCAAATTGATGAAGATGTTTTCTTAATTTGCTTGTGTTTTGTCTTTTTGCATGTGTTCTCTTAAGATGCAGTGCTCTAAGCTTTTAGGGCCACCGTAGAATCGTGGGCCAAAACAACAAAGAGTAAAAAATCTTTGAAAAGTTATTAAACATGGCAGAAAAAAAGTACAACAAATTGCGAATGTTCTTTAAATAAAATAAAATAAAGTAAATAAAAATAATAATCTGTTGCTTTTCAGTGCCCCTAACCTATACAGACCACATATTGAATCACTAGTGTGCACTCCAGCGCTATATTTATGAGCTATATTTATGAGCTATATTTATGAGCTATATTTATGAGCTATATTTATGAGCTATATTCATGAGCTATATTCATGAGCTATATTTACCTTGGCTGGAGTGTTATTACCTGCACCTTCAGAAGATATCACCACAGGTTTTGTGTTTTTCTCATTTTAAACTTCTAATACTTCCATGCCATGTGCAATAATCATTTACCAGATGTTAAAATTTTAAGTCTATGTACTACTGGACAAGGGGTCAAAACATTCAGATTTTATGGTCACTTTTAGCCTCAGTTTGTAAAGGGTTAAGATAAAACCTTTTCATAGGCATATTATGGTAATTTTCTTTCCTGCCACTATGTGTTTATTTGGGATTTCAACCAAATAAACACCATTATGAGTCTTAGAAGAAGACTGACTGTGTCTGACCTCAGGCCTCAACTGGTGTGTCTGGACCTGAGTGACTGTGAGTTCCAGGACCAGCGGGCCCTCCTCAAGGCCCTGAGCACATTGCCCAGCCTCAGGACGTTGTTACTGGAGGGAAACCCCTTCACTCTAGCGTCTTGCTACCCAGGCTTCACCGTGGATAGTCTGCCGCAGCTCTCCTGTCTCGACAGTTTGTGGATCTCCCCAGAGGAAAGACGTCGTTTTAGGGGCCTGACAGAGATGAGAGGTGAAACTGTGAATTGGAGTGTTTGAGTATGACCTGCTACATATCATTTCATCACAGTTTAAAATATGAGGATCATTTTCTTCTAAACAGATCTGATAATGGAGCAGGCATCAGCCACAGTGACAGTGGGTAGGATGAGAGGAATCCCGGATCCTGTGATGCATGTGGATGAAACTGCTCCCAACTTCCCCCTCACCACTTACAGTTATTTCATCTCATACAGCTTCTTTTGTCTTCAAACTGCAGTGAATCAGGTGATGTATTTTTCTGTGCTTTTCCCTCCTCCCATTTGAGTTTATTTGACCGTATCCAGGAAGTCATAGTTTTTGCAGGACTGAGCTTGAACTTCAACACATTCATTAACCATCTAAAAGGTTGGTAGTTTATATCATCAGTGCAACAGTTGTTTCTGTTGGCTGCAACAAAGAGCTCACTTCCTGAAGTGATTTCCAGGAAACAATGGGCTACATGCGACATTCTTTTGAAATGACATGTTCAAGCCAGGCTCACGAACTTTTCAAACATTTTTATTAATTTATCTATGAATTAGTTTTAAAGAAACATTGTGAAATTTTGTCACTTTAAGTTAATTTTGTTATTATTAGATGCCCTGTCTTGAAAATTTTGCTTAGTTTTGCAATCTTTTTAGGCTGTTGAAAAAAAATAAATTAAATGGAGTTATATAAAAAAAAAAAAGCCTCAGGTCATATGGGTGGGACTAGACAATGATTTTAGGACAGACCGTAGCTTTTTTTTTTTTGTCTTTTATTTAACCATGGTTAATTTTGCCACTCTTACAGCCTATACTGCTACTCTTTGGTCAGTACCATGGAGAGCGATTGCAGGTAGATCTGTCCGATGCACAAAAATGTTACAAAAAAGCAATGAAATATTAAAGGCGCAAAACACAACCAATCATCTTTAAAACCACAAACGGAAATAATAGTGAATCAGTATTTTTTATTAACTTAAATAGTAATCTAACTTTTGTCATTTAAAGCCCAGACAAAATTAGTTTTGCTCTCCCAAAACTAAAATCCTGGCTCCAATCCAGGTCCAAGCTAATATTCAACCATATGACTGAGGTCGATCAAACTGTATCCTCCAAAATTAAAGCCATTAAACATCAAGTTTTATGTAAAGGCTTGTAAAAACATGGACTTATATATAGTTTATCATTGAACAATGTCCACCAACAAGAGAAGCTGATGTTAGACACTGCACTGGCAGTTGTTGATCTATTTCATTTCTTGACCATGATGAAGGGGCACCCACCTTGGTGCATATTTTGGTGTGTTACGGCAGGTGGGTGTTTGGAAGGGGTATGAGTGTGTTTGCAAGCAGTGTGTTTCGTGGGTGATGCCATCAGCTCTGATGTAAATGCATATGTGAATCAGTTTAAGCTGAGTGTGTCAGCATACACATGAAATGTAAGCACAACAAACAGCATACATAGAGGAAGCCCAGGCACTGTGACTATGACCAAGTTATCATCAGTGTATCTATTCAGGGCATACATCAATAAGAAAAACTGGAGCAAATAAATACTGTTTATCAAAGTTTGTTTGTTACCAGTTGGTGGGACTGTCAGTAGAAACATAATCAGTAGAGAAGAAAGAGGAGTTAAAGCTAGCAGTGCTTTCAATGTCATCAAATCGTCCTGTTTTCTAAAATTTGTGTTACAGAAGTCAGAGAGTGAGTTGGAATGTGACCCAGTGGTCGAAGCCCAGAAACCAGAAGACAGATCCGGTGACACCAAAGTGTCTTCAAATAGAAACCAAGAACAAGAAAAAGAAACGCCCAGATTAAACACACAAGATGAAACACTGTACGCTGAAGAGACCTGCATCGATGCTGCAAAGGGTAATAACACTTTCTGATGTTACCTAAAGGGTAATGTGTCACTGCACACTCATCTCTCACCTTGATAGAGATACAGCAGTACTTTACACAAGGGGATAAACTTTTCGTTGTTCAGAAACAGTGCTGATATGATGATGAAGTATCTTACTGAGTCATGAATAACTGATTCCTTATCATTTTCTGGAATTTGGACCACATCACTCTGAAAATTAACACTCATAAATATCTGTGGAGGGTCATGCTCAATCTGTTTGGAGTTTTTAATGATTTCAATCTGTTGTTTCTGAATAAATCCTTAATTTCAGTATCGTGTCTGAGGAAGGCCATCCTTCTTTGTGTGCGCACTTTGAACCACATTTCCACTTGCATGTTTTTTGTGATTTCTCTCCCAAAGTGTCAAGACATAGCTCATCAAAGCTGGCATGGTCAGACTGTATGGACTTCAGTGACACACAGACATACACTGTTGGTGATCTCAGGGGGTTAAAGAGATTCCTCAATCAGGGACTCCATTTTCGAATTGAGGAAGAAAAGGTACAGAAAGTCAGTCTTGAGGGGTGTTGACATTTTGATGAAAAAAAAAAACGTGGTAAGACTCATATTTTTAGTTTTTTTCTTTAGGTTCTGTCATGGCCTGCACCTTCAGAAGATATCACCACAGCCAAACCCAACCAAGCTGCAAAAGACAAGAAAAGCGGGAAAGGAAAAGAAGTGAGGTTACCGTCACTCCTAATGAATCATAATGTGAAGATTCCGTTAAACACCCTGCATTAGTCATTGAATAAACTTGAATGGCTCATTTCCAGAGAGGCTCATTCAAATCCCAAACAACAGGTGCTGTTATTCGGCCAATCAGTGTCCAAAGAACATACCTGGCTGTAGTAGCTTTTATTTTGATCACATTCTGATGCTTCATTATTTATTTAATCCACCTTGGCTGTTCTTCTGCAAAACAACATAATGTGTCATTCCTCAATTTTCCTTTTTTAACATACAACCGATCCACAATGTTTATAAATCTGAGGCAATATCATCTGTTGCCAGCTGTCAGTTGACTCCTGACACAAGTTGAAGAGTTCATTGTAGTTATCTTTTGGCAATTTCTGACAGTTTCACAAATCTTGATATCTGACATCTCTCATGATGTGCCCTTAAGAAAACTCATCACAATCACAAGTCCTGTCATGTTTCACATCTTTCATCCCCTACATATGTATGCACATTTGAAAGCTTCATAACAGATGATACCTAAATAATTAGCATTGTTGAAGTCCTCCTGCTAGATGAAATTTCCACAATTACAAGAAATGACAGTGAAGTCTTTATGCAGTATTACTGTGGTATTTGTAATGTATTTCTCCTAAAGGCTAAGGTAAAATTGGTTGTCCTATGTGTTAAAAGTCTGCTAAATACTGGACTCCATCAACCATTTAAAAGTGTTTTTTTTCTATCTTCCTCAGACCCCAAACAAATCTTGTTCCACCAAAGACAAGTCCAGAGACAAAAAGAAGAAACTAGCACAGGAGCTGGTCCAGGACACCCCCATCACAAGAGTCTTGGCATCTGTCCACATACCCCTGCAACAGCTGCTCAGAAGAGATCAAAAAGTTGATGTCCTATGTAACTTTGGTGTTCTGCACACAGAGCCTGAGGGGGGAGCCGTACAGACATGTGCGAAGGTAAGGATGTGCAATGCAGACATGATGGGTGATAAATTATAAATCTGATTAATTCTATTTTATATGTTTCCTTTTTTAATGATCAGGGAAATAAAATAAAAGAGCAGGAGGAGGAGAAGAAGTCAAAGCAGAGAGAAGGAAGTGGCACCAGACAGAAGAATTCAGCAGCTTCAAAAGGTTGGTTATTTATGGAGCTATTCAATCATTTCTCCAAATGTGACAGATCTTATTTATTTAAAATTATACTTACTCTTTTTTTTTGGCTGTTATTCTGAGAGGACAGGACAGTGGATAGAGTAGGAAACAGGGTGAGAGTGGGAAGTGACATGCAGGAAAGTCACCACAGTTTCAGACTTGAACCTGGGCTGCCTGTTCAAGGCTGTTTTGCCCATATGGAGCATGGCTTTAACCACTAGAATCCGGTGTATTTGTTGTCTCTTTGTAGGAAAAGGAAAGGAAAAGGCCAAAGGCAAGGTGGACTATCAAGAAGACAACCCTGTACCCACCCAACTGGATCCAGTGACCGTTGAAGTGACAGTGGAGCTGGAGAAATGGCGGTCTGCATCTGAAGCTCTGCAAAATCTGACCTCAATTGAAAACTCCTCATGAAAACAGCTTGGTATCCTGAAGTGAGGCTGTCATTCATTCTTTTGTTAGATCACTGACTAAACTTTATCTCGCGCTGAAATCCATCAGTCAAATAGTAAATGAGACTTAAAAAGCACCAACTAACTTTATCAAGTCTGATTAAAGACCTGAAAAATGTTAACTGATATGCAGTCTAAATAAGAACCCAAATGGCTGCATCCTTTATAGGCTCCATCTCAGCTCAGCTTGTTCGACACCTTCAAAGAAAAGCCAGCACAAAAACATTTGACTTTAATTTATACATAAATTCCTTTATTTCTATACAGATATTCAAAACATTTTTGTTAAAGAAATGCCTTAATATTCAATTGTTTCTTACATAAATTGTCTTTTGATTGCAAAGAAACTTATTGGAAAGGCCCTTTCACTTGAGCTGAGGGGATACACAAAGAGTGAAGTGCTTAAATTCTCACCAAACATCCAGCACTTCCTTCATGGAGACAATAAAAAAGTTCCTTTTAAAGCCAAATAGCCCTGGGTTTCATTCCCCTCTGATTACCCCTCACAATTGACACACATACTATCAAACCTTAAAAGAGTACACAATATTTCCAGGCTTAAAAAAATAAACTATAGTTCACCATTTTTTTGCGCAAACCAACATTTGTTTCTCACTCTATCATTTACAGTTTGAAATAAACACAATTTATGATACTTTACTTTCTTTGTAGTCCCCCAACAAGCTGTGCAAACGATGTCAGGTTATGATAAATTAAAAGAGTTGAGAAAGACGATTGATTCTCCCACGTTGATACATCAACCGACAGTACTCCAACACTCACACAAACCCAGGATATCAAACAGCTCCCCTTAAAGTCATGTACACAAACAAATACAGAGTGTTAACTGCTGATAATTTTTTGTCTTGACAACTTAAGTTATTTTGGAAAGAGATAGTGAGGAGAAGGTTCTCCTATAAGAGCGCTTCAGGAATGGCGTGGATGATAAAGATGCTTGGAAAAAACAAGCACACTAAACCCACACACACAAACCAAAAACCTAAAAGCACCGCATGATGGAAATGTGATGTGCAAATTTATTGATTGTGCGAGCGAGGGTGGAAAAATAGGCTTCAAAAGGTCTGATCGTCGTTACAGGAGTCAGTCCAGTGGCCGAAAACCTCACAGATGTCACAGTACGGCCGCTCCTCGCCTTTGGTGCCATGGTAGGTGGTGTGTGGAGGGGAGTCAGGCATCTGAGTTTGTGTGGGACAGTCCTCAGTGTCATGGAGGTCAAAACAGTCACATATGTCACAGAAAAGCCGTGGGGGGAGCTTCTTTTTAACAGGTTCTTTGTCATGGCTGCAGAAAAAATTAAACTGTGTTAGTCTGACTGTCCCAGTAACACTGGGAGGTCTGGGAAAATCTGCCATGTACAGGACTTACCTGTCATAATTATCCAGCTCACTTGGATTGTTACCGTTGAGAGCAGTGGCAGCCATTTTTTCCAGTTTGTCTTTCAGCTCCTCGTTCTTCCTCTGAAGATCAACGATGACTGAATTCAGGAACTCAATCTGTACCACACATGAACACCAGAATAAGTGCCAATAAAAGTGAAATTTCCACCAACACATTTTCCTACCATACCTTTCATTAAAAAACTGGTGCATTCACTGTAACATGTGCAAAGACCCCGTCTGTGTGCTGTGATTTGGCCTGATATAATTAACCCTAATCCTGGGTAAGACGGTAAGTGAGGTGTCAGCCAAAGAAAAACCAAAGCTTGCAATGAATAATTTGAGTCAGCAGATCCGTCTGCTCAGCATCTTTAAAAGCTGTAGTTTCCCTGGGATGGATTTTTCTTTCCAAAGAACAAGATCAAGCTTGATTTGTCTTTGGAGGGTAGAGGATAGTGTTTTCTGACACCAGCTAAAATGTGAACTACTAGACGACACAGTGGCGGTGAGAGACAAACATGCACAAGTGAAGCTGATGAAAAACATGAACAAACCGCTGCCTGATGGTGGAGTAGCATTGCCAACATCAGAGACAGGGCAGAAGAGAGGAGAAGAAGAAAAAAAAATGAGATTCAAATTAGGACCCACCTACGGCCAGACAACACAGTCAAGTCATCACCAACACAGAGGATACAGTATAACATTTTAGAATCAAAAGCAGCTGGAGGAGAAAGGTATGAAAGCTACTGACACTTTCATTGGTACCACTATGTGTGAATGTTTAATCTCTGCTCAACTCTGGACAAGCCGACAATGACGAGAGCTGAGGATACTTTGAAATTTGTACTCTGAAATTTCTGTTTTCACCTCCATAAAAACATTATACTGTAAAAACCACACAAGTCATCGGTATCTAAATGAAGGATATTTGTTAGTCAGTGTCTGAGTAGGCAGAACAGTCATTTCACAAACAGCATTCAGAAAGATTGTTTCCATACCACTGCCCCACTGATGATTAAAATTGGAAATGAGATATTGAAGAAAACAGGGGCGGGGATAAGGAAGTGTCTTTACACTGAATGTATGAATGGAAAACCCAGTAACCAATCAGCCTTTCTTTAATATCTAAGATGAGCAGAAAGATGAACAAACCTGACTCTCTGCTGTTTCCTTATCTTCCCTTAGCTGGTCCAAAACTGCATCACCTGGCAGAAAAAAAAAATAATAATAATTTAAATTTTTGGCAGGTTGCCGAAATATCAACTGAGACTTGTACTATGCCCAGTCTCACCCGAGGACTCTTGAATGGTGTCAGGGCCAGTGGTCAGCTGTTTCTCCAGTCTCTGAACTTGCTCCTGTAGATCAGTCTTGTCCCTCTCCAAGGCCTTGATTGTACCCTGCAGTGTATTGACTGAGGCACTTTCCCCACGCAGTGCAGTCAGCTGAGAGGATCACAACAAATCATGTTGTATAGTTTTTTTTTTTTTTTTACATCAATAAGTCAGTGTGTGTTTCTAAACACCGTCTATATACAATGCATCCAGAAAGTAAGTACAGCCTCATTCCAAAATGGAATGAATTCATTTTTTCCCTCGAAATTCTACACACAGCATCCCATGATGACCATGTTAAAAACACTCTGACTTACTGATGTAGTACTGTACTTTTACTTCAGGATCTGCTTCTAACAAAGTCGTTCTCACCTCACTCTTCAGCTTTTCCACCTGCTGGTCCTTTTCTGAAGCTAAGGCACTGTTTTTATTGATGGACTGCTGGAGGGCGGCCTTCTCCTTGTCAAACTGCTCCTTCAAGGTGCTCTCACTATCAAAAACACGAGAAAATAAATCACAGGAGGTACACAATAAAAACACTACAATAAGCAAACTGGCTCCAATAACCTTCTTTGTTATTGAATTGAGAGGAAGAAATGAAATATCAGCTTTAAATCACAGTGATAAAAAAAGACATGCAAAGTCACTAAAAAAAAGCTCTTCTAGGAATTTTTATATCACTTATGACATGTCGTGATGTGGATTCAGAAATGATCACATGACAACTTTAAACCTGTGGAATGGAAACTGTAAATAAACATCTAAGCTTGTTCCTAATTACGTATTGACGCATGCTATTTGTATATTTGAAGTATCTACCCCTTTCTTCAGAAGCCTATGGGTTTTGACAGATAACTACTTCTGCCGGTAGTTACCGATTACCGGTTGCCTTGCAACGATATGGCTGTCCCCGCTGGCAAGCTAGCTCAAAACAACTCGTGTGAAATCTTTAATGCTAGACAGGGCTCAGCGTAAACTTTTATAACATCCGCAGTATGAATCCACCTCTGATTTTTGTTTATTTTGTCGCTTTCTTGCTGTTAAAGGCCAGTTATTAGAGCGAGTATGACAGCTAGGCTAACATCATCAGCTTTGTGTTCTCCATGGCGATACAAATGAAACGTTCAATCGGAAGAGCAAAACCAACAACCGCTATGGGTAAACAACGTGAAATCAGGAATAAGGTTGATAACATGATGATAACAGATGTCACATGATATCAAAAGGGGAGCGGTACCTGAAGGCATTATGTGGCAGGCTTTGGAGGAAAAGAACAGCATGATATACCGTTTACAATCAGTTATTTCACTGGTTTAAGCAACTTGCCTACTAAGACAACATACGGTATCTTAAAGTATTTGTGAAACTGTTGTGATTGTGTTTCATCTTACCTTTGCTTTATCTCTTTCAGCTGTTTTTTAAGTTTGGAGTGCTCGTCTTTGAGCTAAGAAAGAATGTTCAAAACAGTCATAGTCAGCAGAGATTCAGCTAAAACATCAAATGTCTGATCATGTCGTTAATATCCTATTCTTTATAAAACAAATGTATAAATTGTCGCACCTTGACAACCTCACTCTGGCCTTTGTGTTTATTTTCGAGCTCCTGAGTCAGCTTAGTGTTGTCATCCTGTAGCGTCTGCAGGCACTGCGTCTTCACAGAGACTGAAGCTTTGAGCTCCTCACTGAAAAAAACAAGAAAACTGTCATGGAAAAAATGCTAACGAGTGACATGGCTAACATGCAAAAATAAGTCCTACCATGTCTCTGGATTTATTTAAACTCACAACATCAAACTATTTAAATCCAAAATCATTCTGATAAATCCACAGACTTACATTTCCTGACAGAGACTCTTTGTCCTCTGAGTTTCTGTGCAAAGCTTCTCATTCGAAAATTTCAGATCTTCTTGGTACTTGGAATTATCTTCCTTTAGTTTTTTCAGCTAAAAAATAAAAAAAACATTTGAAGCAAAAAGACACTGAGAAAAGATGTACGCTTTTCAAGTTTCTATAATTTTAACAATGCACAGCTTAATGAGAAAAACCACTTCAACACTGCTTGCGAACATTTGCGTTTTCTTGTCAGAGGCAATTTACTTACCCGAGTCTCCACCTCCTGCTTGGAGCTCTGGAGCTTCTCCAGCATTGACTGGGCTTCATTCTTCTCCTGCATTAAACTGGCTTTCTCCTTTGTCATGTGTTCAAGAGCCTCAGCAGTCTTGCCAAAGGTCTCTAAAGCCTAAACGATGCATGAGCAGAGTTTATGTTTGGAACAAAGGTTTGGCAACAATGAATTGGGTGAATATTTGAAGGTCATTGAATAAAAAAGGTTTTAAGGGCATAACTGGACGTAAAGCAACAATCTGATTGTTAAATTATAAAACAAATTAACTGCATGCTTTATAAGACAACCCTTTAATCCCTGATTTAAGGATATATTTTGAAATCTATCAAGTAATTATGTTTATACATTCTGTTCTGGATTAGAATTAACAACACAAATATTATGAGGCAAAAATAAATCAGTATCATCTCAACAATATTCTACAACCTGTGGCCTCAGAACGGATACGGATGAGCTTAAAAAATGTTTTTTATTTTTTAGTAGTTCTTTAAAGACAGTCTCTATGGGACTTTCCCAGAAGTTAACCGATGGTTCAAAGCATTTTTTTTCCCTTTATTAACTGTTAAAGCTGAGCTTCATGACACTGTCAAAAGATTTAATAAAAACAAATAAGTTCAAATTAATTTCAAATCTGTATGGAAAAGTTTCCCACATCTATCCCCCTATTTGGTGATTGAAACACTATCAGATGGTAAGTGTGACAAATGATCTTAAATCTACATGATCATGTAAAACATGTTTCTTCTGACACTAGATCACGTTATAAGCCCACAGGCAGAGGCTGGGAGCTAAAGGGAGTTAACAGCTGTTAGTAGATGGAAGATGAAAGTGAGATACCAAAAATAAAAGGAAAGGGGAAAGGAAGACAAACCAGCAACATGCAGTGAGTAGGTGACATAGCCCCAGCCACTCTAAGGTGCTGTATGTGCATCAGTGATTACTACGAGGAGGGGAATACCTCATGCTGCTTAGAAATGGCATTTTTGAGTTGGGTTTCAAGCTGCCTGACTTGCTGGGTGGCTTCATCTTTCTCCGTCTGCAGGACATCCTTCTGAGCAGTGAGATTAGAGATGCTAGAGGAAATCTCTTCCTTCACAGCAGCAGATGCAGAAACCTCATCCACAGCGTTCTTGTATTGCTTTTCCAAAAGTTCTTTATCAGTTTTTAGAGCCTTGACATTAGCCTCAAGTTGTTTCTGACTGGCGTGCATCTTGTCTAACTCTCCAACAAGTCTTGACTGTTCTGAGAGCCAATCTTCTTGGCTTGAACGGAGGGAGGAAATTTCCTGCTCCAATTTACACCGTCCGGCTAGGAGGTCCTCCTTCTCTGTGGTCAGGGAGCTCACCTGTTTGTCCATCTCTCCGAGTTTAGACGATAACTGTCCTTTGTCTTCTCTCAGCTGATAGCTATCTTGTTCTTGCTGCTTCAGCTGCGTTCTCAGTGCCTCCACATCTACCGTCAAAGACTTCTTTTGCTCATCAGCATTCTTAAGGTTGGAAGAGAGGTCTTCATTCTCTTGGTTAACTTTGGATAACTTCTTCTGCAGATCCTCCATTTGTTTGGACAGACCATCTTTATCAAGCATCAGTTTATTCCTTTCACTGGATTCAGCCTGTAACTGGGTTTCAAGAAGGATCTTAGCCTCTGACCCTGATTCAGTCTGACTCTTTAACTCTTGGATCTCCTGAAGCAGCGTCTGGTTCTCTTTCTGCAAAGACTGCACTTTTTTGTCACCATCAGCCTGCAACGAGTGCAGGCGCTGGCAGTCTTTAGTAAGGTTGTCGACCTTCTGAACAAGTTCTAAATTAGACTTCTCATAATCTGTTTTCAGTTTACCATGCTCTTTGAGGAGCTCAGTTTTGCCCTTTTCAAGAATCTGAATATCAGACCTATGTTTTTCAAGTTCATTTTGTAGATCTGCCTTTTCTTGCTTCAAAGAGGCCACTGCTGCTTCAACCTCATCTTTTTTGTTTTTAGTTTCCTCTAACATTAAAGTTAGGTCAGACTTTTCCTGAGTGTAGACAGCATTAGTTCTGGAATAACTGTCCAACTGGTCCTTCATTGTCCGGATCTCATGTGCTATCTTGTCGCGTTCAAACGAAAGAGCATTTTTGTCAGATATGGCTTTTGTGTGCTTCTCTTCTAGTTCCCCCTTCTCTCCTGCCAAACGCTCATAATCCATTTTCTGCTGCTCAAGTGCTGAATCCAGACTCATCTTTTCTTTTCTAGCAGCATGAAGGGCCATCTCCGTTTCAGAATTCTGCTGGTGAAGAACTTTCTTCTCTTGCTCAAAACATGACAGTGCTTCTTTGTATTTAATGCTGGACTGAGATGACTGTTCTTTTTCGACTTGGAGCTTCTCCTTGAAACTGTCCAGCTCTCTGATGAGCTCTTCCTTCTCATTACAGACTTTTCTGTGGATTGCCATAAGGTCTTCTTTCTCCTGCAGAAGGTGAAGCCTCTCTGAATCAGTCACCTGACTGCTTGTCTTTGACTCCTCTAGCATCTGGGCCAGGCTCAGTTTGGAGGCTTTGAGTTCTTCACATTCACGGATTGAGTTTTCTAAATCTTTCTTTGTAACACTGAGTTTATTCTGGAGCTCCTCCTTCACAGTCTCAAGGTTCTTTTTATCCAACACAGCAGCACTGATTTCATGGGACATCTCTGACTTCTCTTTGGTCAGTGTTTCTGTGAGGGTCTGCAGCTGGGTGTTCTTCATTGTTAGATCCTCTTTTTCTAAGTTTAAGGATTTCAGTTTTGCCTGCAACTCGGCATTCTTTGCATCAAGAGATTTTTTTGCATTTCTAGCAGAGTCTCTCTCTAAAATTAAATTGTCCTTCTCACAGGTGAGCTTAGACTTGCTTTCACTGAGATCTTCTTCAAGACGGGTCCTCTCTTTACAAGAGTTTTCATAGTCCTCAAGTAGCTGCCTGTTTTTGGCCTCACTCTGCTGGAAGTCCTGTTGATGCTTTATCAGTGAGTCTTTTATCTCTGCATTCTTGCTCTCAAGCTTTTCTATTGTGGCCTGGTGTTCGCCTTCCACATGCTTCAGTTTTTTGATTTCAGTTTGTGCTTCTTGAAGACTCTCTCTAAGCTTCTCCAGCTCCTTGTTCAATGACACATTTTCTTCATCTGATTTCTTCGTGTTGCTGAGTAGGTCCTCTTGAGTTTTTGAAAGCTTATCCCTGGTTTTTAGCAGGTCTTCATTCTGGGCAGACAGCTCCTGGTGACTTAGCTCAAGGGCAGAGAGCTTAGTCTGTACATCTGAAAGCTGTTTCTTCAGATCGTCTTTCTCAGCCTTGAAAGCCTCGATCTCCTTGCACTTTTTTCCCAGATCTAGACTCTGGTTTTCCATTTTTTTCTGCAAATTTTCAACATCATGCTTGGAGGAGTCAAGCTCAGTAGAAAGATGCTGGGGAAAATAAAGATGACAGAAAAAAAGGAGGGGGAGTATATGTACAGGGGGAAAGGTAAGATGAGTCCAAAAACAAACCAAGCGAATATGGATAAAAGTGATATGCAACTGAAAAGGTTAAGCTGCAGAAAAAAAGCTCAAAAATGGCAAAAGATCAATCTGCAATGATTCTCAAAACCACAAGAAGCAGAACATTTTCACTGAAGCACTCATATTTTTTAAATGTAAATTTATCAACATACTTTTGACTGAAACATGAAAAATAAGCTGCAAAATACACAGGTTAAAGCACCTTTACATTTGTGTACCACACTGGATGATGTTTGTTAATGGTATAAAAAAATGTGAATCAAATTTGCACAACTCTAAGCGTACACTTTTTCAAATGAAGAATGAATTACAAATGTATCTTGTATAGGCCCGTGTTATAAACTAATGTAAATTATGATAAATAACAAATGCACACAAAAAATGTAGCTCTCGCTAGAAAGTGAAAATGTTCTGCTCCAATGAAATATTAGGCTTATAAACAATGCTAGCAGGGGTACATGTCAAAGTTAAAGGTACAGTGTGTAGCGACAGAAGTAATCAGCAATCTGTAGCTGTCAGATTCTAGACTGAAACACTCTGTTGTTCATCCCTCCTGTCGGTTAAATGACAGCGTTCTTTCAAGGACAAGAAGCTGCTGTCAAGCATGATCAGTAAAAAAAAAATTCAGCATACAGTCAGTCCGTGCTAACAGAAACATTGTAGTGCAAAGCTCCCTCTAAGTGAACAAAAACACAAAATCTTTATATTTAGATGATTAACACTAATTCGGACATATACAGTATATGAATACTACAGACCATTTTTGCTGAGTCTGTTCTTTAAAGTTTAAGTAATGACTACACACTGCATCTTTAAAGCAATCTTAAAAAAGTAATTTAATGAGCTTAATATACAGTAACTGAAACAGCATATCAGACACTAAGAGATTTTTATCAGATGTATCCCTGCAAGCATAAAGTCCATGGCCCCATAAAACAGAGATAAGTTAAATAAAAGAAAAAGCTTTTAGCCTTGTTGCCAGGGGACATGAGCACCAAAACGTTGGTTATAAATAATGAAAATGTTGTGAATCATAGACATTGATTGCTGATGTTACAGAATGGCACAGATTCTCTAAGTAATATACTTTAACAAAGCCTCTTGCAGTATTAAAGCTCATTTAATCTGACACCTCTTCTGGTGTTTGAACATGTCTGTACTGCGTTAAATCCATCACAAAGGGGATGATGTCACTGGTATCACCTTCCATGATGTTAGAAGTTGGCAAATTTTTATCTCAAAAAGGAAAGATTCCATTTTTCCTGATGCTTTTCAACGATCATTTGGAAATTAGTCATAAAAAGAAACCTTTTGATGCTAAACATATTCCTTTCAGAAAGTTATAACACTTTGTTTCTGAACCTTTGAGGGTGTTTGTCCTTACCTGAGCCTGTTCCTTGAATGGCTGCAGCTCTGATACCAACTTCTCCAGCTCCTTGGTTTTATCCTTAGAGGAAGTGAGCTCCTGCTTCAACTTTTCACCCTGAGTATTCAGCGCCTCAAGCTCCTTTGCATGGAGGTCTGAGGCATCAGAGACTGATTTCTCATGTGAGGCCTTCAGCTCCTCAATGCAAGTCTCACCTTGCTTAAGAGCCTTCTCCTTAAATGCCAAAAGAAAAGCCAATAACACATCACATTCAGATTCTGATCTACTTCGGAAAACTGCTCAAAGAATTAAAAAAGTATAAAACAAATTCAAAAAACTTTGAATGTTTAGAAAACAGGATTTGATGGTTATTTAAACTTGAGTTTTGTAAAAAAAACCAACAACAACATTTTACGTTTACAAGTGACTGACTTCTACTTCTTAAACAAAAACGATGTAATGTGTGACAGCCCTTAAATACCAACCAAGTTTGCAATCTTCTCTTGTAGACTGCTTGTTTGAGTCTGATGTGTGTCTCGGGTTTGTTGAAGCTCCTGCTCCTTGCGGGTTTGCTCCTGCTGGACCTTTTCATTCAAGTGTGCCACTTTTTCCCTCTCCTCTGCCAGCTGACTCTGCAAATCCTCAAGCCTCCTGTGTGACAGTCATGACAGTCAAAAGTGCATGTATGAGGGGATTTTAGCTGACAAGTAAGGTACTGAAAAATAGTGACATGGATCAAACCAAAGCAAGAAATTTAATTTTATCATAACATCACAAAAAAAGAAGTGTACAGCATTGATTTAAAAAAGATTTTTTTTAGTTGAGTAAGGCGGAGAACAACTGGTACCTTTCTTTCTGCATGAGGTCTTCGTTCATTTTGGTCAGTTGTACTGAACTATCACCAGATGCCTTCATCATGTCTGAAATATCATTTTCCAGCTTGCACTTGTCCTTTGAGAGCTGCTCAAGCTTTTCATCTGCAGCCTTCAGTTTCCTTTCCATTCCTAAGTGTGAACAAATGAAACAAGTTTTACAACCAACTCCAAAACGAAAAAAGGAAAATAATACAACAAACAAGCAAAATTGCTAACTCCTTACAAAATGTTTGACAGAGAATACAGTTTATGGTCTCACCAGAGAGTTGAGTCTTCAGAGACTCTGATTCTGTGGTTAGGGATGCGCACTGCTCTTCCTTCTTACCGAGCTTCTCAAGTGTTTCTACAAGATGAAGGCATATCATTTTAAATCCTGGAACACTTTGTAAACTAGTGGTAGATAATGGCAAAAGGTAAGAGGGGAGCCAAGTGTTTAACAGCACTAAGAGTACAGTCACTATCATGTACCTTGTACAGTTTTTGATGAACTGGTCTGCTGCTCAGTGATTTCAGCCATTTTTTGTTTCTGTGGAGAAACAATCACTTTCTTCAGTTCTGGTTTAAGGAAACAAACTTAATCAACATCTTCAATGAAGCTGAAATTCTTACCAAGTCTGTGAGCTCCTGTTCCTGGGTGCCTTTCTCCTGCTGTATAGTGGCAAGACTCTGCTGTAAAGAAAGCACTTCCTGTTGTTTGCTCTCCAACTGAGAGCTCATTTCACTCACCTATATCAAATGTCAGGTAAAACATACAGTGAAAAGAAAAGCAAAGAAATATGCACATAAAAAAAAACTTTCACAAAATTGCAAATGACATTTTGTTTTGAAACAACCTGCAGGATTAACGAAAGACAGACAACCACCTCTCTAAGACGTGACAAAAACTGGTAATTATGGTTTGATAAAAAAAGAAGAACCCACCTTGACATCCTGGGTGCTTCCCTGGCTCTGAGCCGCCTCTAACTGACTCTTCAGGGTCTTAACCTCCTGGTTACCTTGTGCTACTTGACTGCGCAGGGTCACCATTTCTGCCATCTGCTCTTTGGTTTCTCTCTCTTTGTCTTGAGCCTGCTGAGTCCACACTGCTTCTTTGTCTTCAAGCTCCTTCACTCTAAGTTCTGCCGTGTGAAGCTTTCCAAGAACATCCTCCATCTCCACAAGGTGCTGCTCCTCTGCTTTTTCGACACTAGACCTCAGTGAATCCTCTAGCCGCTCCTTGTCTTCGGTCAAAGAACACAGCTTTGCCTTCAGAGCCTGCTTCTCTTGAGTCCAAGTTGACACATCAGCTTCATGTTTGGCTGCAGCTTCCTCTAGAGCCAACTTGTGCTCTAGCTTCAGCCTTTCTAGTGCACTTTTGGTTTCTACAAGTTCCTCTGCCTGGGCACCTGCACCTTTGCTGAAGGACAACTTAAGCTCCTCCATGGCTTGCTGATGAGAAGCAACGGCAGATTCTAACTTGGACCTCCACTGATCAACACTTTCAGCTTTCTCCTTCTCAGCCTGGCTTAAGCGCATCTGCAACTGCTCGTTGTCACCAGAGATCTTCACAGATGAAGCCTGAATCTGGGCAACTGTCTCAGTGTGACTTTTTTCTTGAGCCTCGAGCTTTTCTTTATATTTCACCAGCTCTTCTTGTTGTTTTGCTTCTTGGGAAGCTAGCTGATCCCTAAGAGAGTTTATCTCTTCTAGCAAAGGAGAAAGGGCAGCGTTTGAGTCTTCAGAGCCCTGCTGGGTCCCGAGACGAAGCTGCAGGTCAGATACTTCTCTCTTTCGCAGTGTAAGGTCTCTCTCAAGCTCCATAATACGGGATTTTTCTGACACAGTTGCAACCTTTAAAAGCAGAAAGCTTGTGTTCAAAAATGTATTCAGATCCTAAAATGAGGAACCTATGTGCAAAATTCAATACATCCTTAATCATATTATACAGCACTGAAACAACAAATGTCTAATAAATGGATTGCAGCAATAGATAATAAGGCACATGGTTATGATAAAACTCATTTTTGACAAATAAATTGATCATTTGTTTAAAAATGAGGGCATGTAACCACTGATTTTAAAATCAAGGGGTTATACTGCCCTCTTGTGATTTTGAAGAATATGGTCCAAAAAATAGAAATGAACATTTAAAACATGTATGAAGCTTTAGGCAGAGTGTAAGACATTTCCAGTATAATCTCTATGTATTGATTTTGTGTTATTATTAACCTAGAATGAATGAGATATGATATCAGGAAAACCCTTGAAACTGCTGCTTCATTATTCTTATTATTCTGTTCCAATATTTTTGTTAATTCAACTTAGTTGCATATAAATCCTTGTTGTCTTATCAGTGGTAATATTTATCTTTAAAACTTAAAATTTAGAGCTTGGTAAGGACAAATCACATCATCCAAATTAACATTTTCTTTACAAATAATTCAGCAGAGAATGGTTAAATAGAACATGGACATGGGATTGCCCTAATCCTCATAAAACGCTAGAATTATAGTTATCCTAATAGCCTAGCCAGCCATAAATCCTTGGGGACACAATGCATAGAAGTCTGGGAGGTGGAGCAGATTTTAGACTAGCAAAACGCAGGGACACCAAATAAGCAGGACAAATGGATGCTGGGAAGGACTGGGGGAGTAGAACATAGGATAACTGAGAAAATGATTAGCTGGGACAGGGGATAAGTTTGTCTGTCTGGTTAAGCAGTGATACCAGTAAAGCAAGAGTGAGTTCTGATTTGGTCATTTATGGGAAAATTGTCTGGGAAAAAGAGGTAAAAAAAATAAAGAAAAGAAAATTGACTATTTTACAGTTAAAATTGGGAAAGTAATCATGTGAAAAACATATCTAAAATTAAACTGCAGCCAAAGCAACAAATTGCATTGCTAAACTCCCAACTGGCTAACTTGAGCATTAAAAAATCCAAATATATGTATTTGTGTATTGTTTTAGAAGTATTAACTTCCAATGAAAAGCCCTCAGAATGCTGTTTTGGGGTTCATTCACCAAAAGCCCAAACAAAGCAATAGATTCACATTCTGCTTGACACCTCTCTGTACCCCTTGTGCATTATTTGGCCACCATCCCAGGCCCAGGCCCTCTTTTCCAGCGCAGCCCACTGCAGAGCAGAAATCATTACCCTAGTGTCTTCTAACTCTCTTTGGAGTTTCTCAGCTTTGGTCTTTTCAAAGAGCAGGCTCTGTTCAAGCTCCTTAATGTGGGCATGCTCCAGTCTGGTCTGCGTCTGTTAGTAAACAAGGGGGAGAGGAAGAGAACACACCAGTGCCACCATCACATGCCAGCCCAACACAGACAGAGAGGGAGAGAGACAGGAAAGAGGATGGATGGGATTGGACAATGGAAAATGTGACGTGTATGTGTGTATGTGTTTTTATGTGTATGACATCTGAGGTTCTGGGTTGGAGGAGGAAGTGGTGGATGGGTAGAAATGGGAAGAAACCCCATGCAGAATCTTCAGGCTGTGCCATCAACAGCTGTACACAGGGGAGTTTGTGGAAGAATGGTGGGAAATACAAGACAAGCAGTCACAGAGGGGGCATGTGGTGTGGATGTGAGTATCTTTATGGAGGCAGTTTAAAAGTGCCCATGCAAAAGTGACACCTGGTGAACAAAGCACATTCACTGTTATGATACAAAGAAAGTCTTACAATGTGTGTGAAGCCAGCAAGTAAGTTAATCAAAGTTCACCACATCCCGAGAGAAAGCAGTGACAGATGTTTTCTTTACCATATACCATATTACAAGAATTATCATAAACAAGACATCTAATGTAAGGGAGATTTGTGATTTATCCAAAAGATACTTTCTTGCATTTGATCAATTTTAGCTCAGCTTGTATTTTGTTTTGATATAATACTGTTAGGCATATAAAGCCTGAAGCATCATCAGTAACCGCACTGCTTTCTCTCTTTGGGTAAGGCCACCGTCCATATTGTACGTCGACAAGTACTGTATAAGAAACAACCAGTAATCAGATCACCATATGCTGGATTTGTGACCGACTTTACAGAAATCGGCCTTTACTCAGAAGCGTCTCAAGATCAAGAAACAGACTCCTTGTTATGTGTGCGATGATTAAAGCTGTTAAGGCAAGTTTCGTAAGCCTAATTTTGGCACAGTAATGAGCTCGAGAGTAGCACAAAAGGCCTACCTCAGGTCAAACATTAATCTTCCATGGGTACAATCTGACAGAATTATCTGTATGTCTAACTATGAAACCCTTGTAATAAACTAAAATCCCTAAGTATCTAAGGCAAAATAAAGTGTATTAGGAAACTAAACTAGTCTGACTGTAAATTTCCAGGTGTTTCGGATATAACAGTATACTGTATACATCCATTGCTCGTTGTCGGTGGATTAGGCAAAAACCGTAATTTAGCCAAGAATCATCTGTGTCTCTATTAAATTACATTTTAGCTCCATCGCTAAGAGTTTTTCCCCTTCAGCTGCAGAGGGAACACTAAAAACAGGTCTGTGACTGGGCAGTGAAATGACAAGGGAGCATCTCCAGTGGTTCCATGCTGAGCACCGGACCAACATGAAAGACGAAGACGAGAAGGAAGAAGAAGCAACAACATCACATCACTTAACAGGGAGGCACTGAGGGTTATAGCACACAATTAGTTCACCTTCAACAGCCTGAAATCAAAAAAGCAATTTCAATTTGGTCTATTCATAAACTTTTTTTGTAGGTGTTTTTCAAGCTGCATGCAAGTTTTTAATAAATCCAACACGGTGAGTTAGAGATCATCTGTTAGTTTACACGATAAAAAGAAAATAAAGGGATATTCTAACCCTGCAGCCTCTCTTTTAAAACATCTATTTTGAGCTTGGGACGCCTTCACGGTAATTGAGATGATTCCTGTGTAAAACTGTGGAATGAATAACAAATCCTTTGATCAGATATGAACACAGATACCACTATGCGCCAACATTTTGCAAAGAAAAACTGACTTTCTTCATGACACCTCAGTGACCTGGAATAACACTTCCTTTTCTTTTCCATCACAGGTTGACTTGAATCGCAAACTGCTAAGGTAAACAATCTCTTTAATCTAATCTTTCCACATATCTATGTTAGGTCATTTTACAGGTTATCTGTATGACATTATTAACATGTCAGTAAAAAGCACACAGGTTTCTCATGCCTCATGGATAGCAGGCCTGGGTATGTATCAGTTTCTAGTTTGAATATGGCCTTGTATTGTCATCCAAGGCCCAAGTGTGTATCAAACTGTCCATGCAAATATGCTTTCTGAGACAGCAGTGGGGTTGGCCTTTACTGCTTACAGTGAAAAGAGGTGATGTAAATGACCTGTCTGGACTACTTTGAGGTTTAACAATCCATATTCTATGGGCCCTGCATCCATGAATGTGAAATAAAGCAGAGAAAATAAGTGAAAACACTGGATTGTTAAGGACCTAGAACATGGTGAATTTTAATCCTCATAACCTGACACAGCTGCTTTCTAAGTTAATACTAACATTTAGATTTTAAATTCAGTGGAAAAATGTTAAATCATTAATTACAATGAAAATACATGTTTTGCTTTTGAAACACTTGTTCTACAAAAATTGCAAATTCTAACGGTGTGGATCTTCGTTTTGATTTTACCTCCAGGTCTCCTTTGGTAATGCAAGCTTCCTCTACACGGAACTGAAGGTCCTCCACTTTCCTGTTGAACAGAATAAAAAATAATTTCGCTGGAGCTTTCTTGTCCTAGTTTAAACATAACTGGGATCTATTTACATCTATCTCCAATGATCAAGTTTAAAGTTAAGCCAAAGAGCTCGTCTAATGTCTTTGTAACAATGTAGTGCTACAACTTCTAGCTTTAAGCAGCCAATATACATTATCCACATCACATAAATGACCACATAAATATCCATACCATAGTGTCCCTTTGTCACAGTCCTTACCTACGCTCCTCCTCCAGCTGATTCAGCAGCTCCACTTTGTCTTTGTCTGCAGCTTCTACCAAGGCACGTAACTGGTCCATCTTAGCCTCCATCTTTAAAAGAATTGCACAAATAATCAATATTTGTGTTAATGACCCCTAACTGTGAGGGAAGGCTGTTATTAAAGAAACCTGAGTGCACTGACCTGCTCCCGATCATCCCTGAGCAGGCCAATTTCTTGCTCCATCTCTCCCACATGGCTTGAGGCCTTGGCGACTTCAGCTCTCTCCATGTCCCTCTCAGCCATTAGCTGTTCAATATGCTGCTGCTTCTCCTTTAGCGCCTCCTGCAGTGCTGTGGTGCCTGAAATCTTACGGTTGTAGCGTGATGATGTCTCTGTTAACTAAGGAAAAACAGAAAACAAGCAAGGCCAGGCTGATGAGTGACCATGGCACTGAAAAAACACCAGATCAAATCTGATGAACTGCCAAACAGTGTTGCAACAAGGAGTTTAGAGGTCTTACCAAGCCTGTGCGGCTGGGCTTGGCACTAACTGAGGATGTTACGGAGCTCATAGTACTGATGGAAGAGGCACTGGGGCTGCGCTTTAGCCCCGACGGTGTGGCCACCACTTTCCGGACTGTTGTTTTTGCTTTGGCTGGTGTGGTAGAGGGGAACCCAATGCGTGTGACTTTGTGCACTGGTGCAAATAAGCCATACTTGGGCTGGCACTGAAAATATCTGAGGAAACATAATGGAATTCATGGTTTACATTGTGGGTGACAGGACAACAACTCTTTAGTCGTCAACAAATCTATTTGCTTTTGTACCTTGTGCCTGCAACTGCCCCATCATTTTTTCCAAGGGGTTCATCCAATTCCACTCCACACCACTCGCCTTTGGCAAAATCTGTTTCTCCAAGGAAACGTACCACTCCTGCCTTTGTTCCACCAACCTGAGAAGAAAACACTGGTGATTAGCCAACATTTAATCTTCTCAACTGATAAGAGGGAGGCCTACAGAGTAATCAGCTTGGCCTGGTAATAAACTCTAAGTGAGTTAATTCCTTCAAAGAAACAGAAAAAAACATTTTATGGCCTCTCACTATGTTTAAATATGAGAAACTGAAAATGCACATTTTCCAATTTTTATTACAACAACTTTCAGTACAGTGCTAAACACCTCCTTAGCAGAAGAAAGGCTGAGAATAGAAAACCTTTCAGGGTGCCTACATGTTTCAGGCAAAAGCACTAAGTATGTCCAATGTTCTCAACTACTCTATTTAGATCTTGTACAAGCCAAGCTAATTGGAAGAGCTAACAGTAACAGGTTAAACCCTTTATACTGGCTGCTATGTGACATTTGAGAGCAGATGTGCCGTTTGAGGTTGAGGTATGTTGATCTGATCTTAAAAAATATGTGGGTTTTGTAATTATTAGTGTGTTTTGGACAGGGCCTGGAAAGGAAAGGATATCCTGTACACCATTTAGCCAATCATCTAAAGGGAGGTATTACCTTTTTTTTTTTTTTTTTTTTTTTTTACACAGAACAGGATGTTTAAAATATAAAAGGAATACACCTGATCTGTATGCTAAAAGCTAACATGCAATTTCAGAGGTTTACAGACAGTCATGTGATCGAGGAGCTAACTGCAAACACATGCAATGGATTAAGGAGGAAGTAAGGAGCCCACAAAGATTCAATCAATTCAGCAGCACAACACACAGATGGTCACTACACTCATCTGTTAAAACCAGAATTACTCAAGTAAAAGTCTGATGACATGAAGTGACTACAGTTTATGTATTAACTACCATGGGATTATCTCACTGAGAAGGAGTAAGGTCCCATTAATCTAAGGACTTCTCATCTAGCGCCGTCTATGAACATTTCAATGGCACTAAGAAACTTACATTGAATGTAAAATCTTTCACTTAACTGAAATATCTAAGGGAGAAACATAATTCTTGTGTGTATTACAAGAAACTTGAAACTTTACCAATACTCGATCACCCATCTTCAGCTCCCTTTCTCCCTTCTTCACTGATCCCGTCTCTGACAGGTTGGAAACAGATTCGCTATTTGTGCGTGTGAGGTTGGATGGTGTAGCTGGGGTAGCTGGTGTCGCCGCAGAGCCCTTCTTGGCTGTTGTTGTTGAGGGTAATGATGACTTTGTGGCAGGTGTATGAGAGGCCACACTACCAACCGAGGGAGTGGGTGAAGCAGCACGGGAGGGTGGTGCGGTTTGAGTTCCGTTAGCCTCACCTTCTGTGCGAGACAGCTTGGATGGACGAGTAAATATTCCCCGTAGAGCTTCACACTGGAAGTATCGTACCCCCGCAACTGATCCATCATTTTTCCCAATTGCCTCATCGAGAACAATCCCTGCCCACTGTCCTGGGGCAAACTGTGTCTCTCCCAAAAACTGTACATAGCCGGGCTTATTCCCATTCACCCATACTCGCTCTCCAACCTGGAAGTTCTCCTCACTGCTCTGAGCATCTCCTCCACTGGCACTTGCAGCTGATTTGTCTGTCGCAGCAACTTTAGCTCCTGCAGAAAAAGAATGGAGCGGGAAGAGAAAACACCATTTTTAAATCAAGAAACATCAACAGAACTTCAGGAGAGTTGGAAGACAGTTACCTGTGCTGGGGTTGGTCCTAGAGGCCGCTGTCCCAGATGGTTTAGCTATTTTGCTGGGCGCTTTGATCCCTGTGGGCTTGGCTGTGCTCATGTTTCTTCCTCTGATCTGTTAGACCCACAAGGCTTGTGTCCGGCAGTGGGTACACTCTGACCCCAGACCATCAAAATAACTGGTTGCAGCTCTGTGATGGCAAAGTCGTTCTCTCCACAACAAAAGAACCAGAAAAAATTGAAAGAAAAAAGGAACAAAACCAAAAATGAGGAAAAGGGTGATGGGAGAAAAAATTGCTGCTCACAAAAAGGACCCTGTTTGGAAAGAAAAAAAATGCAAAGAGAGAGTTAGCCACATTTTCACTTAAAGGAACTTTTCAAGCTTCTTGTCCTGCTGAGGATCACACTGACAGAAATAATTAAATCAGAAGTAAACTAATAAGTAGTCTGTAAAGTTATACCTTCAAGAAATGTTCAGTGGCTTTGATTACGACACTCTGTTACAGGAGGAATTTTGTTTCTATTATGACAACAAACTCCCCAGCACTCACACGTCACAGTTAGACCTAAAAATACCTTGTCAAAGGCCAGCCGATATGCAGTCTATGTTACTGCCGTCATGATCTTGGGAATAGCTCCTCACCAGTGGCCTTGATCGCAGCACACACAGGCACTATGATAAACAGTGTGTTGCTCAATCTGTCATCCTGGCACACAAAATTGAACAAATCTGGTCGGCAGCTTTTTCTAAAAAAAGGATTACAGTACAAACAAGACCACCAGCAGCAGCAGATTATCCTCTTTGCCAGATTACCTCACCACAGAAACTGGCTGGCGGACGACACGGTTTAAACACTGTCCTCATGTTATTAGCAGTTTGACAATATGACCGAGTGGAGCACTGTGAAGATGTGGGAAACCTATTTTCTTCAAAAAACAAAAACAAACGAGCAAAACTACTAGTGATATACTGCTGAACTAAATCAACACAAAACTTGAAGAACCGGTGCACGAAAAGCCTCAAAAACTGAGGAATATGACTGTGAAAGCTACCTAAACAAACTGCCGGAGAGAAGGTTGAGCTGCTTTGTTAAGCGTGACCAAGAAATACAGACGGTCAGTGTAAAAACATACCCGTGTGTGTGTGATTAACAGAAAAAAAACAACATGTACAAATGCTTTTAATAATACCTCATTTTTATTGTTGGATTTGCTGTAATGATGACATGAAAGTTAGGTAACATTTACTTTCAGGCAGATTTAGATTTTTTTTCTGTAAAGCTATAAAACACCATCTTAATTTTGTAAGGTTTTTTTTTTTATCTTAAACCATTTTCTGTTACACTAAACTCAACTTCACCAAAGCAGTTCTTTTTCCTATGATGACTATCACCATAGAAATGAATGGTTTTATCTAATGTCAAGAAGAAGAGCTTCATTATTTTCCGTTATTAACATGATGATTGATTGAAAGTCTTTCAGGAACCTGGTGCAACATAACAAAAATGTTTTGAAGGCATGCTCATAAAACATTACACAAAATAAAAACAATTCCCTTTGCCTCTCTAGGATAGTCAAAGTGTTTTGAATAAGCTTTAGGGTGCCAAGATGCATGGCTTCACACGCGGATGAAATCTAATATAGAACTTGTTCAACAGCGTCACATGAACATACCTTTCATTCTTCAAAGGGTCTAAGAGCTTCACTATGTAGCTTTACTGAAACAACCAAGACATTACCATGGTAGCCCAGTCTGTATAATTTTTCTCAGCAAAGCATAAAGGGTGGTCCTCAGAAAGCAGCGACCTAGTTCAGACTCCATGTTCCAGTTTTCTCCCGCTGTGCCTTTGAATGATACTGATTAAAACCCTCAGGTCAAGAGTAGGTCAGAAACAGAAAGCGTCTCCATGCCTGAGGGCTAAACAGCTGACATTAAAGTCACACTAAAAGAGCCTATATACGACCTGAAAGTTTATCAGTGTCTACATTCAGTGATGGGTATGTCAGTGTACGATGACAGGTTGTGTGGAAAATCACATGCATGTTTTGGTAGAACACCAGCAGGATTAACTATGACTGTCTCGTGAAAATAAATTGAGGATGTTTCAGATCTGATTGGTGCACTGGAGCAGTCTGCTGAAAATGATCCACTTAGTCTGGAGACTTTCCCACTGCAGTAGCATTAATCTTTAGCTGCTGACTTTCACTCTAATCTGGAGCCAGGAAGAAAGCCAAGTGACAATATTTTGTCAAGTTTAGAGAAACTGATAAACCACATTGTAAAGCCTTTAACAGGCTAACTGTCCACAGTGCTAAGCTACACCACATGGACAGGTCTCATCATTTTTATGTAAATGCACAAATAGAAAGAGGTAGATGGGAACTGGTTAAACAGTAATGGAGTTTCAGTACTTCTCAGAATGGAAGCATCGACACATTAACTTCCTTTTTGACAGACGCTTACAGACTCAGGTCAATCCAAACAATGTGAGACCTCACTGTCCTCACTCAGTAAAACATGCCAGAAACTCCCCTCAGAATACAACTGTAGGTTGATGCATCCTAAGTGACTGCTGAGGGTTGTGACATTCATCACGCATTCGCAATGCATTTCTCGCTGACCGCGGCAGTGTAAAACCACACATGTAAAGATGTCAGCTGAATCTGCTTGTGTGTTTTGTAATAGCAATTCAAACTCGCTTTCCATGTCAGCCTCCCAAGTATTTGTCAGCTGATGGGGGAAATTACACAAGCCAGAGCGCCTCTGTTTCAAATTGCTTTGCAGTTGGCTAATGTTAGATGATCCAACATTGAGAATAATAAACCATGTATGAACAGGAAAGGTGCATATTCAATTATGTGACCCTTCCTCCTTTGCTCTTCTTTCATCATCATAGGGCAAAAGAAAGCTGTTTTTTCCTTTTTGAGGAAACATCTGCAAGGAGGTTAATGGAGGCCCCTGCTAAGACAGAGGAAGGTGTAGAAAAACACCAACAGGACATAACCCTGGAATAGAAACCTAAAGCATTCTATACCCTGTATCTGTTCATAAAACAGTTTTACTTGGTATCCATTCCCCAACTGTTTTCATAGGCCGTTATTAATCGTGCTTTATAACCAATATACCGTACATTAAATAAATGTATCGCACATAATCACATCCAATTTACATACACACACATACGAACTGTTTATCAGAAATGAGAAAAGTTATCTAATGTCACAACAAATGTAGATTGTCATCTCACAGCTTTTAGGCTGACAATCTCCAGTTGAAATACCCCAAACCAGTGGAAATGCAAACAAAAGCATGTAATTTCGTCAGAACTAAAATATAATTGAACAATCACACCAAACAAGTTGAACCACATTTCCTTTTGTAAAAGCGTAAGTCACACCTTTGAGTCACAAAACGGTCTGAAGTAGATCACCCTATTTCGCAGCAATCTGCCAGAAAAATATAAAAATCTGTGCCTATAAACAGTCTGATCAGGGATTTGGCCTGGCAGCGTACCTCACCCTGTCAACTCTACCACGAGCTTTGGGAGTGAAAGCTGTCGATGAGGTGGCACATCTGGAAGGAGTAGAGCCTCTTAAAGCTCATGTCAGCTAACTTACCGTACTAGCTAGCAACTTCAAAGTATCGTATGCTTTAGATGTGTTACAAAGGCATGGACTTCCACCTGTTCAAACACCCCAATACTCCCTAACTATCCACTGTCGTAAGCGGTAAGTCAAGCAAATTCCCCTAGTCCAAAAGTCAGCAATGTCACCGCAAATCCAGCAGGGCACACTGCTGCTATGAAGTTGAGAGTCGCCAAAACAAATTGCTCCAGATTAAAACACCTGGAAACACAATTTGCCGTTTAAGGTTGTTACAAAAAACTGTTTCTGACCTCAGTGTCACCTACTCGGGTTAGAAAAATCCCAGTCTGTTATCACGGTAAGAACAGGCGTGATTAGTTGCTCAGTAACGTTAGCAGAGAGGCCCGAGCTACACAGTCAACCAGTGCTCAGGACCAGAAGACGGGCTGGTTAGCTAGCTAGCTAAATTAACACCTAAGTATCGTCTACACTACCTGTACAACTTTCACCTTATATAGGCTTTCCTAATAATCAGCAGCCAAATGACCCGTAAGTTTACGGAAATACGTAGTCTCAACATGAAACAGTTTGTACTGACCTGATATGTTTCTTTTCAGTCAATATCTAGTGAGGAAAAATTTCACAGCTAGCGGGCTAAGTGGAGAACCACGACGACTACTGTTCGGATCAGACCCAGGGAGGAACAGCCCAGCGCACGAGCAGGCTGCCCAACGGCCGAGACGAACGTCAACTGTAGGTGCCGACCAAAGATAATATGTTGAGCAAGATGACACACTCCGTCATTTCTGAGAGATGATGGATATTCAACACAAAAAACTTTCCCGCTAACATCAATACAGTGATACGGGAATCTTACTTCGCAGTGTATGTGCAAGACGATTAAATGTCAATTTTACTTGTAATACTGAGGGGGGGGATGAAAGAAAGAAAACACCAGAATCGTTGCTCATAAAAAATAAAGCAATAAAGCAGAGACGTAATTGAAATTGTGGGGCCCATACAGCCAGTTTCTGCATTATTAAGCAGTGTAATAAATTTCTGCCCCTTAAAGGTGTGTGCGGCGGCCATTCTAAATATTCAGGCACGAGCATTCGAAGGGTGCGTGGACCATATTAAAATCCATAAACTCAACATGGTTACATTCATATTTGAACGAGCTCATTTAAGAAGTTAGGTGTGATAAGCGCTAAATATTTGTAGCATACACGGTAAAAAAATAAAAAATAAATAAAATAAAATAAATAAAAAAATTATAGACAATGAAGATGAATGATCCGAAAACTGAGTCATTAACAAAGGGTGTGGCCGTGGCAGGAGCTCGAAATTGGATTATCTGTTTTGGGAAAATTGGAAAAAAATAAAATAAAATAAGACTGAGAATGAAATCGAAATGCCTAACATGTGCTGTCTACTCAAAACTGACATATCCAACTTGTACACGGAGCTGACCAGCAAGTATTGCCTACAGCCACAGCGCCCTCCGTTGCTACCAGGAAGTACGGTTTTACCCTGCCATGTAGCACCCTTCCTCTTCATGTGTAGCCTGATGCCTTCAGACATTGATGAGTAACAATTGTTCAGAATTTAATAATATAGGTTCACCCCTTAACACATCTATGCTATTTTGAACTGTATCCACAGCGCTCTTCTGAGAAAATATGCGGTAGGTACTTTTACATATAATGTCTGATCTAATTTTTACAGTTTTGATGTGGCGCCAAGACTAAACTCATGTACATATTATTGGAAACAAGCAGTACTAACCAATCACTTCTGGATGACCTTTCATTTTCCACTGTTTTATTAATAATGTGCTGTTCCTACAGATGATACCAGTAATTTTGCCAAAACAATGCCCATAAAAACTAAATAAAAAAGTAGAGTGTATTATTCATGACACAAATGAAGCCTGAACGTATAATGTACTGATACCAGTAGTTTAACGACATTGCAATGAATAATTTTACTTTTGGCTTTGCTTTGTCTAACTTAAGCTCACCAACACGCATGGGCTTGAGAATGCAGATTTGCAAAAGTACTATACATTTGTGTTGTGCTGGTATTCAGTCCATTCAGTATGCACGTATGAGAAAGTTATATACGGATTAAGTGCAGGTAAGCATCCCAGTGTTTTATTGTAGAGAAAAATCTGAATCTTAAGAGTCAAGCAATTCAGTGGGGGAAAATAGAAAAAGCCATTCACAAATCATAGTCTTACAATGCATGTACGTGAGAGACTATTTTTTTAACTTTCACAATAAAATGAATAGTATGAGTTGTGCTATTGCTACAAAAAAATGATACTTACAGCTAATAAACTATTGCTGTTGCAACATCCCACATTGTTTCTTCTTAATGTATGTTCAGAGATCAAATGCATAAACTGCACTGACTCCATTTGGTAGAAAAAAATGTAATACACTGTTAAAACACATCTGACACATTAATGAAAATGAAAATAGAAGTATTTGTTTAAAAAATATTTCTGTCACTGTGTACCCACTCAGAAAAATACATTTCACTTTTTCTTTGCCAAACTTCGAGGGGAACTTTTGAGCAGGTCTCTGATTTTTAGGTATGTCCCTGTGGCTTCTGCAACTTCAGTGAACTCAGGTGTGTCTTCAAATGAAACAATACCAGCTGCAAAGTTGCTTCGATGAGGAACGGCAACTATCTTCTCAACATGCTCAGGAGAAGCACAATCTCCACCCCCACCATGCAAGAAACCTTGATCGGGGACACCCTCCTTCAAGATTACTGATTCAGGGCTCTGTGGGCTGTCATCGATGACTCTGACTGAACCTGGACTCCAAGTTCTGTCATCGATGACTCTGACTGGAGCTGGACTTTGAGTGCTGACATTTTTAACTGTGGCCTGTTCGGGGCTCTGCGGACTATCTTCCTCAACTTTGATTGGTCCAGGGCTTTGAACTTTTTGCTGTTTTTGACTTTCATTGTTTTGACAATTTTCTGAAGGTTTTGTTGTGTCCATCATTTCTTCAACCTCTTCTGATTCTGTGTCCACATGCACAGGTGTGGACACACTTGGCGAACTGGGTACAGGCGTTCCCATCGCAGGTGTCTCTGAGTCACTGTTGGTGGCAGTTTCTGAATTTTCCAGAGCTGCCCATATCAACCTCTGCTGTTCCTCTAGTTCCTCTAGTGTCAGTTCATCCTCTGTTCCCTCTGCTGTTTCATCCACTGTAACCCAGCTACGCCCCCGCAGAGCTGGAGAGCCATTGGTGGGTGTGGGTGGAGGTGTACCTTTGGGGAGAGGTGGGGGAGTGGGAGTAGAAGGAGGAGTGCCTTGGGGTAGAGGAGGGGGTGAACTGAAGCAAGGAGAGCCAGGTGGCAATGGAGGCTGAAACTGGAAGTTACCTTGGCCCTGAGAGTGATACGGCGTTCCTGGATCTGAGAAGAAACATAAAAAAAATCCCTCACTGTTTAGAAAATTAAACCAACAAAGAAGCATTTCATTAAGCTAAAGATAAGTATTTTATTTTTCATCTTACAAAGAATGGGTGTAATATTAGGATTATTACTGACAACCACTGCATTTGTTTACTGTAAGCAGGCTTCAAGACACCACTGATAATGTTAAGCTTACTCATAAAAAAGCAACCCAAGAAACACAATTACCTGATTCAAGATCCATATCTGAGTTTTGATCAGAGCTTCTATCAGGGCTGGACCTTGTCTTCTTCCTCTGCTGAGGGGTTGCGTTGGACTCGAGTGGTCTCTTGTTGCTGTTGGCACCAGGCTGTTAAGAGCACAACATACACAGTCAAAGTATAAAAGGGATGTCAGTCACCACACATTATCATTTTATCAGCTTCATTAAATGCATAACTATTAGAAATTAAGTGACTAGCATAAATACGACTGAACCCAGATTAACATGATGGGCTGTCATTTTTTGGATTTTGAAGAATACACAGACATGTACTCCATGAAAACTTCACAAACTGTTGGATAAATCAAAACAGCATGCCAAGGCAGCACTTCCAGCTCAGTATATGGAGTTCTCTTTTTTAACCGTTCATTTGGTCACCTTGTAAAACTTCAGGTATGTACCTCTTTCCTGCTACTTGCAAAGAAGCATTTATCCCTGACACATATACCAAGGGGTTAAAACAACCCTGAAAACCTTGTCCAAAATCGTAATACTTCTATGTTTAAAGGGGGAACCAAACTCACTGAGACGTTCAAATACTTACCCCAGGGAAGTTGTTGGACAGGTAGGCAGCGTAGTTTTGCTTCATGTGACTGCTCTGCATTGGGATGGAGCCAAACTGCATGAACTCCTAAGGGTAAAAGAGAAATAAATAATGAGGTGTGGGGAAAAAATGTTCAAACAATTTTCTGCCATCCAAACAAAAACAAAAAAAAAAGCACAGATATTAAGCTTCTCACTTTTCTGAGTTTATCAATACTCTGATGCAGAATCCTTGCTATTAACATTCATTTACAGGCACATCATAGGAAATAAAGACCCTTCAGATTTTTATGTTTGAATAAATTCATCCCATAAATGTTGAAACAAAGTATTTTAATTATATGAATTTATGCACATGTTCATTTTTTCTAAATAAACAAAATCTTTACAGAATCCAGTTTTTCACCAGTTCCAGAGAACTGGAGGTTAAGTTAAATCATAACTCATCAAAAACTCCATCATCTTACTGCAATAGAAATAACACTGACATTTTTACTCCTACAACTAGTTGTAATTTCTTAATAAGCAACTGATTGATTCTTTTGTTTGTCTTACATCTCTCATGTTTGGTGCAGGTACATTGAAACCTGGGAAATCTACCAGTTTGGAAACATCATAGGAGATCTTGTGGGAATTGGAACCATCTGCTGCACTGCCATCATGAGAAACTAGAAACAGAAAAATTGCAGTTTCAGCTCAACAAAAGCAAATCTATTTTTAACAAGGAAAATCTGGTGCACTGCACAACTTTCAATGAAACCTACCATTCCCATCATAAAGTGCAAGGCCAGAGTTTTCCATCTCTGCCTCTTTGAGCCAACCTGGTGGGTAGCCAAGCTGCCTCATACGATAAATGAGAGGGGGAAGAGTGTGGGCATCAAGTCCAAGTGCCGTCAACAGCTCCTCACTATGATAAAGCACAATGTGAACCACAGTGAATAATGAATGCTTATTTCGAAATTGACAGAAGACATTTGATGAGTTAAATGTGTGGTCTCATGTATATAAAATATCAATTGTACCTCATGGCTCCAGCCTTATACTTAGCAAATCGCTCCTCAACTTCATCAGCATGATATCGCTGGTTACTCTGCATGGCCTGGTTATTGTTCTGATTAAACTCCTTTCTTCTTTCATTTATTGCAGCCATGTCTTTGGGCTAGACATTGATAATGCAAAAATAAAGATAAAAGACCAAATTCTACCACTGATAATGATAATAATGATAACATAAAAAAATATTCTTACCTTGGGACAGTCTCTCATTTGATGAGTGCTCAAACCACAGTTGAAGCACATTGATTTTGGTCTGTAATGAAAAGATAAGATATGCCTATAGGAAACAGCAAGGCAAGTCATAGACGCTTTGATGGAGAAGCCAGACCTACCTTTTATCTTTCATTTCTATTTCTCCATCTGTGCCGACGACTTTGCTGAAAACCTGGTGATAGCTTTGCAAAAATTCAGGAAATTTGTATTTGTGCAACACAAACACAATCACTAACTAATCCCTTTCCATACTTAAATAAATCTACAATTATAAAAAAGATAAACATTTTCCTTGACCTTGATGTTGGTTTTATGTCAAAAATAGCCTCCACTATAATTACAAGTTCAATGGCCTCAAAAATAAAACTGGAGATTTCTGATGTCTGAATTCCTCCATCATAAAGATACGTTGGAACCTCCCACCCATCTGTCATCGAGGGGTTTTCATTCACCAAAGGTTGTCCAAGTTTATCAACACTGAATGTCATGAAATGCAGCACACTTCCTGTCACCTGAGAGAGAAAAATCAAGGACAACATAGAAGGTTCATTAATATACTAAAAAGAATATTGATTTTCCTTTCCACATTGAGAAAAAAAGTGTGCACTGTGTAACCACTGAAAGAAGCAAATACTCACTTTAAATGACTCAGCTGTTGTTTTTACACTGCTGGAAGACAACTTCTGTGGATCTTCATCCAGGGCAAAGGCTGAATTCTTCACAAAGAACAGACAGTTTCTTTCCTTTTATTATCTTTTTTTTCAGACAGTTGAAATCCTTTTGCTTAGTCATATACTTTAGATAAGTACCTGAGGTTTAACGTAATAGATGTCTTTTTTCTTTTCATTGCCATGGTTTTGATGCTTCAAGATCACATTGCAGATGCTGTCT
Organism: Labroides dimidiatus; assembly: GCA_030710495.1. Lineage (NCBI taxonomy): Eukaryota > Metazoa > Chordata > Actinopteri > Labriformes > Labridae > Labroides > Labroides dimidiatus. The sequence goes on along the minus strand of CM061153.1, from coordinate 18,755,427 downwards.
TCAATTTCGTGACGACATTGTCTATACAAAGGACATTTATTATTGTGTTATATGCATCACTCGTGCGTAAGATAGTGTCTAACGTCGTTAATTCTTAGTCGAACAGTACAATTAATTTGCTGTCATATTGCACTCGTTGAAATAAACGCTTAAAAATCAATAAAGGCTTCGATAAATAAAATAGTCCTGGGCATTGGTCTGTTATAACGTGTAGACCACATTTGTACAAAGATCTCAGTTGACTGATGAAACAAGCTTACTTTGAAATAATGTTGTTAGCATATAGGATTTGAAGAACTGGTCCGTCAATATCGATATCTGCAATTGTGATTCCGCTGTAAAAGTCAGAGGGACAGAGGGACATTGTTGGTTTCGTTGTCAGTTGCGTTGTTATGTTTGTCAGGTTGATGTGCTTATCGAAATGTTACCTTGGTCGTGTGAGGATGTTCAGTTTTCTTCTCAAACCCTTATGTGAACTAAAAGTTAAGGAAAAGACAGGACACCCACCAAACCAATTCTTAACTGACATAAATTTTCTCTTCTTTCTGTTTTGGGTTCACACAGGAGGCTCGCTGTGTTAGCAGACATCAGCTAGCACTAACGGCTCTAGCATAGAAGGATATTCTCCTCAGTGAGTCTCTGAATGTACTCCTCACACTCCTCCAGTCTGTTCTGAAGCTGGTTGAGCTTCCCATGCTCCTCATCATCATCTGTGAAGCGAATGTGTGATGGAACCAAGGAAGGAGAGTCATCAAGCTGTTGAAAGAGCTCAATATCCCCGAAATCAACTTCGGCCATTTTTACCCAGCTCGCTACACACAAAGCTTGAGTTCAGAGGTGAAATCAACTGATCTTCCTGTTCATTGGTCCTCCACGTATCACGTGAAAACAGGGAGTTAACTTTGCCCGTGATGTTACTTTGTCAGGTTACTCGATTAAGTAAGGATCTAAAATTAAGACATTTATCCTTTGAAGGAGTTTTCTGCGCTAACGTTTTAAATTCGAAGACAAATTATGCTCTCTTTGTGAACATGAAGTAACGTCATTATTATTTTCATTGCATATTAATGACTGAAATGTCAAGATTCACCCGTGGTTTGTTTTGTACATTTATATAAAAAAAAATCGGTCCAGATAGACAGAATGAGTTCTTGTCTGCTTTACAAGATAAAAACAGAGTTGATAATATAACATGTAATAAGATGAAGGGTAAAACATTATCCCCCACGCATACCACTATAAAAAATGGAAATTGAGAAAAAAATAGCAACGAACACAATATAATTTTCATACATAGGTGCTTATGTCTGTTTTTCAACGAAAACAAAAGCTGTCGATGTTATCTAACGCCCGGTTCAGCCTCCCCTTTTTACGCGAATATTTTCGACTCTGCCAGACAGAACTGAGGGCTGAAAAAGCTTTCTACGTTTCCACTCAGTTGCGTCATTACGTTTACTTGGACCAGTGCTGTGTACCAGTGTGGTCTTGTCTTTTTGTCAACAGTACTCAATAGAACTCCCGGTGTGTTACAAAAACTTACATTTCTCTAAACAATGTCAAGCTGCCCAACTGTACAGCTAACCTTACCGCAGTGGGACGGGGGCTCCCGCAAATTTCGCTTCATTTACTTGGTGAATCTCACATCGTTCAGTTTGACAGAATGTCCCAGTCAGGTAAGTGTAAGTTGTCATTGCAGGTAAAAGATGTGCTGGTTATCATACCTGTAAAAAATAGTGCCGATTTCCCTCTTGATCCACAGTATCTTAAACCGTTGAAAGTAGCTTGGGGATGCCAATAAAAGAGCCGTAAACTACCTCCTCGACGTCATTCAGGATGTCCAAACAACACACAGCCACTATTGTTTTCTTTCTTTCTTTCTTTCTTTCTTTCTTTCTTTCTTTCTTTCTTTCTTTCTTTCTTTGTTGTTGTTGTTGTTGTTGTATAACGAACAAATATAAACAAACCTCACAAGAACTGTCAAACAGGGTCATTACATGTGACCTGAAATAGCCTACTTTGCATTCTAGACACTGACTTTATACACATTTGTAGGAGCAAATAAAAAAGGACAATTATGGTTAAATAATAAAGAGAAAACTGTTGTGTTTTTTTCTAAACTAAAAAGATCCATTATGCCGGTGACTTCTCTGGGCTAGAAGGTAATCCTACGAAGAGTGGGGCCTCTTAGCATGCTTTCTGCACATAATTCAAAAGCTATGCACAAGTGCCTATGACATGGCACTCTTACACATCTGGGAAAGGACCATTAATGCAGAATAATATGCAACGCAAGTCACTACCCAGGCAAGACCTTATTCCAGCAAGACCATGCCAAACACATTGTGCATGTAAATAAAGTCTAAAATAATATATCAACATGTATCTGTACCAAGGGTCTGGATGCCAAACTGACCTAGCAAATGTAAAACAAGCATATATTTGTCACAAACGGTGTCATTTTCAGTTTCAACTTTTGATTTATTCTCATATCTGTTTCAGAGTCCTGCTGTTCCTCTTTTTTTAGGAGCTGACCTCTTCTCCAACACCGACATCCGTACAGAGAACCATCCCAGACACCATGCTAAGTTTGCCAAGAAAGGACTGGCTACAAAGATAAATTTTTCCTCAGGTAATATACCCAAGACAAAAATACCAGTGTACACACCTACACACAGTAATACTTGACACCGTTTTCTTCCTGTGCCAGCTTTCAGGTTCCATGGGTTGAAGGTGCCTACTGTAAATAACAGCCTCTGGTTCTACAGTGTTCAAGGACTTTTTCGAGTTGCCTTTGAAATGTTCAGTAAGCAGGAGCAGCTTGCTGTTCTAGAGAACTTCCAGGTACAGTAGAGATCCCTATTTGATCAATTCAATTTTAATGTATTTAAGAATTCATTTTGATATGATTTATTGTCTATTATTTATAGAACATTTGGAAATTGCAGCTCAATGACAGTCCTCTGGAAATGAGCTACAATCTAAGTGTGCAGCTGAATTTTACACCATCCTACAGCATGCCCGATGCACCACCAGAGCATGAAATGTCACACCCTCTGAATCGCCAAGTTAGCCGGAAATTGGAGGATGGATATGGAAGTGACAAGGGCGACACATCTGCAGATCATGATTATTGTTTTCTATCAAAGCAAACCTTGCACACCGATAGCAGTAAAGCTGTAACCGCAGTGAGACAAAAGTTGCAGCTCTTGGATGAGAAGCTCTCTTTTGACACTCAGAACTACACAGACTGCCTTGAGACAACCTTGCTGCTTTTGGAGACTATTGATCAATGCTTAAATAGAAATCTAAAAGAAAGGGATGTGGAAAACACTGTATTGGCTCTGCTAAAGGCCAAAGACTGGGGATGTGTGTATTCCAGTTCATTACTGAGTTGTATTGGACGCTGGCTAGGTCAACAGTTTCATGCTGCTAACATTAGCATCAGCCACAAAGTGGAGGGCTTTAAAGTTCAGCATATTGAGCGAATCAGTGACTTGCCACCTGCTGAGGAACTAATCACAGAGCTCTTCCCAGAGGCCATGCAAACACTGCTGCTTCACTGGATGGGGTTGAGCGAGGAGTCTACTCTGGAGAAAAGACGCAGCGAGTACCCGATCCTGCTCCTCATCCTTGAATTTGCCAATCACAATCTTATCACTGGTGTAGCCCATGTGCTGTATTCAAGTCTAATATGTAAATGAGCAGACTTCCATAGGGGGTTAAGACAAAGACTTAAAATGTGACTCCACTTCAAGTGACAATAAAGTTTGTAATTTTGTATTTTAAGTTGTTCTTTGTGACCAGTGGAATTTCAAGGTGCTGTGAATGACTAGATATTTTTTTCATGAAAAAAAAGCTGGGTAAGTGACATCTGACTCACAGTTTTACCTACTGTAACAAATGCTAAAAAACAATATAAATTTATATATATCACACTATGTACAGTATCTTGATGATAGTAAATGTTAAATATAAATAGTTAAATATTTTTATCCATTTACCCAGCCCTATCTAGTGCATTCACTTTACTTCAAACAAAGTGTACTCGCACATGGATGACACAAAACAAAAATGATTGAGGTGAATTTGGGAAAACTTTGTTCAACAAAAAACTAATTTATTTTTAACAACATCTGAAATGTGTGATTCCCCTTCTCCTGCACATCATCTGTTCTAAAGACAAGTTTACCCACTTCTGTTTTTCCCCTCGGGAGAAAAAAACAGAGGGATTCTGATAAATCTACATTGACTTTAGATACCTTCTTTAATTGGTTGTAAACAGTGTTCACTTGAAACACATTGAATTCAGTGTTTGTTCCAACAATCACATAGTATATATTTGAGGTTAAAAAAAATTACCACGTTATTCAAACACATCTAATTGTAACCAGCATCAAGCAGTCCAACTGATGCATCCTTTTGCAAAGATGTTCAGACTCTTCAACACTGAGACAAACTCAGAATCTGGCTATTTACATTAAACTGTCCCAATACATGAGGTGTTTGTCTATTAATAAATTATAGATTCAGGTTAACATCCATGCAAGCTTGAAGGCCAGCGATGAGTTCATAGTCCTGCATGATCAGATGAGTGGCAAAGGCAGCGATGTCTGGCTCTACACAGAATCCATCCCACGAGAGAACGAGGAGGTGAAACCAAGGCCCATTCCCCTTTGGGTGTGTGTCTGAGAGCGAGCCATCTCATACTGAACATCAAGGTTCCTAAACATCTCCTCTTGCTTTTGAAGAGTCTTAATGCCTTCGTCGTTTAGTGGTTTGGAAGTTTCTCCTTCATCACCCTACAAAGGCAGTAGAGTCAGTATAACTCAAAAAATATTTTACAGTCACTGAGGATTTAGGTAAATCATAAATGATTAATAATACTTACTTTAATACCCATTAGTTTGCGAAATTTAACATTTTGGTCCTTGTTTCCAAAATTCAGCTTCTCCCACAACTCAGCCGTTTGAGACTTGTCCTTAAAGAAAACACAACAAGGATTATAGGGGTGGTGAAAATTATTATTAATTAATTGCAATTATGTCATAGAAGAGTATGAATCCATCATTAAATTTTCAAAAATCGATTACATCCTAAAACAACATGCAAAGTAGTTCACTAATGGAGTAAAGACTGCTCTGTTTTGTCTGGGCTTTTAAAGAACGAATGAATATCCACGAGAGACGGTGTTCAAAAAGCTCTGATAAGAAGGTGGGACGAAGGTTTATACCGTTTTCTCCGTTATCTATGACTTTTTAAAAAATTTTTTACTGGTGCGAGCAGCTCCCCTGCAACTGTGTGCGTGGATTTAATATTTGCTCTTGAACTTTGACAGTATGACACCATAGTTATCCACAGTATGTCCTGCCTTTCAGACACTTCATTTCACATTCTGCCTCATTGGATCTATACAGCAGAGTCTATGACAACATGCGAGGTGATTTAAACATGATGTGATTAGTTTGACAACAGACATTTTTGCCGTGTTTCTGCTGAGCCTTGCAGCACAATGGATTGATTCCTCTACTTTCCAGTTTGGGTTATATCGGTTTATGTTGAAATCCAATTCGTGGTGAAATAAACATTTGAGGTAGTCGTATTAGTGTCCAATATTTAAGTTCGCAGTCTCGCACTGCATTGCGTTCATGGTAGCCACGGATTTAAGCGTACTGTATTGCATGCACACAAGTTCAGGGGGGCCTCACACAGGAGAGCATGTAAAATAGTTTAGATGACTTCAACATCAAAACTAGCTGAAATAAGTTAAATGCAAGGGGCAACATCCAGTAGAGAAAAATGAAGCCTATGCGGAAGGACTATAAGTCGTTGTTCATCGAGAATCAGCTAGAAGCTGGCTGCAGAAAGACCGGAAGTCATATACACAGCCAAAAAAAAAACAAAACAAAACAAAACAGACTTTTACATCATTAAAAGGCATATTTACAGGTTCAAAAATCAGCTTGGGTCTGAAATGGTAATTTTGCTATGGGCACACACTGTACAGTGAGTGAATATTTTTACTAACTCAGCAGTTTATTAGATATTAAGATTACGGATTTGTCCAATCAGAGGCTCAGCTCAGCTCACACGACTAATGGTTGCCCTATGGCTCTTACAAAGGAAGCTGCGTCATATCCGTAAGTGAAATGCTACATTCAATTCAATTAAAAAAATATAATAAAATTGACATTTGGAGGAGGAGGTGGTTGTGCATAAAACTGGTAGAAAATTAATAAATTATCTTACCCCTTCCTTCTTGCCCTGCCATAGCATTTTCCTCTTTTTCTCCTGCTCTGCAAATTTCATAGGATTTACAGAGGATGGATTATAGTAGCTGGGCACAGCAATGCCAGTCTCTGCCAGTGTTTTTGCTTGAAGAGCAGCCATCTGCGCTGCCATAGCAATTTGAGGTGTGACTTGTGTACCAGAGGCCAGCAAGGCTGCAACATTAAGCCCTGGGTTTGAGGCAGCTGCCGCTGCTGCAGCAGCAGCTACTGCGATAGGTGCAGTCACTGACAAAATAAACAAAGATCTGTGTTAGCCACCGTCTGATTTGAATAATCAAGGTTTAAAAGCTTGTCCTAATAATGGCCTCTTACCTGCTGCGATCTCCTGCTGTTGCTGCTGCTGCTTCTCAAACATTTCCTTCTCTTTCTGCTCCTGCAGTTTCTTGGCTCTCTCCAGTCTGGACAGAAAAAGTGTGAGGATGATTAAATTCAGTTGCTGAAAAGCTTATGCCATTTAATACAAAATACATGTCACACACGTAAACAAACTAACAGCTTTACATTTTGGAGACATCCGTCTAAATAAATTCATTAAAAGTGTAAAACTGAAAAATAAATTAAACTGAAGTTGAAAGAGGCTGTTTTTGATACAACACACTTTGCTCTAGTCTGTGTTTGTGGAGTAAAAGTATGGAACATAATAAGATTAAAAAAAAACCTAATATTTGATTCCTTTGCATTCAATAACTGCAGTGGACCAGCTTTCCACTGACACCAAACATTCTCTTTATGATTTTGCTTTTCTTGCCTGGCCAGGCTTTGAGATGGCTGTAGATCACCAGGGACAAGCTGTTATCTCATATTTCTTGGACATGACTAGAGAGCAGGCCAAACTCTCCCAAACTGCTTACCCTTTTCTGCTTTAAAAGGGTCACATGGTCCTTCAATAGGTGTATCATTTTAGAAATGAAAAATAAAAGAAGACTGAAACGCCACACAAATTACTTTTCGTTTGATCAATAACAGGGAGCAACAAGAAAACCCTTAAGTTTGACCTGACTGTTCCCTATTTTTGTCTTGCATTATATTGTAAGAGCCTTGTAGGCTGCTGTCTTGCCTTCTGGCCAGAGCCTCTTGTGCATCCATTGCTGTATTTCGGCCTCTAAATGCAGGTGGATTGACAGACCTGCTGCGACTCCTTTTGCGCACTTTCTCGCTCCTTTTTTTGCGCTCCCTGGTGGAAGAAAAGAAAAAAAAAGGAAAAGTTACTGTTACAGAAACATAAATGAGACTAATGAATGAGAACAGTCCATGATCACTTTATTTCCAACAGAAATATTGAAAACTTGGTCAAACCCACCTGCTCTTACTGCGACTTCTGCTATGATGACGGTGCTTGGACCTGGAACCTGAACGAGACCTCGCCTTCTTCTTCCTGTCCCGGCTGCGTGATCGTGATCGCCGTTTGTCTTTACTTTTACTGTGATGCCGCCTGTGAGTATCAAGATTTAAAACCAATTTTAGTCAGAGTAATAACTAATATAAATTAATATGAGAAGAACGCGTTTACCATTTACCCTCCTGACTAACCTCTCTCTGGAGTGTGACCTGGACATGCTTCGGCCTTTGGAAGACTTCCTATCTTTACGTCTGGATCGCTCCTCTCCATTCTCTGCCGAGAGTCTGTCTGGCTCTTGCTCATCTGTTTTTCTGTGTGACTTTGACTGCTTCTCTGAGTCCCTCTTTCGTGCCTGTTTTAAGAAGAAGTTGTCTCTTTCAGGAAAATAGTGCAACAAAAAGAGTTAGTACCATGGCTTACAGCAGAAGGTATGTCAAAAATTCTAAAAGGCTGAAAAAAAACCTTGTCATGTCAAATCCATTGTCATAACGTTTACAGAATGCGATTCTGTGACCATGATTGCAAGAAGGCCATTCTGTGTTACCGATTTGTTTGACTTCACTAGTTACAATGTAAATTCAGGAAGAAACAAAGCTGCATCTTTTATACCTCTTGCATCCTCAAATTATGTGCATGCAAGACCTATTCAACAAAAACTGTCAATGTAACAGCATCATCTGTTCATAAGACTTAAGTGCTTTGAACCTGAAACCACTGAAAGGTGAATTAGGGATGGGCATCCAACCTACTTTTACACCATCCGAATCCAAGAGCACATCATAGTACTTTGAAATGTAAGACAAAAAAATAGCTCCATAAATGAATGAAATAACTAATTCTGAAGGAGTTTGGGTTGTAGAATTGAATTAGGATTAAATTTCCCAAATGGAATTTTAGATTTGAGTATCATAGTGTCTTCATCTTAGGTGAACAGTTGAATAGGTCATCATTAGTTTAATGTGCTAAGAAACTTTATACATAAATTAGTCTGATGATTAAAACAAAATATTTACATGAGTTTCTGTTTGGATTCACTAAAACTTCAATTAGTGTGATTATGCCCATCCCTATCTGAAAGAGATGCAAGGGTAAATTCAAATGTTTCTACTTAAAATATGAGAGATACAGAGTTTGAATGGCAGATAGTTACCTGTCCCAGTAGTAGACATATTATTTTGCTATGTCAGCAGGGTCTTCTGTTCAGTCTCTTCGTGCATTAGCACGCTGAGTATGATTTATTGTAGAAATGTTATCATGTGATCTACACACAAGATTTAACAAAAAAATAAAAGAAAAAACTCTACTCTTCACCATTGAACATGGCAACAATAATAATGACACAGATAGAAGGAGACATGTCAACTTTTGGAGGGTAAAAAAGGGCCTCTCCATTTGAGCAAGCTCATCTACATCTTCCTTTTAACGCTGTTTATTGTTGCTTTTGAAATCTAACAAAACATACTCACCTTGACCAGACATTAACAAGAAATCTATCTTCTAACCTTCAAAATCACTGCAACTATAAACTGTTTCAATCGATAGAAATAAATGCATTAATTACCTCTTTGCTCCTGCTGCGACTCCGCCTGTGTTTTCTGTCACCTGGAACCAACAGAAACAGACAGCTGTCAAAAGAATGTATGAATAAACTGCCACGAAAAATTCAGGAGCCACTTCACTAAAAGCAGAGAAAAATCTGTATGTAACACATCATAAGTGTGTGTAAAAGTCTTCAGTGCTGAGTTAGTTTAGTACTACAGAATACTTACGTTTTCTGTCCCTGGAGCGTGACCTTGATCGTGAATGGTGGTGTTTAGAGCTTCTTGGAGATCGAGATGACTCCATGCTGTGTTTTCTTCTGTGATGAACTGGGGAGTCTGTTCTTGTCAGTTCGACCGAGTCATTATCACTTGCCTATAAGAATAGCATATGCGAGAAAAAAACAGCAGCAGCAAATCAGTGTGACATGGTTTGTTCAGGAATCAGGGATGTACCATTTACGATTTTCTGCAAAGGGTAATGTAAGCTTGTATGAAGACTTCAAAACATGGTTGAGATTTACATTGTTAAGAAATTCATTACTTCATTTACCAGTGATATCTTACAATAACGCTACATTTCATCCGTTTCATAACGAAGTTTCATTTCACTCATTATAAAACGTAGGCCTTATTTATTCTTAAAGGTTGACTGACCGCTTGAATAATTGATTAACCCTATGAATGACTAACTGTACTGAAGTAATGTAGGTTTGTCGTACCGGAACTAATTCTACTGAACCAGTTCTTCGAGATTAAACTCCTACAAACACAAGTACAGTTTGCTCACGTACTTAACAAACGTGTGCTATCTCCCAACCCCAAATTAGCATTCTTACGTTAAAGTTTCTGGTGTGCTTTATTAGTATATCTTAATATTCTGCTGGTTTTTTTTTTTTTACAGCTATTTGTAAATAAATTCGACTACATTTACGTGAATGAGAAGCATGTCAGCAAATGACCACGCTTAAAATAGGATACAAGTACGACACTGGTTACTACAGTCCATCCTATCAATGGAAACAATGTAATCTGCTCTGTGTAGCTACTGTCATAGCCAATCCGAAATCCGTCGCATCAGTGTAGTTTCTATCAAAAGCGTGTCCTAATAAGGAACCGTTGGTCAAACAATAAAACAAGTTGATTATACAGTATGCTAACCGCATTAGCTACATTTATCGTTTGTCATTCATACGAAACAGCCTTAGCCAGGTGGCTAAGCTAGCTAATGCTAACCGCCATCTTAAAGAAAAAAATGATTCCTAAATAGACTCGAGGTCCTGGATTTACATTATTACTGCATTCGTTTGTCCAGTGTGTGGTTATGTAATCGCACTTACCGACATTATCGTGAAACACGTCGTAATTATTACACAGTTGTATCAATTTGCTATGCAATAGAAGAACAACAACGATGCGGCGAAACATCCGACCGCTGCGTTGCTCAGTAAGACTACGCTGGGTTGCCAGGTTGTATGTTGTGGATCCAACAAACTCAAGCGGGTAGCCGTGTCAGGTTTTTTTTTTTTTTTTTTTTTTTTACAAAACTGTGAAAAGTAATGAAAGAAGAGAATGAAAGCGCATAGAAAAATGTACGAGCATTTTAAAGATTGTTCATCGACACATCGAAATCTTTACTTCACAACTCTGGGTGCATAATTGCAAGAGTTCGGCAATTGAAATAACGTGGTATGCATTTTATTTATTGTTCAATACAACCACACTTGATTTGTTACTTTAATGGATAGTGCCAAAATACTTACAAAATCTTACAAATTGATTCAATGTTGCTCTAACATTCATCCCTTTGTGTTGTTGCATTTCGGTTCAACACCCAGAATGGTTTTCAACCTGGCAACGCGTCATGGATCTCGGGCTGTGGGAACATCAGTATCCATCCACTGATTTCCATCAGCAAGTCCTCCTTTATTGGAAGTTAATCAACAGCCATAATTTCACTCCACATAATACACCAGTTTGGAACAACAGGTACATATTGCTTAGATTAGAAATTTACCCTAACCCTGTTAAAAGAATGTATATTCTTAAAGAATTTGGAACCGAAAAAATAAAAAAAAATAAGAAAGAATTATGTTTCATACCCACTTCTGCCTAAAGTCAAAGAGATCACCTTCAAAATTTTAAACGAAATCTACCCTACTAACGAATATCTAAGATTAAGATTTAAATTTGATATGAATAGTTGTGCTTTCTGTGAAGAGGAAATTGAAGGTTTGGAACATCTTTTCTTTTATTGCGATTCAGTGACGTTTTTTTGGAAGGCGATGCAGAGCTGGCTACAGTCCAAAGGAATTGAGTTACCCTTTACAGTGAAGACTTTTTTTTTTTTTTTTTTTTTTTTTTGGTGTTTTTGTTGATAATAAGAATGTGGACTTTGTTCTCAATGCAATGCTGATATTTAGTAAGTTTTTCATTCATAAATGTAGGCATTACAAAACCAAACCGTGTTTAACCCACTGGAAGAATGAATTTAAACTCTGGAGTAAATCACTGAATCTTGTTAAAGAAAAAAAAGCCCTTAAACTATTCTCTCTTTTTGAAACATTTAAATTATTATGAGATGGCCCCTGTGATGTATTTGGTACGTTTTGTTTGTTCATTTGTTTGTTTTATTTTGTTGTTGTTGTTTTTATTTATTGTTTGCACATTTATACGAATTCATAAGACATTTTTAGTCTCAGGTTTTGTTGTTTTTGCACAATCTAAGGCAGAAGGATTGTATTTTTGTATGAGCTTTTATGCCTTGAATGTTTGTATATACTTTCAATTAAAAAAAAAAAAAAGTATCCATCCTGGCCCTCACTGTAATAAATCATAGACTGTATAATATATGAATATTTGACTACACAGCGTGGTAGTGTAGAAGTTAAAAATAAGCTAAAGTATTCAAATAGCAATAACGCTGTAAATAGTTAAAATAAATGAAATAAAAAAATAAAAATATAAAGATAAAAGCACTTAAAATACTAAGATTCCAAAAAACTGGAAAAATTATTAGAAAGAAATGAGTCAATGAAAGAGTACAATAAATAATATCAACTTTATTAAAGTGACATCATGTTCAGGAGTCAGCCCCGAGGCCAATCACCGCAACGTTTTTGTTTTTAAAGTTGAGGTTATTATCAAGGGAAGTGTGTCCATCCCTCCCACCCAAACACGCATCCCCCTCCTCACACCCCTTTAGAGGAAGGAGGCTCAAGGGCCCGGGTGCTCCGGTAAAGGGATTCCTATGTTATGCTCCAAACCAGTTGGTGGTGCTCTTTAAGAAGCATCAAGAAGAAAAGGGATAACAAGGAACTTATAGTGCAATCACACCGAACCGCACGAGGGCAGTGTTGATTTCTGATAAACACCAACGAAGAAGAAGATAAGACCCGCCAATTTCTAAATCTGTCACTGTTGACGTCTGTTTTAGCCGAAGGTGTGTTATGGTAGCGCTCTAAACATTTTAACATTGTGGTGAGTTATCAACTGTTACTCATGTATGTTTTAAATTCATTTAGTTTACGCGAATTATCAAGAAACATCGATGTGAAAATAACGATTAAATCACTTGCACATTTATTTTAGCTAACGGTGTTAAATCTCCCAACTTATGGCGATGTGGAGCGACGTTGAGCTCCTGACCAACGAGGACACGAACACAATCCGTTTCGGTGGTGTGTCAAGGGAGGAGAATGGTAGCGGTTTGTATCAGGTGGATACACTGGTGAAAATCTCCACTGCTAACGAGGTAATGATGTCAAACTGAAACTACCCTTTCACACTCCTTCTTGTGTCACACAATAATAACTGGAGGATTCTAGTGACAGTACTGGTCTGTGATTGGATGGAAAATACTGGTTCTTTCAGGTGCAGGAAGATCCCAGCCTATTTTCCTCCAGTGGTTCAAACTGGAGTATTGTTGTTGCAGACAAGACAGTTATCCTGTTTGATCAGAGCTACCAGACCACTCTGCTGCTTCTTCACTTTGGTATGGATTCCCCCTTTCTGTTCTTCATAATTTCTGACTGTTTTCTCTCAGGTGATTTTTTTTGTTGCTACATCCACACCAACTGGTCAAATAATTTGAAACAATGACAAATGTGTTTCATTGTCATGGTCTAGTCGTAGAAAATCAGTCCTTGGATACTGTACAGGTTGAGTCATATAGTCATATGCTCTTTTGCTTTAGAAACGGATGTGGATGCTATTGATGTTTGCCTGGAAGGACAGTTTTTGGTGGTTTGTGAAAGAAATGGAAACCTTCACTTGATCTATGTCCCACACAAGAGAATCCTTCTCACTCAGGTATGAGGAATTATTGTTTACAAAGTACCCAAAGTTCTGTGTCTGGCAGTACAGTTATACTGTGCCTGCAACACCAGTGATGACACCGATGATGGTACCTGCTGTATGATAACTCCATTTCATATGCATTTATATTATGCTCATTTCTTTAGGCCTTGGTGGAGAAATCGCCCAGTAGTAATGGCAAAACATACTCCTATATCTTTATAGACAAGGACAAGGGATCAGAGGGTGAGCTTTTGGGTGACTTTGAGATAATGTTATAACGAAGAATGACTGTGTTGCTGTGGAACATGAAGCCTTAAAAAGTGGATCACTCTATTTTAAGATCTTACTCGCAACATACAACAGATGTTTATACTTTTTGTCAACAGAGAATTACCATGTGTTTCTACTCACAAAGGATGGGTTTTTCCACATTTCAAACCTTGCATTGGCAAAGATTCAGACAGGTAATTAAAAGAAGTGTGTTGTAATGAAGTTATTTGTTGACCAGATTAAACACTGATCCTTTTTTTGTCATCATAGCTGTTGAGAAAATGGATATGAAATCTTTGAAGGAGGTAACCAGAAACTATATTCTTTCAGTGCAAAGTCAAAATGTGAATATTTTTTCGACCAGAGTTTTAATCCCACCTTTTCACACTTTCAGCTCCAGTCTCAACTCAAGATAGACTTCCAGTCAACCAGAGATTACCATGACGAAGGCTGCAGTACAGCTGTGATGTTCAATTTGGGTCATGAGATGCACTTAATGATTGGGGTCAGTGTCTGTGAAGAAAGTTTGTTCAACGATTCACCTTATGTAGTCTTGATAAATAAAATATTTGTGAGCTTGCCAAGAAATTCTAAAGCAGAAATACGCATTATTTACTGTATCTGTGCAAGCAGCCTTTAGAATTCAAATATGCTAATGGACAATAGTCGATGGAAACTTGGGGAAAAAATATTTTACTGTTTTGTAAAATTGAGCCTGCAGAGAATTTTTTGAACTGGCCTTTTATAAAATATTGATGCAACGATTTGATTTCACACATCATTCTTCAGGGAGATAAAGAAAACGTTCTGACTCACTGGACGATGGACTCTCATCAGGCCAAGATGCGCCTTGCTCATGCTGTCGGTGATGGCTTAATCACAGGTATGCTCTTGCTTCATGCACAGATGCGCAATGTGTCTTTTGTGAGATACTGATTTATTTTTGTTATCCTCTCAGTCATATCTCAATCCCAATCAATAGATGAAATGAAAATGTATTTTTTTGTTATTTTATGTAAATTTGATTTAACCAGGAAAATCCTGATCTCCTGGCCAAGCAGCATTTCCACCAAAGTTACAGACAAGCAGCACATAGTTTAAAAAAACATGTCAACATTCACACATTGAAACATTTACAAACCTTCATGTTTGCATCGAAGGTGTGAGGAAGATGGTGGTGGTGGAAAATCTCCTGTACATTCTCGACAATGAGGTGAGTTCAGGGACGTTTTCCAAAACAGTTGAAATGAATTTGTTTTGTAAAAGAGTACGAGTCATCTCTGCCCTCCTTTTGTTTCAGGATACCCTGAGCGCTTGGGACCTTAATTTTCTTGTCATGATTCACTGCTGGCCAGACCTTTCTATTCATGACTTTGAACTCACCACAGAGTGTGGCTCTGCCTCAGTGATGATGTATGTATCAGTGTTCTGCAACATGCTATAGCTGTGATTAATCACAGGAGATGTAATAATAATATATGTCTGTGTCACAGCCAAGACAAAGGCAGTCTGAAGATTATAACGCTGACAAAGCAAAACAACAGTCAGGTAGCAGTACGACCCCCAACACCCCAAAAAATCAAAGACACAAATAAGATGATGGTCTGAACACAAAATCTTTAATGTTTTTCAGATCAACTCACTGCAAATAAGATTTTTGCCCTCCATGACCGTGTGCTACTCTCTGGATGTCTCATCAGTCTCCTGTCTCGTCCAGACAAAAATAAACATGGTAAGCAATTACATTTATTGTTGTTATATAGTCCTTGCATGGACTAAATCAACCCTTTTCTGCACAATTACATAAGTGAACTACTTTCCCCACTGATTTCAGGATACCATTTATTTAGTTGAAGGCATTTGTGTGGACCCAGAGAGGTAGGACATGTGTTATTTTCTTTCTCAGGAAGAGCTAGAGAGTTTGATGAAAGTTTGAAATGATTAAATGGTCTGTTTTGTTGTTGATCTTCAACACGTAGTCGAGGAGAGCCAATTTCCTCTGTCGTCGTCAGATGCTTCACAGAGGCTTTGCCTGAGAACAGGTCATTCATTTTTCTCACACAATTTCAGTTTGAATGAACATACTGCTGATGATTTTTTATTTCCTTAACTTCTGTTTTTTTTGTTCCCAGACTTAGCAGACTTCTTCATAAACACATGTTCGAAGAGGCTGAGAAGTTTGCCATCACATTCGAGCTGGATTTAGAGGCAAGAGTCCATCTCAGTGGAATAGATATCCTGTGGCGATTTGAAAAGAAGTTTTCAGAATTTGTTTTTTACTGTAGAGATGTGTTGCAGCTGTATGGATGTGGATATACACAACTAAGGGTCCTATTTTTGTTCAGCTTGTTTACAAGGTGAAGCTCGACTTTGTGCTGGAGCAGCTGGCCTCTGCATCAGTGGGTGGCTATGGACAGGAAGTGTGGTCTGAACTTGTTGATGAGGCCAAAACCAACCTGATGAAGATTACGGTCAGTTTATAAAAAGAAAAATCTATTTTTAGTCCATGATCAATCTTAAGTTTCAAGCAGTCTTCTTGATTAGAAAAAAATGTGCTGCCTAGGATGAGCATTATGTGGTGGAGTACTGCCTCAAGGCACCGTGGCCGACATTCGACATGGCAGAGAAGATGCTGAATCATGCTGCCACTCGGTACTCCTCCCTGCAGATCTACGAGGCTTTGGCCAGGCTGGCAACCTTCTGCAGCCTGCATGGCCCAGCACATTTCAAGTAAAGTCCATATCCTAGTGGTATTGTGTGGTTTCAGATGAATTGTCCATAAAGCCGATTGTTTATTGCAAATACTGCTTATGTGATCTTTAGTTTACTTATTCTATCATCTCCAGTGGCATTGCTTGGATTGAGTTTCTGAACTGCACCGATGATTTAGGAGACATTCTGACCCATCTAAGAGAGGGAGACATGAAGGGTGCACAACTCCTGTGGCTCAGATATGAGGTAAAAAAAAAAAAGCCTCATACACTTTCAAAAAATAAAAAAACACCAAGACATCTGGCAAACATAAATAGCTCTTGTTTTAATGGAGGAATGCTCTTAATTATATTTTTGTTAAAAAAAATGATGATGAGTGTTTAATGTGTGAAATATTGTTTCTGGGTCATTTTTGATATCGTCGACTTTTGGGTTTGTGACAGGGAAAAATTTCAGCAGAGTTTGATGAAAGAAGACTTGAAGCTGTGCTTGGTGCCATCTCAGAGGACCTGCCCTCCAAAGACGTCTGTCCTTGGTTCAGGACGGTTTTTGTGCCTTTTGTTAGACGAGTGCTTCCAACAGGACAGGTACGGTTCTTTCTTTAGAGCTAAAATACCTTAATTCTCCTCAGATGTTAGCATATAACGGTATTTGTCTGTTGTCTGCCTGGTTTTTATGCTCCACAGAGAATCCTGGCGCGATGGTTGGAGCAGAGGGCGAGGAATCTTGAGTTAACGGAGAAGGTAAGGAAAAACTAATGTGGGGTGCGCATCTGGCCTCGTGGTTGAATTCTGTGCCCCATTCTGTGTCTTCATTGAAGTGGACAGCTATCCTGCTCTTCAGTGAAGGCATAAAAAGCCCAAAAGTGAACTTAATTAAAGTAATCTAAAGCAAAACAAAAACATGGAAACAGAGCTTTATCCTTTAGTATTCCTTTATTTTATTTATTTATATTTTGCTACAAGTATAGAAATTTGAGACTCCATTGATGATTATGCACAAAAAATGTTGTCCTAGGGTGCCTGGCCCCAGAACGGGTTGGAACTGGCGACGCTTGGAGTGCCCTCTCTCTGGACCTGCATAAAATCTGTAAGTCTGTCATATTTAGCTATTTTGTTTTTTTGCCATGAAGGAATGCTTGTGCCTTAGCATTTATGATTTACCTATGAGATTTTAGTTCTCAAACCTTGGGTGAGAAATTTCTTTTGAAAGTAGCCAACTGTGAAATGTAAAAGCTGCTCCCAAAATATCTATGATTACGGTCTGCCTCACTGATTATAAAGGAGTTGTACGTGAGTGCAAAGTGCGAGATCACATTGTATCGTCATTACTAATTGTGCTTACTGAGTGAACACTTTATTGATTACTGTTGATATGAAAGACAATTTCAAAAAACTGTAACATAAATGTTTCTTGTATGAATAATCTCACCATGGCTTGTGTTATGATTTATTTTCAAGGAGGAGGACTATGAGTCAAAAGAGGTGGAGAATCTCAAGTCATTGGTGTCCAACCTCCGTCGGCTCCTAGACCTTTACCAAAAATACAACTGCAGACTCTCTCTGTCAGTCTTTGAGAAGGTTTGTTTCTTATTAACAACTCGTTTAATAACAGAAAAGTTTCTGATACCCACAGCAAGAAAACAACAGTTTAAGTTTGGACAAAAAAATGTAAAGGTTGTAATCCTGCAGAATGTGTTTATCTTTGCCTGGAGATGTCAGTGAAGACCTGCAGAGGATTTTGAATGTGTTTAAGTTGGTTTTAGACTGGAATTCATTAAACTTACATTGAATTTAACAGGGTAGTGTACGTAGTGTGGCGTTCTTCATGCTGGACAAAGTGCCGGCTCCAGAGCTGATCCCGTCCACAGTGGAGAGCAGCATCCTGCCGTACACCAAAGAGCACGACATTCCTTTTGATGAACTTCTCCTTCAGTATATCAAGGTTAAACACTACTACTGAAAAAATAAGGAAATCTCTAAGTTCATGATGATGACAATGTTTTTCCTTCTCAATCTGATCTCTACTAGGATCTTTTGGAGCGCTGCAGCTCTCAGACCACAACACTCTTCACTGAATGGGAAGCCAAAGCAGTGGCAGTACTTGGCTGTATGACTGACACAGACGTAAGTCTTTCTGACTCTTATACTCTGTTCACAAAATATTTCAGCGGTGATAAGAGTGCATATAAAAATCAGCAGTAACTTGAGCACAAGAGTCGGCAAGATAATTAGGTGGACACATTTTTAATCTTACGTCTTTGTGTTTTCAGATGATGGTGGATG
Organism: Labroides dimidiatus; assembly: GCA_030710495.1. Classification (NCBI taxonomy): domain Eukaryota; kingdom Metazoa; phylum Chordata; class Actinopteri; order Labriformes; family Labridae; genus Labroides; species Labroides dimidiatus. The sequence continues at coordinate 18,736,697 of CM061153.1, read as the reverse complement.
CTGTGCTGGAGATCATGCAGAAAGCTGTTGTGCCATGGAGTAGTTTGGTTGAGAAACTGGTTCAGCAGTACCTAGAGATGGATGGACCAAAGTATGTGTTCAACTTTATTTTGTCTCCAAAACTTTATAAATGTGATGATATTAACAGTCTCCAAATAACACTGTTTCTAAATGTAACTAGACAAGAACTTTTGAAGGAAAGCTACCGTCTGATGGAGATCAGAAAACTTCTCAGAGGCTACGGGATTCGAAACTTCAACCTCTCCAACAGTTCTCAAGTGATGGTGTGTTAAATGTCATCAACCATGAGACAAATGGCCTCCACTGTGCTATCGTTTGAACTCTGTCATGCTCTGTACCTTCCACAGACGCTGATAAGATACATCCTGAAGCAGGACCTGCCGATGTCTTTAGGCGACTCCCTGACTTTAGCTGAAGCCTACAAGCTTCCAACCTCACAGATTAACTACTTGTATCTCATCCAGCTGATTGGCCTCGGAAAGGTATGTCTAAAGATAAAATGTCAATTATGTTTTTTGATGGAGGCGTGACATATTGATAGGTTTTAAATGCTGCTTTCAGAATGAGGAATGCATGACCGTCCTGAAGAAGCTGCCCTCTGCAGAGGCAGAGTGTGTGATCCAACGTCTCACATCTTGGGCTCGGCTGCAGCTGGAGGACAAACGTCACATATCAGATGAGGTGAAAGAGGGGAGGAAGGGGATTAATGACCTTTAAGTTGGTTTTAAGTCATAAAAAAATAAGCATTGTTCTTGCCTGAACCATGTTACATTTTGCAGCTCTGTCACATGTGAAAATATTCAATCATGATTTTTCTGCTTTGACGCTGAAAACAAGCCTCAAAGTTCACCATGAATAAAACATACATGAAACATCATCTCATCGTATCTAAAGTTTCTCGTGGTCTGTCTGCAACAGCACAAGAAACACCAGATGGTCATCGCTCAGGTGATGGTGGAGGCTCTGAAATACCTGCGTATGATTCAGAAACGTGAGTACTTCTATTCAAATGTCAAGAGAGCAGGATGGATGTAAAAGAGAAATCAGAGTGTGGTTTCCAAATAAATCCTGTCTGAGGTTTGCTACAGTAAAAAGTGGTAAAATGAGAAATAAATGAACATCAGAGTGATACTTGATTTGATTTCCTCTGCAGATGATGCTCTGAAAAGCATAGAGTGTGAAAACAACCTCGTCATGTTCAAGGCGATCGCCCACCTGCAGGTGAGTTAAATATGGAGAAAATGTTGTTAGTTGTTAACAAGTGTTTTAACCGTCTCCCCTTTTGTCTGTTTCTCCAGGAGGACTTTGATATTTTCTTCACTCCCTCCAACTACGAGGATCCAAACATCCAAAAGCAGATCCAGGAGCATCACATCACAGCGTACGAAAATACACGGGGCCGCCATTCATCTAAAGCGAAGACTACGGCTGTTCCAGTCGTAGCAAATGATCCTGATGGCAAAACAAAGAAAATCTCCACAGAGGCTGGCCTACGCCGTTTAGGAAGGCAGCTACAGCGCACCGAGCAGGAGCTCTGGTCTGACTTGGCCCTTCGAGCTCTGACAGTGGGCAAAGTGGACAAGGCCCTCAAGATCCTCAGGTTTGCGTGTTCTGCTGTGTGAATCTAGGAAAACTGACGAGATCCATTTAGATTTTTCAAGTTTGAAGGGTTTTAACATATCTTGAGGATTCAAGCTTCCTTGGATAAAAGTCTTTTCTTTTGTTTTTCGCTCCTTGTCTTCAGTGAGCTGTATGAACATCACTATAACACCAGCACTGGAAAGGTTTTGTTCACTGCTGCTAAAACATTGTGCCAGATGCTGGAGGCAGATGTTCCCATGGTGATACCTGAGGACATGGACCTGCCAGCTGTCATTCATGATCTGGCATGCCAAGCTATCACTGTGTGTCACTCAGGTAGTGCATTCAACAACCCTTCATCTACATTTGATATGTGGTTTATATTGGCTTTAGTTTGTGTTGACCTGAAAAAGCCAGCATCTTAAAGTTTCTTTGAGGGAATTTGATCTGGAGTGACTTAGAATTTAATTAATACTGACCTCTCTTTATGACTTAAATAGCAAACAAGACCATCAGCAGTGAGATCAGTTATGTCTTTATTGTAGAAATTATGTATTTAACTACAAATGTTCCCAATGAGTTGACTGCCAAAAGAAAGCAAGATGAGATTGTACAACCCTTGCCTTCACAGGACAAGATTAGCAAAATGTTGAAGTCTGTAACCACAGAGGACATTTGACACCAACTTAAAGCTCCTCAAAAGAGCTTGGAAACAAAAGACTCCAGATTTTCCCACCTGGTCTTTGTTCAGAAGAGTGAAAATGTTAAGGCGTCTCTCCGTCTGCTATGATAATATTATGATCACTGTTACAGATCTGCTACTGGACTGTTTGGAGCTCTGCAAGTGCACACGTGTAGCTATGGATGTGTATCATCAGTGTCAGTTATCAGACAACTACGGCTTTATAGCCAAGGTCTGTATTATTTATTCCTCACTTCACTGACTTAACCTGAGTCTGATTTGTGTTAATTTGGTAAACAAATTCTTATATGTGTAAAACTGACCAGTCACTACAGGGTGAAATTGATTCATGCCTCCCTTTTTCAAATTAAAATAAAAACCATGTCCTTGTATATAATTTTGTTTTGCTGTAACGTCGCAGGATTTAACTCTGGAGGCAGAGAAAGATCCACGTTCTCAGTGGAGTTTCCATGATGTCTTTAATGAAGACTGCATTGTTCTGGATCCAGTGTCTGTGCTTCCAGTCCAGTATGAAATAACCAACTGCCTGCTGCCTATCTCTCACGGTAAAATGTCCAAATTCATTTTATATTATAAGTCTATAATTAAAGTTCGTTGGACACTGAATTCTTTTTAATCTTGCAGGTACTAAACTGTACCCTCTGGACTGTTCCTGTCTCTCACACTGCTCATTTGAAGATGGTTTGTATATATGCAGTATAATACAGTTTTTTTTTATTATTAATAATTTGATTATAAAAGTTGACCTTGTTTCTGCCCCGGCCCACACACACAGGCTCCAACTACCTGCAGCCCCTTCTTGGTCCCTTGGCCAACATGTTGCAGATGTTACAGGAGTGCAGCCAGCTGGAGCTGGCCCTCAGGGTCCTAGTCAATTCATATGGCAGCTGCCTGCAGCATGTCACCTCCAACATTATGGATGTGAAGCTCAGTCTACAGGTGCAGCTGGAACAAATTCAGAGAGGCTCTCAGTGCCGCTGATGTTATTTACACTTCAGGTTTTGATGCTAAACCGTGATACGAATTTCACTCTGAACTCTTCTTACAGCTTTATGATAACCGAGAGCTCAAGAAATACCACATTTGTTTGGACAACCTTCGAAAGACGACTACCTCATGTCTGAACGCTGTTGCTGTGGCTCTCTTAAACAAGGTGAGTCTGCTGAGTCTGATGGGAGTGAGAGCGGCGGCAGAAATGTTGTACTTAAGGATCTGTCTGAATAACACTGTTTACTGTGGGCTGCAGGTGTTCAACTGGAGAGTGGTCGATTGTGACTTAGCCAGTGGACTCTGTACGCTTCTCTCCAAAGCAGAAGTCTTTAAGATACTGTGGAAGGTTATTGACAACACCTGGCAAAACTATGACAAAATCCTGGTAAGCATTTAACACCTCTTTTTCTAAAGGCCATTTGATATCAAATATTTCTATTAATGCTACATGCAGAAAAACTGCTCGGTGACTTTATCATGATTATTTTAGGCTGTAGCCAGGATCGGGGCCAACCTCTGCTGCCTGTACAATGAAGCAGAGGAACAAGAGAAGTTTCTCTCTGTTATCACTGATGCTGAGTGGGGCATCAAGCTCAGCAAACTGGAGGTATGTGGATGAAAACATCTTCATATTTATATTTTTACTCACAATTTTCCCTACAGCTGCGATGACAGGTAACAGCTGATGTTTTAGATACATCCTCAGAGGTTTGCCAAATTAATTTTAGGACACAATCCATGTTCTTTAATTTTTAAATAATTAATCTGGTACTGAAATTGATATTTCTTTCTGTTTCCGTCTCTTTTCCAGATATCCATTCAGCCAGTTTTCCGTCAGCAGCCAGAGATGAAGAGAAGTCTGATCCCAGATATGGTGAAAAACAGAAACATTACACCAGAGATTATCCTGCAGTACTGCAGGTCAGCTACTCACTCAACATTTCACAAATCTTTTTGGATCCCTCCTAAAGTGAAATATAAGCTCATCTCCTGCTTCCACCTGCAGCACCTTTGGTCTCGACCGTGATGGCGTGATCAACCAGTACATCACCACTTTACTGCTGCTACAAGAGGATGAGGAGGGTGCTGGTGCCTCGAGTCTGGACCTGGAAGAGATGCAGCCTGTGTGTCATGCAGATGCACTTGAGCGAGTCCTGCAGATAATTCCAATGCTGCACAGCACCAGTGAGCTGACTGACAGTCTCTGCGCTGCTGTGTTCAAGGTTTGTACCTCAGGAACAAAATCCAACAGAAGAATCTGTACATCAGTGTTTTCCCAGTAACATTAATGCTGAATGTTTGTTCATGAGGTCGTTTCTGTCAACATGTGAAATATGAGTTTCACTTAAAGGCAGATCAAAGTCAACTAAATCAAGAAAAATTTAAAAGAAAGTCAAAAAACATTTTAATTTTGTACGCTAATAAACAATCGATGCTTGATCTACAACACTGTCTGGTATTGTTGACAAACAACACTTGAGTTAGAAATGTATTTTATGTAGATTTTTTTTGTTTCTGTCACAAACTTTATTTAAATTTCTCTTTTCACCAAATATCTGAACCGCCTTTCATCACACAGCTCAGCCCGTACAACTATGAGAGGATAGAAGTGGTTCTGAAGATCATACAGGCTACAGATGAAAATGTGATGAGCTTCTGTGTGAATCAGGTAAAGAAAGGAAATTTGAAACCAGTTCCTTGACCTGTAGATGTACTGAACAGGGACTCATTGTGCATCTTATGTACAGGCGATGGGTCTCCTTCAGCACCTGAAGTCCTATAAGCGAGTTTCTCCTCCATCTGATGTGGAGAACACGTATCTCCTGGAAAACGGCCTGCTGCCAAACCTCCTGTCCAACCGCAGACTACCCTTCCACCTGCTGATGCAGACCAAACATTACTGGAAGATTATCTGTGAGTAAGACTCTGTAGTTTATCATGCTACAATATTAATGACAAACTACCCTTAGTTTTTAGAAGTAAATTTGTGATATCAGGTTAAATCACCGTGTGAAGCTTCTGTTGGCAAAATCTCATTTTTTATTCTAGAAAATTTCATTGTAAGGATAGCAGTTGAGGACATTTTTAATACAGAGGAAACTAAGGCATTTTTTTCTTTGTTTAGCTCCTGAACTCAGTGAGGAGACCTTCCCAACACTCTTACTGATCAGCAAACTAATGCAGGTAAAACACTTATCTGTCACTCTGTGTTTCACACCTGGTAGGGAGGTTTTTCAGACAGTATTCTCTCTCTCTCTCCTCAGGTGAGCCTCGATAAGCTGTACATGTCAGCAGCAAACCATGTGTTTGAGAAGAAGATGAAGCCTTTGCTGTTAGAGCAAAGGAAAAAAGGTCACGGTCATGGTCACGTAAAGGAGACTTTCAAATTGGCTAAGACCATGATGAAGTACATCCACTGCATCCAGAGCCCGGAGTGGGCTGCTGCTACTGCCCACAAGATCACCCAGGAACTGCCAGCAGGTCAGACCCACTATGTGACGCTGCCTCTATGTTGCAGCAGTGCGTTTGTAGTTCTCTGCTGAATGTTTTCTTCTTTGTACAGGCCAAGAGAAAACCATGTCTCTAAAGTTCTGTTTGGCTCTCGGAGAATCCTGGTTGAAAGATCCAAACCTTGACGTAAGTATTTGTTCAGTTAAGTTAAAACCTCATACTCTCAAATCGGAGTCTGGTTTATTTCTCAACTTTGTTTCAACTTTTGCTTTCGATTCTGAGAAGGAGGCAGCAAGGGCCAGAGGAGAGACGTTCTTGTCCAAGCTGCAGCTGCAGTTCCAGCGCTCAGCCACAGAGAACACCCTGATCAGCAGCCAGCTTAACAGCCCTGAGCATCTGAAGCTAACTGGGCTGCCAGCGCGGCTCATTGCAGCTCTGTATGAGCACAGCAGTGTGGAGGAACACTACAGAGACACAGGAGGTCAAACTTATCCTGGTGAGCACACTGTGCTGCAGCATTCTGCTGTAGAAGGTGTTATAAAGGCACATCTTTCGAGCTCTGAGCTATTCATATTTGTCTAGTAGACATGACACTGTTACCCTTCAGATATGTAAAGTGTTGATTCTAACTGTATCATTCACACTGTGTAGATATACATGCAGTGGTTAAGGAAATAGCCTCCATCAACAGTGTGGATCTTCTTAAAATTCGAAAAATGATGTTAGAAAAATGGATCTGCAAGACAGGACCTGCTGTGACCAAGGTATGTCCATCGGTGCATGCTAACACTACCTTGATAATATGTTGTCTTTGTAAAACTCCTGTTGAGGTTTATCAATTATCTCATTCATCAGGATGTTGGTAACTTTGAGTGTGTCAGCAGCATCGAGGAGGACCAGGATTTAATGAGGTAGAAACTCATTTGAACATCAATAATTGAACAATAAAGAGATTTTTTTTCTGTTGACAGAAATCGAATCAAATACTTACCAGTAGTGCAGTGAAGCACATTTGAAATTTGCTCTTCCTGTGCATTATATGATCTTAACGCTCTCAGGGTGGTGTACATGCTGCAGTCCTGCTCCATGCACGATGCAGTCCGTCTTCTAAGCCCGGTCCTCTCTGCAGAAACCTGGGTGAGTGACAAATCTGGTGAGCTGGTGATGTCCAAAAACTGACTAAAGCAATTCCCTCTGTAACATTTTTTTTTACATCTCCCTGTAGCCCCTCAGCTCCTCTGGACCTCGTCTGACCTTCTGCCATCGAACTCGAGCTCTGCTTTGTCTTGTCCGTCTTGCTGATGCAGCTACTTTGGAGGCTCAGCTGCAGATCCCCAGGACCAAAATTCAGTAAGAAGACAGGAACGCTGTTCAGTCATTCTCAATGATTATCTAAAGTTAGCTAAAGGTGATGTATAGAAGTACTAATCCTCTGTATTTTATACACCCCTACAGATATTACCTGAAATGTTACATCTTTGTCTCTCAACTGGAGGTATTAAACATCCCTTACACAGTGCAGTCCTTCCTCAATAGTCCCAAAGAGGGCTTGGTGAAAGGGCTGTGGAAGAACCATAGCCATGAGCCACAGGTACTTCCTTTCCTGATTTGAGCTCCGCTGTCCCAGAAATGTTGCAAACACACAAGAAGACTCGAGCACCTTTTGTCCTTTCAGGCAGTGCGGTTGGTAGCAGACCTGTGTTTGGAGTATCAGGTGTATGACGCTCAGCTGTGGAACAGTCTGCTGCAAAAGCTGCTCGGCTTCAACTTGGTAAGGGGAAATGAACCAGAGAGAGAGTCATTTTAGGCAGAAGTAACATTCTAATAAAAGAAAAAGTAAACATTTGTCTCCTCTCCTCAGATCGGCCATCTGCAGAAGGTGCTACAAGCTGTAGTGGCCGTGCCTGCTCTGTGGGAGGTAATGTGATAGTCAGCTTTTATAAATATATAATCAGAGCAGGTGAAGTGCCAGAGATATAGATACCTCCAGCAAAATATAATTTAGAGTTGCAAAGTCATTTTTCTAATGTTTCTAATATTTCCTCCTCAGATTTCCAGTTTTTCCAGGACGTGGAGGAGCACAATCCTGGCCCCTTTTGTCTCAGGTAACAGTATAACAGTATGGATTTAAAATCAAACAGTATGGATTTAAAATCACTTGGTGAATCATGTCTTGAGTTTGATTGAGCTTTATTGATCTTTATTTATTATTGACTGTCTTGAGGGTTATTGTTAAAGTCCTCCATTCATCAGCTTCTGTGTATAAAATGATTAGTTTCCAACACAAAATGACACAAAACTGAATCTCTGTTGCTTTTCCATCAGATTCAATAAAAATGTTTTCCCCAAGTAGGATTAGAAAGTTTACAGAAATTTTTAAAGAATTTTTGAGATTTTTTTTTTTAATACTTATGACACATTTTGCACCTCTTAAACGCTCCTGACTGTAGATTCTGTTTTCTTCTCAACAGCCTCGGTTCCTCTGAGTCCTGATCAACAGACAACACTGTACAGGACCTTTGTTCTCCTTCTTAAGTACGCTGCACTCACGTCAAAACACATCACCACCAATGTTTCTGTTTGCTGGGAGCGCATAAACACTAAGCATACTGCCAATACTAGTAAATGTAACACTCAACTCATATTAAGTTACACATAGCTGCTGTTAGAGAAATTTGAGTCACGAAACCAATAAAATGTGGTTTCCGCTTTGCATCATAAGTCACCTCTGCAGTTTGAAATGGTATCAGCCCCCAGCTTTGATTTACTGAGTGTTTACTGAGACATTCAGAACTGACTCGTACTCTCTTTATGTTTATTCCATCATCACTCCAAGGTGCCCTTTCCTGTTGAATATGGACCTGATAGGAATTGCAAATCGCTTTGCACAGTTCAATCTGCCAGCCTTCGCCCTGGGAACTTTGCTCCTCATCCCCTGTGCCAATAAAAAGTCACAGCAGATCAAGGTGAGGACCTAATTTTAAATCTTTGACCCAAATTTACATAACCTCAGCAACAATGTTGTGACTGTCTTTCTTTTTGCTGCGTCCAGGGCTTCCTGTCAGCGTGTAACCCCGTCACTGTCCTTGAGCAGGTAGAGGAGCTTATGAGCACGGGAGAATTGGCTGGAATCCCCTCACAGGTCAGAAACCGTTTAGCTTAAATCATACTTTACCTTTCTTTTCTTTAAAGTGCACTCAACATTAACTCTTAGACCAACTTTTCATTTCGCTGCAGAAATATAAAATCTATTAGGGATTGTGTTTGAGCTGAATAGCACTTTCTTGAAGTTCAAATGATTCAAGAGCAAAACTTTAGCAGCAGGTGACCATTTAATACAAAAAAGATGATATAGTGTGCGCTGTTGGTGCCGCTTCAGATTCTGTAACTAAATACTTGTTGCAGATTAAAACAATAAAGAAACACCATGAGTCCATCTGCCTAATAGAAACCATGTTCTGATGGTGTGAAGATATTTAAAGACAGAGTGAGAAACTTTTTTCCAACCATCCACTTAAAAGTGAACAGAAAGGATGCAAACTACATTGAAGTGTAACATTTCCTGCCCTTTGTTTACTTCTCTTCGGTGTTGTAAAAAAAAAAAAAAAAATGTCAATAATGTTCAAATGTTTCCTCAGATCAGGGAAACTGTAATCACTTTCATCAGCCAAAACAGACTGCACCACAAACTATTAAAGACCAAACACTTCAAGCACCTGAAGCAGCTCATTGTGTCAGGGGGGAAACCAAACCAGGTGAAAGACATGGTGGACTTCCTGATCAGCCAGAATTGGTGAGTTCTTTTAACCAGGTTCTTTCTTTTGCATAAGGGTCAGGATTTAACATTTAAAGAGGCTGTGAGGACTGTCCGTTTGAAGTGGAGTGCAGTGACATCATTGGCTGGAATTGAGAACAAAGTCATGATGACATGAGTCTTAACAAAACATGTTTGTTTTGGAAATGAATGGAGATTGGATCGTTTTTTAACACTACTTTTCTTTGTTCAAGACAATTTTTACCAGATACAACGGAATGATGTAAGGTAGTTATCAACAGTTACACAGCACTGTTGTTTGAAACGTGACAACATGTAAACTTTGTCATTTTGTACCGTAATTTATTAGCCAGCTATCTTTGTGCCACTTGCAGCCCGATGGTCTGAGATCTATCTGTAGGCTAACGTAATTTTAGCAAATCCTTATGTCCTGCTCATGTAACAAGCAGAGCAAAGGTAACCTCACTCTTTATTTTAATGACAGACTTTCAGGTTTGAATAGATCATTGTAGTATAACTGCTGCATGTGGGTTGGAATAAACATTATCACATACAGTTTAGCCTGTGCTAAAGCACACTCTCCCATTTAGCTTTCTTCTTCTCTTCTGTCCTTTTTCTGTCCGACAGTTCAACTCCAGTGTCCACCAGCAGAGAAAAACACAGTTCTTTCTTTTCACTACTAAAACTCATCAGCCAATGTGGTGTTGTCATAGACTTCAACGTGCTTTAAATCAATCTGGTCCTGTCCGACCCAATCAGGAAGCTAAGAAATAGCATTTAGAAATAATCTATATTGGTGCTGATGGTCTCATTTTAAGTTGTGGATTACGATCATGCATATATCTAGAAGTGAAACTTTTCAAGAACACTTAGAAAGTCCTCACAGTATCTTTAAATTCATCTCTCTAATCACAGCAAATCAACATCTCTTCTACTATTTTCAGTCAAGATGATGCAGACTCACTTGCTCATGAATATATGAAGCATAAAGAGCATCAAGGAGGGAAAATGCAGACTGCAAACAACCCGCCATCACTGAGCTGCCTAAAGGTAAGAAATGCTGGTAGAATAACTTCCTGGTCAGATGATTTACAGTGCCTTCGTCCAATCAAGTCCTCCCTCTCGTCCAATAAGTGATGACTCACGTTGCCCACCAGTACCTATCTCTTCTGGTAGCTTAATATCGTTGTGTTTAGTTATTTGCAGTTGTGTTTTTTAATTGGCTGTTGTAGTTTGCACTTCGGGGCCACCATACCTTACAAACTCCTAAACTTTGTATTCTTTTTTCCTTTTCAGGAGTTTCTCAACATGCAAAATGGAGTTTCAGGATGAACTCACTCTTCTTCTGTAACTCATTTTATGTGTTACTGTCTTTGACTCAGATGCAACATTTGCACTTTTCCATTCATCCTCATTGGTTGTCTTGTACTAAAAAACTATCATACACTTTGCCAACACATGTATGTTATTAATCTGCTTTCTTATTACTTGTTGACTTGGTCAATGTGCTTTTGTGTATTATGTATCGTCTTTCTAACACAGTAAAAGAAACAGATGAATGCATTGAGGAAAACACTTAAACAAATTCCTGTCAGTTATATAAAGTCAGTATAATTCAAGGAGTATGTTTAAAAAGCATCTTGATGTTGACTGTTTCTCTGATTTGGTGAATTCACATCAATAAATATATGCCTGTAAATAAGTTTCTGCTTCTAGGTCACGACTCTTTACTTCTTGTAATAACGGCTTTTTAGTTGTTTTTTTAAATAACTTCAGTACCTATATGTTTATTCTCAGAGGAATAGGTGTGTCATGTGTCATGATGCCAAAAGTAGACTGACACTTGTGGAACCACATTCAACAGAAATTTTTTATTTGAGTTCAAACTAGTCTTTTTTTAAGCACTCATGAAAAATTTAACACCAGCATATGCTTCAATGAAAGTTGTAAACAGCACAGTAGTTTTTCATACAGTTGACCTATTCTGCTCTTATGCAGAGGATACAAATCTTTTTTTTCAACCTTAAAAGGTTTAGATGTTTAAAAAATTATTGAAAAAGTCATCAAGAAATGTACTATTTTCGAATGAACATCATGAAATGGGAGCCTTAAACAACAGTGATTAACATGTTTGTTACACTACTCAATTGAATAATGAACAAACAAAAGTGTAGCGACTATATGGAGAATTTAAAAGACAAACTTAGCCTTTTTTCTTTTTTTGCAAAATTACATTTTTTTTTAAGTGCAGCCAACATTTACTGGTGTATAAAGAAGCAAAAAAGTAATAAGTAAGAGCTCACATGCAAAAAAATCAAGAGGAAGGTCTTAATGTTTACATTTCAGCAAAGCAGATGCTTCCATTTCTGTCAGCTCCTGATACTCTTTGTGATCACAGCTGGCTGAGTGACTGAGAGCCTGTCTCTCGAACATTCCTCTCTGAACTCTCAACGGTATTTGTTTGGGGCAGATGGAGAACTTTCCTGCAGATGTTCTTGAAGGTAGGGCTGGAGAAGTAATAGACCACAGGGTCCAGCATGCTGTTGAGATATGTCAAGTTGATGGTCATGTAAAAAGCCACAGTCAGGCCTTCCAGAGCTGGACAGACCTCAGATTCCTGAAGAACGGTGGCTACTTTGTGGGTCTTGATCCAAATCATCAGCTGCAAGATGTTGCTTGGCAGGAAGCAGATGATGAAGAGAGCCGCCACCACAGTGATGAAGCACAGAGCCTTCTTAATCTTTGTTTGCTGGCTTATCTGCCTACCTCTTAGGTGGACGATAATGTTGATCGTGCAGTAAAGTACCACAAGCAGAGGCACATAGAAGGAGAAGATGAATTCAAATTTATGCCAGGTCAGATTGTGGATGGGTTCAGTCTCAACCATGAAGCTCTCACAGTAGGTTGTGTTCACATGTTGCAAAGAGAATATATGTGCTGTCATGGAGACAGTGAGCAGCCACAGTGCCAGAGCTCCACACATGGCTTTGGAGACACTAAGAGAGTTGATGGGATGATGAGGATGCACCACACGCATGTATCTGTCCCCAGCAATAGTCATCAAGAAGACAGCGCTGCCGCTGCGGTTCATTGCCAGCAAGAAGAGGCAGATGTTGCACAGTGCACCACCGAATATCCATTTAATCCCAGAGCTGTAGTAAATGGCCCTCAATGGCAAAGCTACGCAGAGAAAAAAATCAGCCAAAGCCAGGTTGAAGAGTAGCACGGTGCTGCTTTTCCAGGGCTTCAAATGGAAGCAGAAGATCCACAGAGCCAGACCATTTCCCAAAGCTCCCAAAACAAACTCTGACACCAGCAGTGGAGGGAGCACGCTGATGAGCAGTGTGCTGTTAAAGTTGCAAAGCATGTTGTCGATGATGTTGTCTCTCAGGCAGTTCAAGAAGTGACTGCTCTTGAGGACTGAGCTAAATTGAGAGAGTAACCATCTGAACAGAAAAAAAGGGTGTTTGTGGCTGTGTCTGCTTTTTTTTTTTCTGAGTATGTCGGTCAAAAAAGGTGTTGGTAACATCAGGCGCCTTTACAGGAAATGAACATCAGCAGTAAATATTCAACAGGGCTAAGATTGGTAAAAGTGATACTCTTACCTAGAAGTTTTCGCAACTTCTGCAAATAGAGTATCTTCAGATTAATGAAAGGGGGGGTCATCTTTGTGGAATCAACCTCCATGTTACTGCTTTCTGAATGCAGTGTAGTCACCTACTTCTTGTTAGATTTCAGATCATTACCAGCTCGTCAGATAAATGTTTTGTCTTTGCTTTTCTTTTACCTGCTTCATACATTAAAAAGCCACAACCACAATGGTCCTGCCCCCCCCCCCCCCCCCTCCCCAACCACCACCACCACCACCACTCCACCCTCTCACTCATAGCATGAGATGTACTGTGGTTAGACTTGACTGCAAAAAGCTTCAACCAGAATACCAATACTAACCTGTACCTGCAGTGAGGCATCATGTTTTTGTGATGCATCACAGAACCATTTAAAACACCAATAAAAGGAGACAGACATACAGAAGGTCAAAACCAGTCAGTGAAATGTTTTGTTTTAACTGTTAACTCAGCAGACTTGTGTTTTTAAAAGTTGAAATGCATTGATGTTGTAGGAAATATCTTGGATTAAAGTTGAGAAATGCATCCAGGATTGATGCTGAATGTCTGAGAAGTCTGTTATTATCTATGCACATACAGTAAGTTTTGTTATATTTAACCAACAGTTGTCAGCGGCAGCTGGAATAGGATTTATTCATCTATTAAAATAAAAGTGTTAGATATTCCAGCTGTTATGGAGCCCTCTTATCTGTTGGCAGATGACAGTTTTTTGATGTGTAGACTGTACTCTGTGACCACTGGAGTTTTAGAGGGGGGAGCACAAGAAGCTGCAGTGCAACACAGGAATCCGTCAGAATCATCTGGCATCGTCTTAGCTTCAGTTCATCTCTAAAATGGATATCTACATGACTGCAAACCTTACAATCCTAATATGTGGCATCTCAACTTGAGTTGCAATTCAGACTTTAAACACAGGACAAGAAAAGGAAGTCTTTTCTGAGTAGATCAATTTTTATCATCAGGCGTCTTGCCCGTAGTGAGGGATGACTACTGAAGCAGATAAAAAAAGGGAAATATAAAGATCAACTTGCTTTGTCAGAACTAAGATCAGATATAAACTCAAAATGCAAAACAGCAAAGTCACCGACTTTTAATGAATATGGATGACTGAGTGTGTCTGTAAACAGGTTCTTGGTGCTTAAATATAAGTTTGTGTGCAGAACGTGAATCTCAGATTAATACACGTTCACTTGATGGTTTAATGTTTTCACTTTGGGTGGGGATGGTGATTGAAGGTCTATAGAAGAGTGGCTGGACAATATAAGTGTTAATTTAAGTGATTTCTGTTATTAGTAGAATGATAATCATACATTCGTTTATGGGCACCAAAACACAACAAACACTATCTCAAGACTCTTAACAAAAAGAGCAGGTTGAGACCAGTTGATTTTACTAACAAAGACCAAACATGACGAGATAAGGAATCCTCTCATCCTAAACCACCATGAGGAAAGACCTTTGCAGCATTTAGCAAATTACAGGGGCAAATAATAACTCCCTTTAATAGACATAAATCTTGAGCAGAACCAGACTTGTATTAGATAATGAAAAAATACAACAAGAATATGATACTGATAAAGAAGGTTGAGGTATGTTTATTATTTGCTGGAACTTCCAAACAATGCTGGCACACTGATCTGGATACTGGATAGAGCATTTATGATTAAACAGGGTTGATAATAAAATTGTCAGCTGCTTAAATGAGATGTAAATCCCACAATTTATTTGGAGACTACACTATTCAGGATGGAAACAACATGGATGAAAGCTGTCATTTGTTTTCTGTTGAGTTTAATGTTTTCCACTAAATTGTGCGAGGTTCAACAACTTTTATGAGCTTAAAAAGGGCTGCTAGTGTTTCACACTTTACTGCTGACCAGAGGCTTCAACATGATGAAACGGTTTATGAGATTGCTCCCTTTCAGAGTTGGTGAAACTCTACTGCAGCCTAGTGGAGAACTTTTGAAGATAACTGCTTCAAGTGCAACACTTTTTTTCCTGTCAAAGGATCACTCCTTTTAAAGTGACCATATGAGAAGAGTATGGGCGTCACAATTAACAAGAAAACAGGTTAGATAGTAGGAAATAGTCAAGTGTTTTGAAACATGTGGTTGGGTTATACTTTATTAAAGGCACATAGGTAGAGCTAAATATTTTCTGAAATATATTTAATGATGAATCATTTTAGCACAGCTTTAAAAATGAAAAAAAAAAAACGAGAGATTCATTCTGCTTTATAAAATGAAATATTCAAAATATATTAAATTATAAGAATATGGTTTCTTCCATAGACAAGTGGAGAAGGAGAAAGAGAGAGACTCTGTGTGTGTGCGTGCGTGCGTGCGTGCGTGCGTGCGTGCGTGCGTGCGTGCGTGCGTGCGTGCGTGTGTGTGTGTGTGTGTGTGTGTGTGTGTGTGTGAATGAGTGAGTGAGTGCACTGCAGAAAAATGTAAAAGAGCCAGTACAGCCTGCAGGGCAAAGGCATCCCTTTGTTTCCATCTCCTGTTGTCCCATCATCAGCCCTTGTGTTTCCTTCACCTGCATACTGAGGAACAAAACATTATGGCCTTTGCTCCACCCACTGCAACAGACATGAAATTCCTGTCACACAACCTTGAATGAGAAGAAAAGCAAACAGAGCCCAAAATGAACATAAAATGTCAACTCCCCTGTTGTAGTCTGTTGTCCATCTCCTGATGAGTATCTACAGAACTGCCTCTGAACTACAGAGCAGAATAATCAAACCAAAACCCTTTCAGCCTGAGTTAAAACGGTCAGTATGAAGAAGAAAATATGAAAACTTGAATCGTTCATTTTTCAAATGTAAAGACTTTTAAATTTGTGCCTCGACTGCTTAATCTGAATGTTTGAGCTCTGAAATGATAAGAGATGAAGGAAGCAGTGACTGAGACATGCGGACAGGCTCTTCAGCATATTTCAGGTTGTCCGGTTTGTCAACAAAGCAGGTAAAACTTCGGCCAAGCATGAGACACGGAACCTCCTGGTCAAAACCAGTTATCCTAGAAAGAAATACCTGAGGAACAGATTGCTTTAAAAAGAAAAAAGAAAAAAAAAGTTCCATTTATGGTGTTTGTAGGGGGGGAGGGGGAACAAAAAAACAGCATATAAATTATAAGGGCACATCTTTTCCAGAGAAGACATGAAATCATGGTGTGTCTTATACAGATGTGCTATAATCAGCTTTCTTTTTCCTTTTTTGGCAAATCAAAGTAAAGGTTAGCCACAAAGTGGAAAAAATAACATAATTTGAGCTAAAATCATTTTTTTCTGACATTCTGGTGATTAATTTCTACACACTTAGAGAATGTCTTTATTGAAACCAAATTTTAAACAATACACCACGCTGGATAATTTATGTGGTAAATGTATGATGCTTTTGAGGCAGATGTTTTTTTTTTTCTTCAACCAGGCAGCAGTTCACCCAAATGAAGGCTCATCCCCTGATTTTAATCTGAGCTTCATTTCCTGGTTCGAGTCATATCACTGCTTGGTTGTTATTGAAAAAGCAGATGCAATCTCCGGATTAAAGGAGAAAAAAAAACCCTGAAATAATCCTCCTGGGTTTTGATTTCATCAAAGTGACGTCACTGCTTACAGCCATACTGGAGAGGAACCAAAACCATCGAAACACCCACAGAGCGAAAAACGGAAAGTGATTCAATACACTTTACATGTTAGATTTATCTGGAAAGACTGACACTGGCTATGTATGTGTGTATGTGACACTGGGTATGTGTGGAAGTAAAGGATACGCGGATAATAATGATGATGATGCAGGTGATGATGATTTCCTCCACCTTGGGGGAGGATCCGTCAACGTAACGCCGCGCGAGCTCACTCACTTTGCATTCGCTCTTCCTCCTTCTGACGCGATGCTTCTCCAGCAGGAATGAAGCACGCAGTCTGGAGATGCTTCACACACTCAGAGTCTGGGCTGGACACAGGAGGAAACGCTGAAATTTACGAGTGGTTTTATTGGATTTTATTTGATGTCTTTTCCCAGCTGAATCTATCGGTGTGAAAACTCGAGGATGAACACTTTAAACGCACGAGTGAGGAGCAGGCGGACTGAGGCCAGCCTTGGAGCGGAGAGGGAGCATTTTGATAAAAAGCAGGTAATTTCATGAGGCATTTATTCATGCGCGTTAGACAAAACGCTTCCTACAGACCTGCTGTGCTCCGTTCCCGTACATGTGTCTGTGTGTTTGAGTGTGTGGTGGCAGTGTGTATTCCACCGCATAGGCCACATTTCCACCTGACAGTCGCTCTCATAGAGTGACATCCACTGAAATGTTAAATTCTGACTATTCCCAAATGTTTTAATCGGTCTATATCTGTTGTACAAACATTCATTAATTCCTCACCGAAGTGTCTATCTATATCACGCTGATCTGGTCCGTCCTGTTTGACCACTTGTCCTTCCTTCCAGACATTTCTGTTTGAACCTTATAGGATATACTAGAGTTTGAGTTTTGTGATGGAAAACTCCGAAATTTCTTCGATTTCTTTTTAATATGAGCTCTGAAGGAATGAGGGAGATACAACAGGTGCTTTGTGGTTTTTGGCAGATTCCTCAATGCATTCATCATCAGAATCAGAATAGCCTTTATTCGTCATGTATTTTCAGAAAGAATATAAGGAATTTGACTTCAGTTTTGAACTGTACTCTCTGTACACACATGTATGAATAAATACTAAATATCACAAATAGGAAACAGAGACTTAAAAAAAGAAACGCGTCCCTTAATTAACCCTGCTCTTCATCACCAGCATGCATGAGAAGCATACTTTGATAACTGGACTGTTGAGTCAATGTTGGAATATGCTGAGGGTGATCAGCAGGTCATTTTGCTGCTGTTTGAAATCAGAAACACACACCCTAGTTTGACTTGGAAACATGAGAGATAACAAGGCTGAGTAACTACATAAACTGTTAAAACAGCTGTCTGAGTTCAGTCAGTCTCACTTTCAGTATTTTGTTATCTAAAAAGGACTGAGCTATTCTGCAAGTGTGCTTTGTAAAAGGAGATCTGAGGCCCCTGTTTTTCTGTCCTGTGTGCTTGTCAAAAAGCACAGAAGTAAATGTCTTTAATACCCTTTTTTTCTCCTGTATTTCCCCTTTATGAGCATTTTTGTTGATTAGAACAGCAAATTGGCCCAATATAGTGGTCTCAGTAGTTTCCATGCCATGTGGCAAATGTTTAACAAGGTATGTTGTGTAAAGGAGAGGTGTGTCAGGGTTTACTCAGAATAAAATGAAACTTGGATTAATTGCTTTGAGTGGTTGTGCTGTGACTGACTGTGCAGTATACAGTTGGTTTGACAGGGCAAGAAACAGATAAGTGGGCAGTATGAGGAAACATGCTGAGCCAACTTGGCTAAACAGAGATGGGAAATAAGACTAAAGTGTAGTTTCCAAGTACCTGTAGTTTCCCTGAGTATTTTTTTTTCTTCATACAACTTTTCTCTATGGAACCCCACAGGTTAGCAAAAAAAAAAAAAAACACCCCTGCTTTGTGCTCATAACATTAGCAAAACAATTTGAAAGGAAACCATCTGCCCACAAGGCGGTCAATATTCCCCATCAAACTGATTTACAAAGTTAGCGATCATTGTTTCTGTATGTTTTGTTGTTGTTGTTTCAGAAACTTTATACCAAAACACAGGGGTGACGCATTTTAGAGCATGTACTTTCAGAAATGTAAGTAGTTATTGAACCCTCCACATATTATACCATAAACAGAACACTTGATTGAAGATGCTTGCAGTGTGTCTTATGAGTAATTAAAATTTCCTTTCATTATAGCTAATTTTTACGTGGCTGCGGTTATCAGATCAAAACTCCTTGTTCATACCTCAGCTCTGCTGATTCATCCAGCACGTAGCCTCAAACTCCTCCTCTGGTCTCCACACTCTCCTGTGTTAACTGCTCTTTAGGTTGTCCTCGGTACCAAGGTGAAACGTCTCACACAGCGTCCAGTGTGTGTGTTTGTGTATGTGTGTAGTGTTTGCCTTCCTCTGCTCCTGTTGCCTGAGTGAGCACCCATGAGAGAACGAGGGGGGATGGGAGTACCGGAGGGTAAACACAGAAAGCCTGTGAGTGGGAGTGAGGAGAGAATTAAAAGCACTTTAATTATGATTGTTTAGCAGTCTGATATGTTTACATTTTGATTTGTGAGATCCTTCAATAAAAATTGTAAACTAAATATTTTCTACTTAAAACTGTGTTAAATGCTTGTTTATAATGTTCATCAGTAGTGTTTACATGTCATTCTAATTTGCACAACCTGTGCTTGTAATACCCCTGCATGTTTATGAAATCGATCCCCATCAATGTCAAAATCACAATGCAACAATGACGATGATACTGATAATGATGTGCTGTATGTGTAACCCTTGGTCTGTTGATTTCTGAGCCTCTGCCGATATAACAGCTCATAATTGCTAACATCATGTGGATCACAAGCTATCTCACCAGCTCTGTGATTAAGCCAAAGAGCAATCAGGTCACTGAAGAACAGATGACCTTCTGTTGAATCTTTTTCTGAAATCACAATTTAATCAGACATAAAAGCAATATTTGACTTATTTGTAAGACAAGACCAAAGTGTGTGTAGCTTTTCATGATTGTGGTTTATTTTTTGTTTAAGATTCGTTCATTGTGGAATATTTGAAAAAGTTAAACTCCTGTTCAACAACAACTTAAAACCATTAATGTGAAAAAGTTATAACTGTTGCTATAATTGTGCATCACTCTTGGGTATGTACTGTCATCTTAAGAATATTAGTAGTATAGCTATTGATCAGTCTGACCTGGTGGCATTACATACATACAGTAAATGTATCAACAAACGATTTCTCTTTATATTGCATTTGCAGTTCTTACTTTTATTTTGGGTTTTCTTTTTTTTGGCTTTATTAGTATGGTTGCAAGGAATTCTCAGGAATTATAACAGCAAACATATAGGAATAAATACTGTTTATAAACTGATATAAGAGTGCCTTTTTAAAAAATATTTCAAATTAAGAAGTTTTGTTTGGGTGTGTACAGAGTGCATCACTCAGGTCATGTGCAGCAGCGCCCATGCAGAGGAAAAGTTGATAGAGAACAAAAGGTATCCAGTGTGGACCCACTGGTTTTAGATTTATAGTTTGTGTTGATGTGGGAGAGACTGTAGGAGAAGATGGAAAACATATGCAAAACACACTAAAAGAAAATTAATAAGAAACCAAAATGACCTTGTTGATGACTGGATCTGAGAATGAATATTATTAAGGATAAACTGAGAAAAGTGATTTAAAAGGAAACTGTTTATCATTCGAAACACTTTGTATCATTGCTTTCTAATGCAAGTTAGTTTAATTATAAGTATTTGAAGCTTCCCTCACTTCATGTGTGAGTGAGCTGTGGTTAATTCTGTTTACGTCCCTGTCACCCAGATCCCCAGCAGCAGTCTGTTGAATTAAGCTGATAAGGAGCTGTAGTTCGTTCGTTTGTCTTTCTTGCCTTATGCTTTGCAAGGAGCTGCTTTGGTGAAGCGCCCATGCTTTGACTAAACCTGTCACACTGTGACACACTAGGATTTCAGGGCTCATATATACGCTGTTGGATGGTGGAGATGAAGAGGTATGTAGAAGCTAAGAAGGTACTGATGCAGACTTTGCAATGGCTACAGTAATGCTAGCTGGCAGTAGACCTTATGGCGGGTCTGGAGGATTAGTCTAGGCTTTCCCTCCCTCTCACTTCTCTCTGCTGCTTTGAGGATTTACTGAAGCTTGAACCAGATGCAGCGCTATCTTGTCTGGTTGCCACACGGTTGACGGTGTCAGTATGTCTATAAAGCTCCGAAGGAAATTCTCTGTTCGTAAAAACTTTGGATTATATTTGGTTTTTGGCCTTAAGGAGATGGTATCTGTGTGTCTTTGTGACTGTGTGTGTGTGTGTGTGTATGTGTGTGTGTGTGACCTGTGTGTTGGTTTTTCTGGGACTTAAAACTGGTGTCATGTGCTGCAGAGATATAACATTAAAACTATGATAGCCATTTGTTGAAGCATAGTTCAACACAGACTTTTGACTGTGGTTGCTGAGTTATTGTTGCCATTTTAAAGGGAATGTGAGGATTTTCTAAGTGATCTTGAAAAAATCTCTCTTCTAGATATATGCCTGATCATAATTTACGACTTAAAATAAGATTATCGGCACCAATATAGGTTATTTCTAACTGCTATTTGTAGTTTGCTGATTTGATCAGGCAGGACTGGATTGATTTACAGCACGCCAAAGTCTCCATGACAACATCATGTTGGCTGACGAAGTTTAGTAGTGAGAAGAGATATCTCTTTTTTTTCTCTGCTGAAAACTATTTCTGTGATTTATTTAATAGTGATTGGGGACACTAGAGCTGAACTGTCTGACAGAAAAGGGACATCAGAGCAGAAGAAAGCTAAACGGGAAAGCGATGGTATAAGCTAAAGGCTTAAACACAAGCTAAATCACAAGCTAAAGGCTAAAACATGGGCTAAAGGCTAAAACATAGGCTAAACTGTTTGTGATAATGTTCATTCTATTCCACATGCAGCAGTTATATTGCAGTGATCTGTTTAAACTTGAGTCTGTCAATAAAATGAAGGGTGAGGTCACGTTAGCTCTGCTTGACATAAGGATTTGCTAACATCAAACATTAGCCTACGATACATCTCAGACCACGTGGCTGCAAAGTGGCACTTAAATAACCAGTTACTGAATTACAAACTACAAACCGGCAAAGTTTACTTGTTGTCACATTTCAAACAACAGTGCTGTGTAACTGTCGATAAATATCTTACCTCGTTGTGTTGTATTCAGTAAAAAGTTGTCTTGAACAAAGAAAAGTAATGTTAAAAGATGATCCGATCCCCATCCATTTCCAACACAATCACACACCCTGTCAAAAGTAATTTCATCAGGACAGAGCGCGTATGTTTCCAGCCAAAAGGTGTCGCTGCAGCCACTTCAAACAGATAGTCCTCACAGCCTCTTAAAGTGAACCTGTATTTTCAATAATTAGAATTTTAGAATTTATTTGATAAGCTAGTTATGAACATTTGACATGAATGACAGTTGGAGCTTGATTTGCTGCCTGTCGAGGTGTGTACTGAACATCCTGCTGTATAAGTTTTCTGGGATGTTTATTCTCACAGGATTTAACATGTTTCAACTTTCAGGTTTGCCAGGTTTAATGTTTTATAGTACAGCATGTTGCACTGATGTCATTTACTGTTTGGACTGTAGTATCATAGCTGGTGATCACATGTCTTGTAAACTGTTTACCATAATTGTTCACCTTTACCTCTCCCTCTGTCATCAGTGCCCCCCCTCTTCCTCTGCCCTTCTCTTCATCCTCACTCTCTCCCTGTGCTATGACTGACAGGCATCCTGAATGTACTATGAGCGTCTCCCTACAGCCTCCCTGCTCAGCGGCCATCTGTTGAAGCCTCAGTGCCAGTGCCTGTGTGCCAAAGCGCGGCCCCCATCCAACCCAATCTTCTCCCCCAGCTGTCCGCCTTCCTCCCCAAACAAACCCCTCATTGTCACACAGGCCTGCATGCTAGCTCACTGCACTTGCCCTGAGTAAACGAGCAACTAGCAGTTCATTTGCGTCAGAAGTTTGTGGGGGGAGTCTCCCATTAACCAGTGCACCCATCTCTCTCTGAGAACGCCACAGTAGACCTTCTGTGCTTTGTTGTACGGCCATGTATGTTTAAGCCTGTAGGTCTCTGCGACAGAGGGTGGGGGGTGGCTACTCCCTGTTTTTTGTAATGTATTAAAAAGGCTTTCACTGCGTTTGGTTGGTTTAACGTCCCCTGCTACTGATATGTTACAAAGATGTGACATGGATACCAAGCCTTTGTTCTAGACTAAAGTACTAGGGTCTCTCTGATGCTATTTACAACACCCTCAATGTAATGTGATTCATTTTACTCAGGGAAATGCTCACTGATAAAAGGCTGAGGTTGAAGTTGTTGCTGCTGTAGTGCTTGAAATGTATGTATTAGTCTCTTATGTAATACTGATGCTGCAGCTGGTTTGTTAAACTCACAAAGACACTAAAGGCTCAAAGCAGATGTAATAGAGGATACAGGGCACATAACAATAAAGTAGAGACGCAGTTATAAAAATATTGAAGATTGGAGAGCATATTGCGTTTCAGGAAATAATGTGTGTTTTTTTTAGCTGTTCATGTTCTGTGATCTGTGCCAGACTGCTTTTCTTCTGGTTTTACCAAAAAAAAAAACTTGCAGGACTGGTTAATTGCAACATCTTAGTAGAACAGAGGACTGTTGAGTAGAAGTTATTCTCTGCCCAAAGCTGTGAGAGGTGTCTCGGTAGTCTATGGTAATTGTTCGGTCTAGCCTCAGCTTTGATCAGTATGTAATTGTTTTGTGTTTAGTGAAACGATCATTAAGATCTCTCTGGTAGGCTTTAAAAAAGGCTTTGCCATTGGCACCATGTTGGTCTGTAATTAGAAACTTTTCTCAGCAGTGGATCAAATTTCAGCTTGAGGTTTAAACCAAATTTTATAAAAGGAAGGAGAAAAAGAAATAGTAGCAATCTTCTGTGACTTTTATTTGGGCTTTAACGTAACATTTTTAGAAGCCTTATAACCCACAACAATGCCAAAAATAAAAAAAAGCTTGGGATGGTGTTTAAAATGTTGAAAATTATTTAAGCCTCTTATTCATTTTAAAAAAAATGTGCAGACAACTTGCCAAATGTTGAAGCTGAAGAATTTAATCTTTATTATGAAAAACGTTCACTCAGAAACAAGTCGGAAAAGGGAAAAACAAAAAACCCAGAAAGATGTGTGACATGGAAAATAAAACATCTGGACGAACTTCTCCTGACTGAGAAGGTTAATTTGCAACAGGTTTGTAACATCACTGAATAGAAAAGTACATAGCAGCTTGACTCAGCCTCTCAGAAGTTGAAATAGGAGTAGGTTCACCTCTTTGTGAGAGACTGCGTGAGCAAATAGTTCAGCAATTGAAATAACGTCTCTCTGTGTAAAATTGCAAAGAAGGTGGGTGTTTCATCATCTACAGTCCATAATATCGTAAAAAAAATTCAGAGAATCTGAAGAAATCTTTGCACATAAGAGACTCTCCAGTGGAAATCACTGCATGGGCATAAAAATCTTCCAAAAACAATTTAAAGTTCATTGTTAAAAATATAAAATGCAGAGAATAAAATAAAATGAGCCACAAAGTCACAACTTTATAAAAGCACATATTTTCATAAAAGAAAATTATTTTTTTAGTCTTGTTATTTGATTTGTTGTCCTTTCACTATTTTGACTTTAAAAGAATTGCAAACAATCAACATAGCATCCAAGCTTTTTTGGAATTTGGGTTGTATGACTTTATAATCATCTGCTCATAATTCAGCCTCCTGCTCCAATCTTTGACTCAGACCAAACTTTAACGCTACTATATCTTACTTGTGTTTTCTCTCTGGAAGTCCCAGACATAGCCTTTGTAGTCCAGTATTGTTTGTTAAAGTGGGTAAATTTAAGAGCCACAGCCATACAGTTGTTTTTGGATTTATGCAAGTGAGAAATTTTGCATGTGCATCAATGATGATAGAAATACAACAAAATTATAGAAATACAAAGGTAATTCAAAAAGAAAAAAAAGGTTCTAGTTGGTGATAAACAGAAATGGATTTTACAAAAAAACATTTGGAGTAATGGGATAACAGAGAGGGAAACTTAAAAAGTGTCGCCAAAAGTTTCAGAGTGCACAGTCAGTTCCATAACGGCAGCCTGAGGCCAGATTCATTGTTTTTGCTCAACTGAGAGGTGAGGAACGACCTTTCTGACTTAACTCTTCGTCTCCTCACTGAGCTGTGATGTTATTGGCACAGGAAATAACCATGAAAAGAGCACTCTCATGAAACACCATCAGAATGCTTTTGCCATTCTGTGCTTCACCTGAGGTTCGTTTAAATAGGAGAATGTCAATGGGGACAAATATGGAGCTGTGTGGGGATCCAGACTGTGTGTTTTGTGTGTCGCTCCCTTTTTCAGTGACACTTGTTTTACCTGTTGAGCAGGTTGTGTGGAGCTGTGTCTTGTGATGATTTGTCTTTCTCAGACTCATTATCAGGAGGATTTTCAAACATGTAAACTAAGGTTTTGTTGTCTTTTACACTGAGCTTTAATTAAGGACATGGGGTTAATGCTCCACTCACTTGATGTTTCAGCTGAAGGTATTTTAGTTGCACTGAGCTTGAAGAACAGGGTTTGATATATGTCCCAGATGAAGTTATTATTCACACTGTTTTTGGTCAGTAAACATCAGGCAGGCAGTTCGTTGGGAGCTGCCCAGCAGAGAGTGTACTCAGTGCAGAGTCATTGTTTCTCTGATTCATTCTTGTCATTGCAGAATAACCTGATATTTGTGGAAGTCCTGTTCTATATATAACCCCTCATATTTGCTGCTCTGACTATTTAAAGCCTCACAGGTGATGGTTGTGTGGGTTGGGAGGGAAGATGTTCAAGTTCTGGGACTAACTCATCTTTTCTCCTCTCCTTTCAGCTAAGCAGCATCAGCAAAGCCATCAACTCCACAGAGACACCTGTGAAAGAGAAACATGCACGACGTATCCTTTCTCATTGATAAATAGCCAGAGACACTCAACAAGTGTATGCATCATCTTGTAAGGTAACTTATATGCCAGACATTGCATCACTCTTTGACTATAAAATAGATGTTTTTGTTGTTGTTTATTCTTTATTATGACATGAAGAGTCAGTGTTTCAGAGGGTGTGCAGTGGCTACCCTTTTTTTGATAAACAGTATGCCATCTTGAGCACTGGTGTGGGAAATACAAAAGAAGAAAACTGATATTCTTAGCCATCAGCCCTGTGTTGGTCAGTTTCTCCTTAACATAACAACAACAGGAATCATCCTCGGGACTCACAGGGAAAAAGGGGCCTACACCTTCTGGTCCTACGCTCTTGGATTCCCTCTGGCTAGCAGCTCCATCCTCTGCTGGAAGTTCTGCCATGTTCTGCACAAAGTCCTACGAGATGGACATCGTAATGTAAGCACACCTCCCTCTCTGCTTTTTATTGTCTGTGCGAGGAGGGGGATGTTGAAGACTGTCATATCTTACAACAACTGTAACTTAATTGATCCAAAGTGACTCTTTATACCTGCAAAAATTAGGTCCGAGAAGAGAGTTTGATTTTACTTATATGACTCAGTGTTACTGGAAGCATTCATCCAAGCTCTCACCTGCACAGGTCCTACAAGACTGCATGAGACATCACGGCTCCTTAGTCGAAGTTGGGAAACTATGGGTGAGTGTATTACTCAACTACTCAGTCCAAGTGTGGGGAGCAAATACACATGAACTAAATATTTAAAAGCAGGCATACACAATATAAATTTGTTCAACAGGATAAGGCCTGATTTCATCTCTGTGGGAAACTATTTTGAGAAGAGATTTTTGACTTGATAGTGCAGGTTTGCAGACGGAAGACATTAAACTCATACTGCTGTCACTGAGTATTTTTTTGTGTTCTTTTACTTTTCAGACTACATCTTAAAATCAGTGCTATTACTTTTATTTCAATAGTTTCTGTGGAAAGTCTTATACAACCTCAATTTTAATAAAGTTGAGACGTATAAAACGTAAATAAAAACAGAATACAATGATTAGCAAATCCTGTTTAACCTATATACGATTGAATACACTATAAAGACAAGATATTTATTGTTCAAATTGATAAACTTCATTGTTTTTTTGCAAATATTCACTCATTTTGAATTTGATGCCTGCAACATGTTCCAAAAAAAGCTGGGACAGGGGCAAAAAAGTCAGTTAACACAGTTCATCACTACATCTGCACTACACAACGTCCCAACTCCACTGGAATTGGGGTCTACTTGACCACATTTTACTCAGCAACAAGCAAGACAGCAAGCTGATCTAATTTATATTAAAAAAATCATTACAATTAATCTATGCAACATTTTTAAGAACTCTACTTACACCATATTGTGGCTTGCCTGATCCTGTAATTGTTTATTTTTGTTTGTTAGAGCAACCTCCATGACAGATATGGACAGCTTGTTGTCCTGTATACCAAACTGCTTTGCACAAAAATGGAGTTTCATGTGAAGGTAAAAACATCTTTTGTCCTAGTTTGCACCACATGATATTTTAACATATGCATATAATGGAGGAGTATGTTTAAAAGTGAGACCTCAGCTTCCAAAATGTTCCTCTGCAGCACCAAGAAATCCCACCAAACCTGGAAGTGACGGATGAAGTTCTGGAGCGCACTGCAGGAACTGATGTTAATAATGTGTGAGTGTCCCAATGATGCAGAAAAACAGTTTTTTATTGAACAACGTAGTCCTAAATCTCATTCATTGTCAGTCGTGGCATCAAAGTGAAAAAGAAGCTTGTTTAATGTCACAGGGTCACATCATTGTTGTGTCTCAATGGGGCCTCTTTCTGTCTAACAGAGGTATCAACTTCTCTCCTGCAGGTTCCAGCTCACAGTGGAGGTGTTTGATTACATGGACACAGAGCTGAAGATGGCAGAGACAGGTGAAAACAAAACTCCTCCCACCTTTTCCCTGATCTGGCTCTCCCAAGGAAGAGAAACTTGAGCTACAGAAGAGGGCTGCTGCCTGCTGACATTATCTATTTATGCTCAAAAGCCAGGAGCCCATTTCAGAAATGTTATTGTTAGGAACTCTTGGCCTGCCTGTTTTCACAACCACCGTTTTTTTTAACAACATGACCCACTTTTTACACTTTTTTTCCTGTTAACTGTGTTGTAACAGATGAGGAAATGCTCGCAACTAGAGAACATTAAGTTGATTTCTTTCAGTTTATCTGTGATGGTATGCTTCACCCAGCCCTGCAGGGTGGAGGCTGAGGATCACATTTCAACACCATAAACAAATTTTGCAGCTTTGTGCAATAACTCATACTGATAATATACCCTTGGTCTCACTGGAGTTATTAGGATAAAATCTTAACACCTGAGTTTAAAATACTCATTCTGGGAACTCAACATTTTCTCTCTCCCCTCCTGTACCTGATCTCTTTTCTAGTAATTCGACAGCTCAACACATCCATCGCCATCTCCACCCTCACATCAGGCCAGTGTAGGCTGGCTCCACTCATCCAAGTTATCCAGGACTGCAGTCACCTCTACCACTTCACTGTCAAGCTGCTATTCAAGCTGCATGCCTGTAAGAACAATTTTAACTAATCTAGATATTTAACATGCTCCTTATCCTTTTTAATAATGCAGAAATAAGCATAAACTGTGGATTAAACTCAGGCCTTTCTTGAGATACCCTGTGATATATCTTAAGCAGTACCCCATTATTAAAATATTGCACCATGTCCATGATGCCAGGTCTCCCTGCTGACACTTTACAAGGACATCGTGATCGTTTCCATGACCAATTCCACAGGTAGGTCTTGCTATCTTCAGGCCATAACTTAATAACTACATCAAGCAGATTTAATCATTTTAATCACAAAAGGAAGTGTGCAAATATGATCCTGCCTCACCCATTCACTGCAGCACTTAAAACAGATGCAAATGAGCCCTTTGCTGTGTTTCCTCCCTTTCTTTGTGGTGTGTCAACTGGTGTCACTATTCTGGACTCGGATTATGTAACTGAATTGCTTTTTTACAAAGCTTTTCATTTGTTCATCCAAATAATGATAATTTTTTACATCAATTTATAGAAAGCAACAGATGTTGATCTGTGATATAGCTGTGTTGTTTATACATGAATGCAAAATGAGTGTTACAGTAAGTTGACGTTCTTTGTCCTACAGCCTTAAGACCTTCTTCAACCGAGCCAGAGACATGCTGTACTTCAAGAGACTGATCCAGATCCCAAAGCTGCCTGATGTAAGAGTAAAGAGGGATGACTTCAGTGCTGAGTCACAGCCTGCATTTCAAATTTCTAAGACCCCAACAAGCTAATGTTAGCTACACTCTACAAATTCCCCCTCTTATTTAAATAGACAGCTAAACAGAGGTAACATGTTCCATATTTGAACACATTATTGTTACTGCATTCACAACCTTCTCCCTATCCCCATGTCAGTCCCCTCCAAACTTCTTGCATGCTGCTTCGCTCGCCAAACACGTTAAGCCGGTGGTGGTGATCCCTGATGAGGATGAACCAGAGCAACCAGATGATGATGATGATGACCCTGAGCCGCTCATTGAGGTCAGCGACATGTCAACATCCAGCATACAATCACAGCCACAGGTGAGAGATCAGAGACAGACACCTGTGTGAAAAGAGGTGTTCACGAGTCAAATTAATAACTCATGAAAAATTAATAATTTTCTACCATATTTTCTCTTTTTTCAGCAATTGGACATATTTGACCAGACGTTTGGACCTCCAAATGGAGGCTTCGACGACAGGTCGGCTGTATTTTAATCTGTCTACGAGTGTCAGTCTGGTAGTATTCATCCAGCTTGTTTTCTTTTCCGGCACACCATGACTGTACGTTTTCTGCCCTGCAGGGATCTGCAGATTGAGAGTCTGAAGCGGGACATGGAGCTGTTGAGAGCTGAGCTGGAGAGGGTTAAAGCAGAGGTAAGGACTGTGGGACTGCATCACCTGGTGCTAAGGTTTCAGACTTTTATCTCTAGCAAGGAAAAGGTGTGACAGCAGATGACATAATTATCTAGGTGTAAAGGAATCTGGGTCATGCGTTGGGTGGAGGGAAATGCTGCTCCTGAAGTGTGGAATGTGGCAAGTAGCCTCTGAGACAAGCATGTCCGCTGGAGAGTTTGACACCACAGATTCCAGCTTACAACTCTTTCCTTTTAGTTTCTCTCTTTTTTTCTGGTTTTCTTTCTTATTTTTTTTCTTTTGGGTAAAAATAGCCCACACAAAGAGCATAGAAAGTAAGACTTTACAGTGTCTATGGACTGGTGAAGTTAGTAAATCTAATGCAGCCACAGTAATACCAAGTCAAGTTGCTAAGTTCATAAATATTTAATTCAGTTCAATTTTAAAAAACTTTATCTGTCCCCGGGGGGCAATAAATGGGACATAGAGCAGCAATTAGACGTTGTGAACAAAGAACAAGAAAAACAGTCAGCAAGGAGTTCCATCAGTCAGTGCAAATATTGAAATACTAAAAATTCTGAGTACTGGGGACCAGCAAATGGCATTCATTCATAGGTAAAGGGGCATTAAGGAGTGCATTATGGATGTTTTGAGTTGAGGAGCAGCACAGCTTTGGGCACAAAGATGGCCTTCTTCCTCTGAGCCACGTTAAATTAATACTTTATGCAGGTGGTTTGGAATCAGCCCAAGAACAGGTGAAGAGATTTAAGGAATATAACAATGGAAAAGTTTAAATTTATGGTGTGAAATAATAATGTTAATGCTTTAAATAGTAAGGGGAGGGGGGGGGGGGGTGAAACAAAAAAAGCAAGTGGATTTCAAAGTAAAGATCAGGAGTGGACACGCTGAAAACTGGGGCAATGTTTTATGAAGTTTAAAGAGAGTCATAATAAATGGGTCTCCAAGTATAAAATAAAATAATTGAAGGTGAAACAACTTCTATGAAAGAATAGACTGTTCCAACTGAATCTGAACTGACACCAGAAGATAATTCCTCAACTGTAGACCTCTCTCCTCTTTTTAAAAGGCTCAACGATACATCACTCAGCTCAAGTCCCAAATCAACAGTCTGGAGGCAGAGCTTGAAGAACAGCGTGCACAGAAACAACGAGCTCTGGTGGAAAATGAACAGCTGCGCATGGAGCTGGAGGCTACACGTCGCCGAAACGCAGAGCACGAGAGCCTTCAGTCTACCTTCATTGAAGCAGAGAGTGAGAAATAAAGTCACCAGTTTCTGTTTGAGGCAACAAAAAGTTGAACCATACTTTACATTCAATCATCTGTCTTCTCTGTGCAGAGCGCGCGCAGGCCACTGAGCAGAGGTACAATAAGCTGAAGGAAAAGCACACAGAGCTGGTGACCAGCCACGCTGAACTACTGAGGAAGGTATAGATGCACTGCAGACCAGTCCACATAAATGTTTGCTTTTAATTTCATGACAGAACTTATTTGGTTAACATCAGATGTGTTAATTTGCTGACAGAGTGCAGACACTGTGAAGATGCTGTCAGCTACACAGCAGACCCAGGACGAGGTGGAGAGAACCAAACAGCAGCTGTCCTTTGAGGTCGATCGAATAAAACAGGAAGCTGACATGAAGGTTGGTGGGATAACATGTGGCTCATGGAGACAAAAAGTCTTAAGCTGGCAGTTTAGATGTATTTTCATTATGTTCATTTTGTCCTCACTGTAGTTGGAGGAGCAGAAATTTGAGATGGAGAAGCTGAGGAGAGAGTTAGATGAGAAGCTCGCAGAAGTGACACGAATCAAGGCAACTCTGCAGAACAGTGAGATGGTGAGTGTGCACTCCACTATCAAGCAGCAAAAACCTTAAAGGAAAGAAAATGCATCTTCATTTACCATTCACTGTTCACCGGCTCTGTTTCCAAAAGCTTGAGGCTCTTCACACATTTCTACATGCATTTTGTCTCAGACACTCACAGCCATCTGCCTCTACTGGCTTCCTTCATCTTTCCCTTATCCCGTGTCTCTCTTTCTCTTTGCCAGACTTCGGAAAAAGTGAACAGCTCTATGACAGCTCTGCAGGCAGAGAAAGAGCGTCTGATGCGGTCTGTGAGTGAGAAGGAGGCGGAGCTGTCCTCGCTGCGGCAGGCTTCGCAGGTGCAGCAGTCATCGCTTCAGCAGGAGCGAGAGAGGAGCAGCAGGGAGCTGGGAGAGCTGCAGGGCAAACTGCAGGAGAAGGTCAGTCAGGACAGTCAAACCCAGCTCAGCAGTGTGAGCAATAAGGCTCCACTATATGCATTTACTTATATTGAGCAGGATTTAAAGTCTGCTTCCTTAAGATTGAGAAAAATAAAATCTGAATCAACCCAAAGGTGACCTTGCATTTTTGTGCTTGAGGCTAGGCTGCTACATTGAATGATAAAAATGCAGTATTCTCAGACACTTCAATTATTATTCAGGTATCTACTACAAAGGATACTGTCATTTATGGGATATTTTAGAAAATATGTCACATGCTCTTTTTTTCATAAAGAATAAATTATATAGAGGAGACTTGAAACACGGTTTTGCATTTCAAAGAGAGCTAGCTGCAAGGATAATCTGTTCACAAAATAAAGTACAGACTGGATTTGAGACTAAGTACAGCAGGAAAAGTCTGCTGCAGTGTAATCTGTAGTCTGTGCCCTCACTGATTCATCTGGGTATAACAGTTGCATCACATGAGCACATAAAAGAACTGAAGAGCACTTTAGCCCAGTCCTACCGTATACAGGTTTGTTTTTCTTAGAGAAAAAGCTCTGGACAATTGCTCAGTAAGTAGTTCACAAGTACAATACAAATATAACCTTTCACCTGGACTCTCTATTTGCTTGTACATTCAGTGGACTTCAATTAGAAAATGAGTGAAACTGTAATGGCTCATTTTACACTAAATCTTGGTGTTGGTAAAATCACACTATTGGTTGTAGCGTACACACACTTGGTGAGTGTATGCCTTTTCCTTTTCAGCCAACTGTCTCATCAGTATCTATTCTAATATACATCTCTGTTTTTGCATGCATATAGTCAAGTCAGGAGGAGCAGCTAAAGCAGAAGCTCCTTGAGGAGCAGTTTGCTCTGCTGCAGGGAACCATCACCGAGGCTGAAAACATCATCCAGGACGCTGTGTCTAAGCTGGATGATCCCCTACATGTACGATGCACCAGCTCTCCAGGTCAGACCCGTATTGTTTCATTCTTCAACAGACAAAAAACTGGCGTGATTACAGAAGAATTGTGAATTAAATAACTCAAACTTTATGAATAGAAGCATGACTTTATGTGTTTGTATAGACAGTATAATGTTTGCCCTGGAGATCAAGCTGATGTAGTTTTTCAATCCTCTGTATTCAAAACAGATTACCTCATAAGTCGTGCAGAGGCCACACTGGGCTCCATAGACAAAGTGAAAAAGGGACATGCAGATTATCTGGGCAACATGAGGGGTAAGTCAAATGTGCTCTGTGTTCACTTTGACATGATCCCACTGACCTGACCTTTACAGGCTTTTTTTTTATGTTTCTTCTTCACATGGCTCAATCCTCGCTCTCACTGTTTGCTGTTGTATCCAGATGCTGGAGGGCTGCTCAGGGCTCTGACCCAGTTCTCCCACTTGGCTGCGGATACAATCATCAACGGCAGTGCCACTGCACACATGGCACCTACTGACCATGCAGACAGTAAGAACAGATGTGGTTATTTTGTTGTTTATTTCCCAACTAAAATTCTTCTAGCAACATTTTAGGAGTTGTGAGTGTGCAGCATTATGGCGCATACTTGATTACTGCTTTTTACACCCTGCAGAGCTGACCGAGAACTGCAGAGGCTGTGCCACTGAGAGTCTGCAGTTCTTTAAGGATTTGAAGTCCAAGACCTCCCTCCAGAGGGCAGACACGGCCTCCATTCGCATAGTTGTTCAAAAGATCCTGCACTTGGGTCAGGTGAGGGACACTAAGAACCAGTTTTCAGTCTTTCTCAAATGGTTCATACACTTACTTTCTTAAATGGCACATGAAGAACAGCGCATACATAGCAGTTTATTATTTTTTAAGGATTTTGCTTGCAGATGCTGGCTCTGCAGAAGATTACTGTTAGATAAAACTGTCATCATGTATAATCCATCCCTTCGTGGTCAACATATGTCCTCCTGCCCTGCTACCAGGCTATGGTTTTAATGCAGGACGTGCAATGCTATTCCTCTTTTGTTCATTATCAGAGCAGAGTTTGCACAGTGTGCAAATAATCTCATGTTGATAAGCTGCAAGTAGAGACAGATGCTGCATTGTACTATTTTTTTTTTTATCTTGCCTCTTTTTTTTTTACTATTCTAACCACAACTTGATCCGAGGACAGCCCAATAACTCTCTTTCACCCAAAACACACCTGTGATAGGTTGGCCTCAAATTAACATGAAACTGTGATGAAATCATATTTAATTCTCTTTTATTTATTTACTGCTACAATTTGTTTACCTCTTGTTGTTTCCAGGAGCTGAGGCCTAAAGGCATGGACGTCCGTCAAGATGAGCTTGGTGATTTGGTTGATAAAGAAATGGCTGCAACATCAGCAGCTATTGAAGAGGCTGTTCGTAGAATTGATGTAAGTGGCGTATATCTTACCTCAGGACTAATATTGTGTATAATAAGTTTATCTGTAACTTTGTATTGCACATATACTATGATAGTAACTGATAAAGTCATGTATGCCTCTATGTTTAGGAAATGATGAATCAGGCACGAAAAGACACATCAGGAGTCAAACTGGAGGTTAATGAAAGGTTTGTTCAGTTTTGGGTCTAAATATATCATAGGAAGTGAAACATCACCTCTAACATTTAAGTATCATTAATATAACAGGATCATACACAAGTCGAGGTCTGTGTTCTGAAATCTCTCCTCAGGCCAATAATTATAAAATGCACAACAAATATTTTACATTAGAAAAATAATCCACAACACACAGCACAAGTTACAGTATTACTTTTCTTTTATATTGCTATTATTTCTCTCCCTTTTCTTCCCAGAATTCTGTTCAGCTGCACAGACCTGATGAAGGTATGACTATGCAGTGTGTTTCAGGGTTAAACCTTGAAGTTAGCATATTTTCTTCCTTTGTTAGGCTGTATGCCATTTTGAAATATCACCCATCCAACTCTTTTTTTTTTCTGCTTCTTTTCTGTTCTTTCCCTCTCCTGCACAGGCCATCCGCATGCTGATCATAGCATCCACAGACTTGCAGAAGGAGATAGTCGAGGGAGGAAGGGTGAGTCACACTGTTCTTGTTCCGAATCCAAAACAGACAGCTTGGCTTTTGTTCAGCAGCTTAAGTTTTTTTTTACATAAAACTGAGAGGTGCACTGCTTCTCTCAGAAACATGCAAACAAAAGAGTAAAAGGTCTGACTGTTGTGATTTGCTTCTCATTAAGGGGGCAGCTACAATTAAGGAGTTCTACGCCCGAAACTCTCGCTGGACTGAGGGACTCATCTCTGCAGCCAAGGCTGTGGGATGGGGAGCCACAGAGATGGTGTAAGTGCAGAAAGGAGATCAGAAGTATTTCAAGTTACATTTTAAAAAAAGAGAATCGTTATTCTTGCAAGAACTCAGACACTAAATCTCTCTCCTTCTCAATCATTTGGCAAAATTATTTTAGGCTGCCTTAAATGTTTCTTATTTTAAGCCATTTCTGAAATGCACAGTGGATGAAAAGGCTGTTTGTGGGGTAGATGGCTTTAATCGATTACTGTAGTTGGACCCATTATTCGAAACACTCCTCATGACATTTTATTGATGCCTGGCTGTAACATCTGCCATATAAAGCTGTGTCCTTTCCAGCTGAGTAGTTCAAAGCTGTATTTTGTCTTTACCTGCATCTTCACAGGGAGTCTGCTGATAAGGTGGTGCTGCATACGGGGAAATACGAGGAGCTTATTGTTTGCTCTCATGAGATTGCAGCCAGCACAGCACAGCTGGTTGCTGCCTCAAAGGTAATCTTACTCCAGAAGGCATATTCTTATTAATAACTTTAATGTACTTTAATTACATTAGAAATGGATAACAATGTGGTATACTGACTGCTAATATGTCATGTACAATAATTTTCCTTTTTGATGAAGGGGACTTTATATTTCTTATCATAATTGCATTTACTTAAAAAATGGTGGCTCTAACTGACTTTTACTTATGTAATGCCACACGGTTTGGTATCATTTTGTGATTAATTTCTGCTGTATAGTTTTGTTTTAATGTATAACCAACCTAATGCTCTCAGGTGAAGGCAGACCGTAACAGTAAGAAGCTGCCAGTCCTCCAGCAGGCTTCTCGCCATGTGAACGAAATGGCAGCTAATGTGGTGGCTTCAACAAGGACGGGCCAGGAGCACCTGGAGGAAAAAGGTTAGTGCAGATTTGACTGCTTATATGATTATTGTCGACAGTGATGAACATTTGCTCAGTAACACATGTTCTGCACAGATACCATGGACTTCTCTGGTATGTCCCTCATCAAACTGAGAAAAGAAGAAATGGAGTCACAGGTAAGACACCTTACTTTCTTATAGGGCCAGATAATCTCAAAATTAACTTTAAGGCATGAACTCAAGCATGAGTCATGAGATCTTTTGCTTTATATTGGGTACAGAAACGTTATTTCAGTGTTGCCACAATTCTTTATTAGTTATGTTTCACCGCAAGTTATCTTCCGTACCATACAAAACTGGATGCTCATTCTGCCATAATCTTCAGCTGTCAACACAAACAAACAAACAAACCTGATAACAGCAGAGACAGTTCTTAAATTTTAACAGATCCCCTCTTTGCTTTCCTGTCCCTCAGGTGAAAGTGCTGGAGTTGGAATCAAGCTTAGAGAACGAGCGTCTGCGTTTGGGTGAGCTGAGGAAAAAGCACTACGAGTTGGCAGGCGTCCCTCTGAATGAGGTGCCTGAGGGGAATGGCGATGCCTCCTCTCTGTCTAATCTTGCCAGCATGTCACCAAAACCCAGCAAACCAGCTCTGATGAAAAAACCTGCACTGGCCCAGAAACCCAACGTACTACCCAAAACCCCGGTAAGACTTGTGAAGAAAAGGCTACATGTTTTATGTTAGGATGTAGGGATTTGAGTGATTGGCATCAGAGCCAATTTCTGAATACAAACTGCTTTTCATTCAAGGAGTTGGTTTCAATCCAAGCTCTAAAATACATAACCAAATATGACCCAATGCGCTAACCAACATTTGTCTTGTTAATAAATAGCTATGTCTCTCTTTTCATTTGTATGTCGCAGTTGAAGTAATGCCTGAGCAGAAGAGGATTGACCAAGGATCACCTTTTCATACTGGAATGGTTCTTGAAGTCATATGCTGACAATCCTCTGCTTTGCCTCACCTTTTTCCTCCTTTCTTTTTCCTTTTTTTCTTTTTCTTTTTATTTCTGCCAAGAAGCCTGTTTTTTGTCTCTTGATGCCTCTGAGGGAAATCCTGTCTTTGTTCCGTTTTTTAAAGGTACATTGTATGCCATCACAGCAGAGCCCTTTTTATTTGAGTATTTGGAATCAAGAACAAAAACTTTTACTTTTAAAAAGATATAAAGTTACTATTTCACTTTAAGGCTGTGTGAAAGTATTTTTAGTGCATTATGAAAGGTTTAGATGATCACTGACTCTTTTAGAAAAACAAACCTCAGATAATCACAAATTGACAGCGTATCTCATTCTTGTATGTCAAGTTTTTACATCTGCTTTGTACAGCGTCTTTGCACACTGTTTCTGGCGTTCATAATGTAGCACATCACATCTTTTGTAATTTACACGTGTGCTTTTGATGACGTTTGACTATATGGAAACCGGGGCATCACACTGCGTGGGCACACATTGCTGCGAAAGTTCTACATACCTCTGGCTTTGCCTTTATGATGGTTGTTCCTGTTGTGTGCAAAAGATCATTCTTTCTCACCTGTACGAGATTGTCACTGAGGCCTTGAAATTAACTGTACTACATTGAATGATACCTTTAAGGAAACAGTCTGGAGAGAAGTGTGCAACTTACGCAAAGTATAATTTATATATGCACTCAACTCTTTGAACCTAGATATTTTGTTAAAGCATAAAGACTTAAAGCATACACACAAATATTGGATGTAGATGTCCTTAATAACCCACTGCTTTTTTTTAGCTGAATGTGGAATCTAGGGTTAGCTTGTGAAAAATACCATGCTGAAGTCCTCTTAAGCCTCTGGGAACTTTTTTACAGGGTCTTAAAATGCATCGTTTTACGTTCCATCTTTCCTCTGTTTGAAATGTCTTTATAAACTCAAATCTATTAATATATTTTAGTAAAGATAATGGTGGTTTCTCCTTGTAAGAAGTGTAAATGTCTGACACAAATGAACAATAAATGTTTGATTCAATATCTGATGCTATACTTCATTGATTTTGGTTTTACTTGATCAAATATCTGCTCAATAATGACAAACTGTAAGATGACCAGCACGTAAAGCATATTAAAGACATACAAAGAATTTAAGGTGTGTATTTAATACTTTGATAAACAGAGAACATGACTGTTTGGGTTTAAAAAAAAACTACATTTTAATCTGTGAAAGAAAATTTCATTTATAACTTATTATGGGAACCATTTTAATGTATGTAGGCTAAATCATATACTTTATAAAACAAAATGTGCTGAATAGCTAAATAGTATTATATCATGACATGCGCAGGTGGACTTTTGACCAAAGTTAGCTGCTGCCTTCAATAACAGTTAGAAATGTGATTTTTTTTTTTTTTTTTTTTTTTTAAATACTCGAACACACGGCAGGGCCATGGGCAGAACTCTACAGCGTTACTCAAAGCTCTCTGTCATAATTAATAACCCTACTTTATATCACTTCCTGGAAATATAAAGAACTGCTAACTTCTTCTAAACACATGACTTATTTTCAGTATCGCAGTTTCAACGCTACTTAGCCGTCTACAGAACAAAGCAGTCAGCCCACAAACGACTTTTTCTATAAGTATAATAACTGGAACATACGCCAAAGCTTTCTTTCTTTAAAAAAAATGTGTTCGTTTGTTTTTTGAAACAAACAACTTGTTATTTGTGCAAGTTTCCGTACAGACTTTGAACGCAGCATGACAGTAACTCAGTGCCCCGGACGTTGGCAAAGTTGTGACTGTCAACAAAGTGAAACAAGTTCTCGCTCCTTGTTCTGTCACACCTAGGCTGGCTCATGTGAAGTTTTTACTCAAGAAAGGTGACATTTCCATAGTATCAGAAGACTTAAACACATGTTAAATGTAGGTGGAGCAGTAAAGCCACGGAACAGGCATGGAAACGTGCGTTGTGTCGGCGCTGGACAGACCCGCTGCAGAACTGACCGTCACGGATGTGTACGACATAGCCGCGGTGCTCGGACAAGAGTTTGAGCGGATCATCGATAAGTTTGGATACGAGTCTCTGGTCGGGGTAGTCCCCAAAGTGGTGCGGGTCCTGGAGCTGCTTGA
Organism: Labroides dimidiatus; assembly: GCA_030710495.1. Taxonomy (NCBI): domain Eukaryota; kingdom Metazoa; phylum Chordata; class Actinopteri; order Labriformes; family Labridae; genus Labroides; species Labroides dimidiatus. The sequence goes on along the minus strand of CM061153.1, from coordinate 18,697,354 downwards.
GGCGCTGGTGAGCCAAGGAGCCCCCGGACAAGAGGCCGAGGAGCTGCGGAGAGAGTTGGAAAGGCTGCGACAGGAGAGGAGCGAGAGATTCAACCAGGAGAGGAAACACCAGGAGGTCTGTGGGCGAGCGGGTCTGACTCCCTAAACATGTTTACCTGCTCGTGTTTTCTGTATGTGCACGTCTGTATGTCACTTGGAGTTGCTCAGCAATGGATCAATTATAACTTAGCAATGGGAAATGACTAAGTCATTTGTTCATTCATCTTGCATAATTTTTTTTTATAACAGATCAGTGTTTTGTGGTGTTTAAACATCATAGCTGTTAACCCTTAAATATTTTGATTAGTTAAAAATGGTTTATTATATTGTATTACTAATTTACAGTGCTACACAAAACTTTTCTGTACTCATTTATTATGCTACCATTTTGATTGTAACATAAATAACTGATACCAGCATCAGTTGTTAAATGTAGAGACTTTATTGTGCTTTGGTGTGATTGCCTTCTTTTTTCAATCTGTTCCATTCATCCTGTGCTCAGGAGCTGGAGTTGGTCGAGGATGTTTGGAGAGGAGAAGTCCAAGACCTGCTCTCTCAAATCACTCAACTTCAGTCAGAGAACAAGAAGCTGTTAGTGAGCCTCTCCCTTAAAGAGTCCCCCATCACAGAAGAAGAGCTGCAGAGACATGAAGGTGGGTTGTCTGACTCTGTCGCATTTTGCTTGGACTATGATTTAGTTTATTGGATAAGACAACTGTTTAATAACTATAATGATATGACACTTAGGTAGTTTCTTTGAAAATTTTGTTGGATATGTATGGGCAGTTTACAGGTCCTCTGTAACATTAAAAGGTGGAAGAGACTCACAAATCCAGTCAATGCTAATACAAACATTGTAAGGAAAATTAATGCAATTTTACTGTGCGGCAAATTCTCACATCTCACAAAAAGACCCCATTGGCATTTAGAAGTTATACTGAATTCATATTTGGATTTAAAAACAGTAACAAAGGACAGAATTCACAGATACCTTCAGTGAGGTGCTAGTGTCAAAAGTCGTTGGAACAGGCCAAAATTATTAACATTTGTTGTTAGATAAACTAGATAACTGATAAAACTGTTGAACTTGGTCAGCTTTATTATTGCCACAAATGGCATATGTCAGTTAAAAAAAACATCTTAGTAATCTAAATCTAGAGTCAGTACACACTGAAAAAAATAAATATAATCTGGAATTTGAAGACATTTGGTCATAGCTTAGAGTTCCAGTGCAGATCATTTAACTGTATTTGCACCTTGTAACAGATGTTTATTACACTGATAGACATCTGCTGTACATTCCACAAATCTATCCTGTGCAGTCACGTGAGTTTGTTCAGTGTCTGCTGCGTGCTTCAAGTTGACATGAAATGAAAGAGAGGCTGTGAAGAGAAGCAGCCAGGAGCTTTTAAAGGAGACTATTTTTGAAGCAGGTTGAAATATAGCTCTTGTGTGAGACTGATGGTGGCTGCAGCTATACTTGGGGTTAGGGCAGCAGGTTGTGCATACACACACACACACACACACACACACACACACACACACACACACACACACACACACACACACACACACACACTATAAATGAACATATGCATCCACATAAATGAGCTCTGCATGAAGTGTTATTTGGGTCACAGACACATTATTAGTTTCATTAATACACAAAAAATACACACAAATGCCTTAATGTTAGAATGCCTTGTAATTCTTTGTGAAGGTCTCGTTAAAAGAAGTTTTATGTTTCACCAGAAACATTAAATAGCACAACTGTTTTAGATCAATTTCCTACCTTCTGGATTAGCCATTGTTATACACACTGACAGTAAACTTATCTCTAAATGTGTTTTAGGCTCTATGATCCTTCCTTTGTGATGAATTGAGTGGTAACTTTTTTTGTTGTGTGGTAATTCTTTTGCCAAAAAAGGTCTGGATATTATTCTTGAAGCAGTACTGCAGTCTCATTTGACGTGAGACGTCACGTGTGGAAATTGAGTTCTGTGCCATCTATGGTCTGTGCAGGAATGTCAGAGAAGGAAAAGCAGATGATGAAAAGGCTGAAAGACTTGGTGGATAAGCAGAGGGATGAAATCCGAAATAAAGATCATGAGCTGACACAAATAAACGAGGATGTTGACGCGGTGAGTTTTTTAAACACAATCAACTCTTAGACTGACACCTGTCAAGTAAGTTAAAAGTTTGTTTCTTTCTGTGTAGTTTGTAACAAATAGTAAATAAAATCTAATCAACTCTAGCTCCAGATGCAGCAGCATCGTCTGATAAGAATCAACCAGGAACTTCGTCACAGGATAGGTGTGATGGAGTCTCAGGGAAAGGCTCTGATCCAGCAGAGGGCAGAGCTGGAGGCAGCGGCCCAGGCCAGACAGCAGGAGCTGGGGGCTCTACAGCAGGAAGTGAAAAGACTGAGGAAGGAGCTCCAGGGGTGGGAGCTTGAGAAAGAAGTCACTGAAATAGAGGAAACCTCATTTGGTAGATCTGGGATGTCATCATCTACATCACCCCCGAGGGCGGTAAGAGAGAGAAAAAGAAATGATCTTCATCAGTCTGGCAGGTTTTCTGATGTCTGAGTAGAAGTTTTTTTGTTACCACTCTAGTCCTTGTCAACACCATCAGCTTCCATTAAACCAAACTCGGTGTGGGTGGAGTGTGGAGGAGACCTCGAGTTCCTGGAAAACTGCTTTGAGCATGGAAGGAGTCCTTCTCCACTTACAAAATCATCTCAAGAAGTAAATAATAAGAAAAACAGAGTCAAAGAGGAAGACACACCAGCGATACTAGAGGTAAAGCCTCAATCCTCCTTCTTTACGTAGTTTTAATGTGGTGTTGCTGTGCTATTGATATTAAACACAAAGCATTAACACTTTATCTCACTGGTGTGTCATTGCTGACTTTTTGGAATTAAAATCCACTTTGTTTTATCTTAAATTCCAGTAAATCTCTCTTCAAAGGCTGCTAATGCAGGATAACTGAACCATCCGCCTCAGAACTTGTGTCAGTGTGTGTCCGTGCTATTCAGCAAAATAAACTGAAAGCTTTTTTCCAACTGCAGACAGGTTCAGATGAAACAAAGCCAGAGGAGGAGACTGACAGCTCAGAGGATGACTCAGACAAACCCCGTTTCACCCTGCAGGAGTTGCGTGACGTTTTGCATGAGAGAAATGAACTCAAAGCTGAAGTGTTTGTGCTACAGGAGGAGCTTGCATATTATAGAAGGTGCAGTTTTGCATAGAAATTATGATTTGACCTCTTGAGGTTGCACATGTGACTGATTCAAATGGTAAAAGTCTCTCCTTCCATATTCCTTAGTGAGGAGAACGAGGAAGCCTTCAGCTCCTTTGTTAGCGCTTCATCTCCAACACCATTATCCACTTCTAGTGATCAGCCTGAATCAGGAATAAAACGCCTGTGAGTAACTCTTCTCTGTACTACCAGATTTGCCTTTTCTTGTCAGATGGAATAGAATTTCCCACATTTTTCTCATAAACATTTAAAGATTTGCCCTAAATTTGTAGAATTGAGGTGTCAACAATAAATGTCCACTTACTTAAGGTCTTCTCTCATCCTCTTTGAACAGGATCTTCACAGCCATCATGCCGATGGTGGCAGCTGGTTTGATTGCAGATGACCCTACATTGTTACCAATCAGAAGACTTGTTTCTTTTGTATAAACTTATATTTATGAGTGGAGATGCTGCTTTCATTTGCTGCACTTTTTAACAAAGCCAGGTGGACACCAGTTTATTTCTTTCAACATGTTTTAATATCAAAACGAACTGCTTTAAATGCAGTAATACCCGTTTTTTATATTTTGACATGGGGGTGTTTTGACTCTCAAAACTGTGATCAATCAGTTCATTAATTCTGTCATCTCTTTTTTAAACTTTAACAAACATTTTAAAAACAATTAAGCTATTCAAGAGCTTAAAGTGAATATTAACAGCAAAATTATGTGACTGATATGTGTTTAGTCTGCTGTTGCTTCAGCCATCCATCAGGTCATTTGATAATGCATCACTTTTTTTTTTTTTTTTTTTTTTTTTTTTTACAATAATGCTTAAGCCAAAAATTGTGTATGTTTAGTCCGGGAGCACTTGTTTTATCCTCCAGAGTATGACCTGTGGGTTTGACAACAAATTTTTTTGTATTTTCTGAATTGTGCCATCATCTCTTCATATGAGTTTGACCTAAGAAGGGTGTTTTCTATTTTTAATGTGTATCTGATATTTTTTATATTTGATTCTCTATTTATAGGTATCTGGGTCTTTTAAGGTGTGTTACCAATAATACTGGTTAGAAACCTATTCAAACTGTAAAAAATGTAAAAGTATCACAAATCTTAAAGGATGATATTGTAATTCTCCTCACGTTTGATAAATTCAACTTTTATGCATCATATCATGCTTTATGCACACAGCAAGTCCTGTAGCCTAGTAGTTAAGGCTAAAACTGACATCCATCCAGCTTAATGGAAACTTAATTGACTTTTTCTTTTAAGATAAATCACATGTACAAAAATAATGAAAAGAATATTGTTTGGGCTTTATGTTTGTAGCCAAAGACATGTACAAATAGTCAAAAGTGTTGCTAGATTGCATATGGGAAACTGTGCTTGGTCAGAATAAAATAAAGGTTATTTTTCAATGTTTTGAATATTGGTACAATGTTTTGTGTTGTGTTTTAATTACTGACAATCATAAAATTGTCATTTTAAACTTGTTTGCTGTTTATTGTAGCCAGTTGCTGATTATTGTTTATTTTTCATGTACACAGATATGGACCTATGGGTCCATAAAATTATTATTATTATTATTATTATTAGTAGTAGTAGTAGTAGTAGTAGTAGTAGTAGTAGTAGTAGTAGTAGTAGTAGTATGTTTGTTACTATTAATTACAGATAAAACTCCTCTTCATTAATTTGTAGTTTTAAAAAGGTTCTAGTATAATGCAGACTAGAAGACACACCCTCTACATTTAAAATCCCTGTTTATAGAAATGTTACAGCATTTCAACTACCAACAAGTTTTCTGGATTTTTCTGTTAAGGTTCAATATCTGAAGTTTTTGTGAACTTTTAAACAAGATTGTTGTAACGTTTTTTTTTTTTCCTTTTTATTGTTAGAGAATTAATGTTTAAAGTGCCCCCTGTTACAGTGTTCCCCTGGAGCTAGGTGTATTGACGTGTATTTGGGGTACATTGATCTAGATCTTGGTCATTTAATCGTAAAAATTATTTTTTAAAAATTAAGAACATAATTGCATACAAAAACCACTGGAGTAAATTATAATGAGACCACGTGCCTTCTTACCTGATCCTGGAAAGTTAAAAACAGAGCAAACAAACTCAGGGTTATATTATGTAAAATGAAAAACGAAGCCAGATGCCAATGTGGAGTGACTCATCTTGATTTATAGAGGATCTTTGTGCTCACCTGTCGCTAGGATACTTTGCCCTCCTCTGCTGTCCATGCAGTCACGTTATTGGTGGATGAGTGATGGGGGAAGTGCAGTTGCCCTGGAAGTTTGTTACCTTCTGACTGTAAAAGTGTTAACTTGGGACAGTAGGAGCCTAAGCACTGTTTTATGGTATTTTGTCTTTTAGCTGGGGGGATATAGCTCTCTATCAAGCATTTGTAGAATCACTCGAATCGTTCCGTCATGGAGTTTGGTGAAGAGTCGTCGCCCGCTCTGGCTTTCGAGAAGGACGCTTTCGAGCTCACGGTGGAAGATGTTTACGACATTTCGTATGTAATCGGCAGAGATTTACTTAAAATAAGCAGCAAAGGCGAGGAAGTGTCGGATTTACAGTTCAGGATAGTGCGGGTTTTAGAAATGTTCGAGACTTTGGTCAACAAATACAACTTGTCTCTTGAGGAGCTGAAAATGGAGCGAGATAATTTGAAGGGTGAACTGGGCAGGATTATAAATGAGAGCTCATCCGGACAGGCCACAGTAAGTGTTATGTGATGTATCTGTCACATAAATGAGGACACTTGAAAGATGCTTTTTCTTCTTGTGTTTTCTAATCAAAGCAAATGGCAGGCCCAAACCAGCTGGTGGTGGACCTGACAGACCCAAATAGACCGCGCTTCACCATGCAGGAGTTGAAGGAGGTCCTGCAGGAGAGGAACCAGCTGAAGGCGCAGCTCATGGTGGCCCAGGAGGAGCTGCAGCTGTACAAGACGTGAGAAGCAGCCTCTCACTTCAGCACTGAGACTACAGTTTCTGTAGTTATCACGTGACTTTTCTTTTTAACACGGTTTTTTTACCCTCCATTCCCACGCACGAGGAGGTCAGGGTATGAAATCATACAACCTGGTTTCTAGCAGTGCTTAATATATTTAACTACTTGGTATTTGTCCCCTTCAAATTAAATACAAGAAGTGGACATAACGTTAAACCATGTTAAATAATTTTTTGTAGTCTATTAATGTGTTACCCACTCCATTCATATACCTGAGGAGGGCAGATCATTTCCAAAAACACTTTTGCTATCTAGTATCACCCAACTACAGCCTCAAAAGTAGCCACATAGCTTAATTGACACCTCACATACATAAACAAGAAAACTAAGCCTTAGCAATGCAATACACTTTGCACAAGCAGTTGCATGATGTTTTACAAAACTGTGTATAATCATTTTGTTTTAGTGTGAGAAATAAATTCCATACAACCAAAGACATTGTACTTTACAGATCATCTGTAGAACTATACATTGACAGTACCTAACTCCAACAATCACCATCAAGACTACACTAAAGTGGACACTAGTATCCTCTAATGATGTCCGATGTTATTTTTCACATCTGAAAGATTCAAATATCTGAATTTGTTAATCAGTTTGAGTCTTATCTAATGCCTAACAGCTATAGGCCTTTACTTTTATCCTTATATAATTACACTTGAAACAAACACCTTGCATACTGATCATCATTTTATTTGTGGTATTTTTCAGAGTGAAATAGTTCCAGATTCCCTACTTCTTACTTACTCTGAATCATACATTACATAGTCTGCCTATTACCACACTGTTGTTGCATGCTTTGGGGTGATTATCTACCTGAAATCAGCTGTTCTTGACATGTTAAATCATTATTTCTAATGAAAATGGCAGAGAATCTGGGAAGAGAAATTTTGAATGCAACCGGTTATTTTTTTTTTCTAGGACTTATTAAATGTTGTATCAGATGTTTAAATTGAATGGGTTGCTTTGCATATCCAACCGCCTGTTCTTGGCTGTAATGGGAGCATAGTCATACTGCTGGAGATACTAGAACAATTCTGGTTTCAAATATATTTGTAAAGATTTAAACAGGATTGCACAGTCCTTATGGGGGAATAAATTTCACTCAGATAATTTAATATTAAGATTACAATACTGAAAAGAAAACATTAGTAGTAAAAATATCACGGGCTGACATGTTGAAGCTGAAATTTGTGCCCAAACTCGGCATCTAATTTTGAAGTTTCAAATATGGATTTAACCAGGTGAATAGCTTCATTAAAAAAAAAAAAAAGATTTTGTTCTTCTTTCTTAATAACTCTTCTCTGTTTTTTGTCTGCAGTGGGCTTCTACCACCAGGTGAACCAGCCATGGTGGAGGTGGATCTGAATGCACCAGAAACTACTGAAAGCAGTCCAGATGTGCTAAATGATGCAAAAGAGGAGAAGACAACTATAGGCAAACTGTGAGTTAACAGGCCAGAATATTCTCCTGAAAATAGCACAACAGTTCAGACTACTAAGAAATAATTGACATCGTTCCAAGTTATTTCTAGTTACATGCCATTATAAGCCATGCACCTCAGATGGAAAGGTTTCAAGTGAAAGTTCAGCAGCAACCACATGATGTTGAAGTAAGCTGACAGGAAGACTGGTCTCACAGTATGTCTGCTGTCTCCTAATGATATACTTGTGACCAAATGAATTCATGCTGATGCTGAGGATGTTTGTGTGAGAGCTGACTGGGAAAAGAGAGAGAAGTAGGAAAGGAGCAGTGAGTCTGCCAAAGTGGTGCTGCTGCTGTCAGTAATTACAGACTTCATGTCTCAGTGTTGTTTTCCTTAACTGGGCCGTTTCACTTGGATGTTCCTCATTTACCCCTTGATATTCTGAAACATAAACTAACAGTCAACTAACTCTCAACCTTTTCTGTTTTTTAGGTTTTCATTCAGGCGAAAATGAAAACAACTCTTGAAAAGACCAAGATAAGCCAAGCAGGATTTGTCAGCACAACTTTGTGCTTATTTAACCACTTTTAAATAGACTATTTTTACAACGTGTATTTGTAAAGCTAACAAGCACCAAATTTTGTACTAGAAATTCAAACCTAAAGTGGTTTATAGTAGTATAATAAATATCAGGTTTATATATTTTTATATATAATAATAATTACATACGTATGATGGTTAAATGAAGAAAACAATAAAACTGGAAAGTGTTATTCAACAAGTAAACAAGCATCAGAGCCTGTTGACTCAAAATGAAGTTATTCATGGGCTTTAAGGCTTGATTTTATGTGCTTTATATGTAAATGTAAGTCTTCAAAGGTCTACAGATGATTTATCATATAATGGGTTAAGGCCACATCCCCAAAAATTCAAAACAATAAAAGTGTTGCAAAATTGTCTGTACTTTTTGTGTGTCTTAAATTTACAAACTACTGCAAGTTACACACAAAGTCCAAAGAGTAAACAGGTTCTAATTTTTTTCCTTCATTTGTTGTTTTTAAAGCTAAAAAATTTTTTCAAGGATAAATAAGTTTTTTTTTTCAAACATACTATAGGAGTGAAGTTGAGGACGTTGACCAAAATTGATCTAACTTTGTGTCAGTGTTGCTACTCCTTTGAATTTTTTTCCCCCCTCAGAGATGCATTATTTTCCACTTCCAGCCTTGTGTGTTGATCTTAGCATAACATTTGCCTGCTCCGGTCCTCTTAGGCTCAAAAGGTTACCACAGATCCACAACATCCTCTGCTGCATTTCCACAAAGCTCCTTTGTTATTTACCAGTTATTCATCCTTCGCTCCATGTTTCCTGTGCATTTCCACACCAGCAAGAGTGAACAAGGGGGGAAAGCATCTAAAAAGACCTTATTTTAATTTTACAATCAACACAACACCAACTACTGCAAGTGGAAATTAAAACAACAAAATCAGCATTGTTTATTTCTCAGTTTATAGCACATTGAATAATTTACAGCAGTGACATAAACTGATCAATCATATTAATCACACTTCCTAGCCAAGAGAAATATATTTTAAGCTTGTATCAATGCGCTACAGTTCAACGATATAAAAAAAAATAGATTTATAAAAGCACTATAAAAAGTATCTTTGTAGAAATACATTTTTCATGGAGCTGAAGTTTTAGCTTGTTTTAAAGCGAAAACATTTCTTTTAATAAAAAAAAGGATATTGAAGATCCCTCGTCTATAATTTCTTTTACACAAAACAAAAAGCACCAATTTCATTTAATTGTGAGCACTTGAGGTGAAATTCAGCATTTGAGCCAAGGGTGAGCTAAGATTGAGTCTTTACTCCGATCACCATAGTCGTACAGCAGCTCCTCGTCTGCTGCAATGTCTCTGGAGGCCACCAGGATCAGATGAGGGGTCCCATCGATGGGGTGAAGCTTAGTCTGACAGTTTCCAGTTTTACTGTGGTTTATCAGTCTTCCAAGACGACCAGTTTCTTTTGTAGCGTCCACACTGTTATACGAGAGAAAGAGTTATACCAGGAAAACACACACATACACAAAGATAGATATTATACAGATTCTGTATAATCTTTGACTTACCAGTAAGTTTTAGCCTGGTACTGGAAGTAGTACATGTAACAGCCTGTTTGAGGATCCTGAGCATACTCAGCCTCTTTTTTTTTAGCCTCTTCCAGTTCCAGCAGGTCTCCATAATACTCCACCACGTATTCGCCTTTCTTGAAGCCATTAACAGCAAAGATCCCCCTCCCCTTTCCTTCTGTGTGTCTGACCTGTCATCAGAGAGCAATTTAATTTAAACAACAAACTCCATTACTCTGCTGCTCCATTGTGGTGGAGCTCATTGCATATTAATAATTATCAAATCTGAAATGTGAATAATTAAGAAAGGGCACTAAAATTGTGAGACAGCAATAAAATTACAGCATCAAATGTACCACAAATTTTTTTTTGAACCATCAAAGATTACCTTCATTCCCTCCTCGATGCCTTTCTTGATCAGGTCATCAATGTGTCTTTGTTCTTCATTCTGTTGACAGTTTAAGTAAGACTCATTTAATGCTGAGGTGAACACCACTCAGAAAATAAAAAAACAATTATAATTAATATAAGGAAAAATATAGGACATTTAAGTGTTATTATAAAATCTATGCCATTAACTGTTAAAAACAGCATACAAGAAGCAATTTTCATTCAGACCTTTAGCTCTCCCTTGGTCTTTCTGTTACTTCGTCTGATGGGATAAAAGTCTGTGACCAGTCTGTTTTGGGAAACTTTATTTCCCACCCTGAAAAAGGAGGGCTCATCAGTAAGTTTTTAGGAATCAGAATTGTGCACCTTGCTAAAACTCGTACCGCAAGAGAAGCGTGGTGGCTTTCTGAACTCACTTTTTTGATCCGACTTTGCGATCTGGTCTACTTCGAGGTTTGGGTGCTGAAACTTTGCCGTCTGCCCCAGATCTGGCGTTCATGTGAGCAGTGGATTCTTTTTGCTCCAGCTGATCTGTGACTGGTTCTCCGATTCCATGACACTGCAAAGCTGTTTCAGACTTTTGCTCTTTGAACATACAACTCTCAGATTTTGCTTCATTGGGGACATCTAAATGAAAAAGAAACAAAGAATGACAATGAAAGTTAGTGTTGAGCTAGACAGAAATTATTCCAGGAAAAAAAAAGCTGAGGAGATGCATCAATAAACACTCATGTAAAAATTTAGAATCTAAAATAAGCTTACCTTTTTTTAGTTTTGATAGCTCAGGATTTGTAGTATCGGATTCATTTCCCTCCTGGATCAGCATGCTTGAACTGTCACTCAGTGGGGATCTAGGTTTACCTTGACTCCTTGAACTCTGGGCAATCTGCAATGTACCTACACAATCCTGTGGAGATAATTATCATCCTCTGTTTAAAAAATATATATATGCTGCAATAATTTAAAAGCAGTTTCAAAGTTACAGTGTGCAAAGTCATGTATATGGATCCTGACACTGCATTAAAATTTTTATCCCGCTTCCACCCAAACACAACAAAATGTGAACTCAAGATGCATCACATTCAGAGCTCAGAGATGCTCTTTGCATTGCATTTTACAGGTCAAAATTTGAAAACGGGTGGTTTCTCTAAAAGAAACACTGAGAAAACATAAGGTACAGATTGATGAAGACTTTTCTGCGAACTCCAAATGGGACTGATAAACATCTTCATGGTAACAATATATTTTATTTGGTAGTGTTACAATGTTGCTGTCTGTACATGAGCACACTCATACTCAAACCTCCCTCAGCCAGATGTCTGATTCTTTGTCAAAGCACTTTGTAAACTCTTTTCAAAGGTGCTATATAAATAAAAATTATTATTATTATCATTACTACTACTACAATAATCAAAAATGGCATTAAAGGAATCACATGATGCTTGATATGAATTTCTTTTATGTTCGAACTGTGTATCGTTGCATTTCATAATCTTATTCAGGGTAACAGATCACTGGGTGTGTGTGCTCGTAAAATCCAACTCAATTATATCCTCTAAACTTGAGTTAAAAGGTACATGTTATTCAGGAGCTACTCTTTGACTGGAGTTATATTTTACTTAAGTATTCTGCTGTGTGGATATGGTCATTGTATGAAAGCTGCTCCAACCTTTTGGAGGACACATTTCCATAGATTGCGACGAAAGTATCTTATCTTTACAGTTTGAGAACTCTAAATGTGATACCAGGACAACTTACCTTGTTAAACGCTGGTTTGTTTTCCTTTGTCTCCTTCAGTGAGCTCAATGTATTTTCAGTACCGTCCACAGGTTTTCTTTCGTTTCTCGAAACATTTTTCTTTCCTTCAAAAATATAAACACTGTTATCTAGTACACACATTAATCAACCGGTGAGTTTTATTTGTAGACATGCGCATTCATTCAGTCAGTCAGGTTAGCATTAGCGGTTAGCTCACACGCAATAACCTGCACTAGTCACGTACGATATTTCGCGAAAACGTTAAGTTTTACCTTTTGCCATGACAACACCCGGAATTACATCCACTGTGGACGAAGAGTCCATTCAATTCCTCACTGTGCTAAGTTCACAGTTTCAGACACGACACACACCAAACAATTAAACTGTGGAAGTGTGGGGAGAGCGTGATGGATTTAAAAATCCTACCCTTCTCTCATTGGCTTGTCTCACCTCTGTGGGCGGGGTATGAGCATGAAAGCGACGCTTTCGTTAGTCATAGCTCCAGCAGTCTCAAAACAGGCTGACCTCGGTCAGACTAAACATCCTGTTAAATAACTTTACTGGCTCAGTCTACAAGTGAAAACTTGAACTCAGAAGAATTGTCCGATGGTCGGTTTAAGGTTATACTTCATAACATGTTGAGAGTACATTTTTGGCAGTGTTACAGATACACAGAATACCCAGAATTGTGGATTGAAGAAACCTCAAGTGTTTCAAGTATCATGTTTGTTACTTTAATGTATGCATGCATATTGAAGAGAAATGAATTAAAAACATAATACAACCATATTATTTTTTAGAGACATACTGCAAAACTCCAGCCAAATGAGGTAGCATGTGTATCGTGTGTGCCAGTATTTTGTACTGCTCTTGCTATAGATAAGATATAGCACATTTCATTTTAGGCCACCCTGGTTAAAAACATCTGACATCCATATTTTTTCCTTTTTTCTCCAACATCATTTTTGTTATTATTATTTTCTAGATCCCTTGAACTCTTGCATCAAGTGAGGTAAAGTGTGTCAACCTTACATGAATGTTCTTTAAAAAATAAAATGATTCCTTTTAATACTGCTGCAATGCGTTCACGCGTTTTATAATTCTGTCTTTTTAGGCATCCAATAAAGGTGAAATCCAAAGATCTTCCCTTCATTTTGAACATTTCAAACAGTTTCTTTTTCAGGTTCAGAAGCCGCAGCCAGTGTTTGTTTGAATTGCCTTTTTCTCTCCAGATTCTCATTGACCTTTCTCCTCTTCTCCTGTTTCCTCAGTTCAGACTCTTTCTTCTTCACCAGAACTTCACTGTGTTCTCCTTTATACAGAACATCAAGTTTCTCTTTCATTATGTCCCGTGCACGTTTTCTGTTTATATCCACGGATCTGGTCTGATGGCACTGCAGAGAAAATAACACACACAAACATGGAATAAGCTAATTTGGCAAGAATAAATTATCTACCATAGGCGTCTTATCCATTTTTAGAGCCATGGGTCTTCAGTTTTAAGTTTACTTGGGAATTTGGCATTTAAGGCAGCTTGGAAAACTAAGCCTTTTATATTTTCATGACAATCAAAAATTTCTGGATTAAGATCAGGTGACATGTTCAAAAAGGTTCAGTGCAGCAACTAAAATGGACCTTGGGGTGAAACTAAATTATCAACAACATTATTCTGATTTGCAAAGGTCACTCTCCAAATATCTATTGTGTGTGCATTGATAGATCACAGTTCACAAACAGTTAAAAAAAAAAAAAAAAAAAAAAAAAAAAAAAAATCAATTTAACCTTCACAACAATGCCACTTGGGATGTGTTTGAGCACAACACAGTTGCTTGTTTTGTTCGTGGCCTGTCCTCCAGGACCAGATCCTCTCACAAACTGCTCTTCAAGCTCGTCTTCGTTCAGGACAGGAAAATCTATCAGGTCCTTCTTGCCAGCTACAAAAACACGTGTAAGCCCGGGCGGTGGAGGCACACTGGATGGACTTCTAAATATGACACGAATGGACACACTGTACATACAGCTGATGAACGGGGCCAGTCGTGCCATGTCCTAAACACGGGCAGAAAAAAAGCAACTGTGACGAGATGTAAAAATGACTTAATGGTTAACAGCTTTACATTTATTATGACATGACTGTCATTCTAAAAAAAAAAAACTTACTTTATATGAATAAAATGCCAACTGTGCCTGATATCTTCACTTATTGGTGATTAAAATGTGCCCATGTCCGTACTCTTCTTCTACGCCTTTTCAGCAGTCGTTCTTCTTCGTGGCAAAATTAACAAGAGCCAAATCCTATACTGCCACCATGTGGCATTGATTTATTGAAGAAAAAAAAACATCAGCAGGAAGGGGGAAAAATATTGTACTATACTGACAGTCTGTATTTTTAAATTCCAAACACGTTCTCTCTGTTTAATATGTCAAAAATTCCGTATGATCGTAAGCGTTGGAAAAAAGCATCTAAATATGAATGCATCCCAGTGAAACCCCGTGTCGCCTATGCTCCCTGGTGATGAGCATACTGAGCAAGCTAGCATGAGATGAGAAGTAACCCTCACCCGTTCCTCTTGCTGTCATAATATCTGGACTAACGGTCTGACAGATGTAAGCTAACACAAGATTAAGAAAGGAATCAATGGAATCCACATGTTTTGATTAGCAATTCTTTGTCATCTTTGCCTACAATGTGTTTGACGGGTTTTTTAGGCGGACAACGTGTAATATGTACAGAGGTGTTAATAATTTTGGGGAATAAAAGGGAACTTTTTTTTTTTTTAAAGTTAACTGATCATATAAGTTGAAAAAAATATCTTTAAAAAAGTGAATTTAAAAAGGGGGATAGTTAGAAGATAACCTAACAAAATATGTTTTATCTTTTAAAATGATTAATTATAAAGTAGTCTTTCATAGAAGGCAAGCTTTTATGAGTACTTACTAAAAAAGGCCTGATTCATGCGTTCACATTTTCACATGGAAAGGAAAAAATGGCTTTGACATGATGTTTCCGGTCTTCTCTCTTGACAATGATTATAATTAGTCAATCAGGAAACTATGTAGGTCACAAGAAGAAGACAATCTCGCTGATGACCTGTAATGACATCTTACAGAAACCACGATGGAGTAGGTGCATTGCTAATGACTTGAGATTTACCTTTAGTGCTTAAATAATAACAGGTCCCCATGACAGTAAAACATAACATGAATGTGACTTTTGGTGAGTCTTGCAAAGGACTATTTTCCCTAGAAATGTTACTGGAATGAAAATTCTATTAACACATATTTTTTGATTTGACTATGAATCTCTACAATAACCACGTTAACTGGACATAAAAGTCCATCAGAAAATTTCTGTTGATAAAAGTTTATCCAAAATCAATATCTATTTTGAAAGTAAAGAAAAACACATTCTTTGGCACCCATAGCATTGGTATGTATCATACAGTATAACGAGTATACATTTAGGCATATTTGCCTAATTAAATTCAATTCATTAAATTAAACTATGAATCATTTGTCTTCTTATTCTGGATAAAATAGGTCTAAAATTTTTTTGGGTTGATAGTAACATGGAAGGCACAAAATTTAAATACAGGTTCTTTGTTTTAGAATTACAACCCCAATTCCATTGAAGTTGGGACATTGTTTAAAATGTAAATAAAAACAATACAGTTAGTTGCATATCCTTTTTAATCTTTCTTCAATCGAAATTGATTGTTTACCACTGTGTTACATTACCTTTCCTTTCAACACTCAATAAGCGTTTGTGAACTGATGACACTAATTGTTGAAGCTTTGCAGGTGGAATTCTTTCCGATTTTTGCTTGATCGACAACTCCAGTTGCTTAACAGTCCGGGGTCTCTGTTGTTATATTTTGCACTTCATACTGCACCACACATTTTCAGTGGGATACAGATTCGGACTGCAGGCAGGCCAATCTAGTACCCGCACTCTTTCACTACGAAACCACGCTGTTATAACACGCGCATAATGTGTTTTGACACTGTCCTGCTGAAATAAGAAGGGACGTCCCTGAAAAAGACATGGCTTTGATGGAAGCATATGTTGCTCCCAAACCTTTATGCACCTTCCAGCATTAGTGGAGCCTTCACAGATGTGCAAGTTAGCCATGTCATGGGCACGAACGCACCCCAATACCATCACAGATCCTGGCTTTTAATCTTTGCGCTGACAACATTCTGGGTTGTCCTTTTCCTCTTTGGCCAAGAGGATACGACGTCCATGATTTCCAAAAAACAATTTGAAATGTGGACTTTTCAGACCACAACCCACTTTTCCACTTTGTGTCAGTCCATCACAGATGAGCTCGGGCCCAGAGAAGCTGGCTGCGTGTTGCAGGCATCAAATTCAAAATGAGTGAGTTTTGCAAGAAAACAATACAATTTATCAGTATGAACAACAAATATCTTATCTTTGTGGTGTATTACATTGAATAAAGGTTAAATAGCGTTTGCAAATCATCTCATTCTGTTTTTATTTATATTTCACACAATGTCCAAACTTCCTTGGAACTGGGGTTGTAATTGATCAAATGAAAATCATTCTTGAAATCAACTTGAGACAGTACAATCCTTCTCCAGCAGGAGGCGCCACACTACCAGAACGGTGCAGCCTTAACGTTTGCCGGAGTAACAACTGTATAGTCAAGTTACTACTGAAAGATAAAAACCGGAAACTAAACGACCATTCCTTCAGAATATAGAGCTGAACGTGTTAATGCTACCTAGATACATGCCTCTCAACAAACAATTTTACCAACTTCCAAGTAGCATTTTCACTCAGAGCAGTTTTAGATACCGTAAAATTTCAGGGTTAATGATTACTCAATGGAACAGAAATTTGGGGACGCTACGACATACTGTTACATTAATTCCCGAATATCCGCGAGGAACAGCAGCCCGGCTTTTGTTTTGAAATGTATACCGGATATCTCTCTGTACTAACATTTACCTGATGTTATTTTCTGCCGTGCCTGAAAGGACTGTGAAGTCTTGCAGCGGTTCAGAATTGAGGAGTGACAACTTACGATGGCGAGCGCTCCTCATCTGGTTGCTCTTCAGTCTTCTCGTTTCTGTGGACGGAGGCGACAGCCGTAGGGTTGAGCTCTCACCCGTTACGTTTTCATCCCGCACGCGAGCCCACCCGCCAACTCATGCGAGGGTAGCTTGGATATTCAAGGACATTTTAACGTTGCCATAGCTACTTTGGCCTTTTCTGTCGATTGAGGAAATCCAGCGCGTGGCTCTCAGGCGCAACGATGTGGTCAGACTTTGTAAACACGAGAAGAAACGGCGGTTGATATGATCATCTAATCATCATATATTCATCTTTACTCTCCAGGATTTATTATGGTTTTTTGCACGTCATCTGTATATGTCTTACCCGTAGCCCTTCTTCTGTCGCGGGAGGAATAAACGGCGTCGTAAAGGAAACCAGTTGCTGACTTTTCGATGCACATATCTTGATTATGGCATCGTTTCCACGCCTTATGAAGTCATCAGCCGCTTCGTGCGGAAAGAAACTCGTGTAACAAGTGAAAGCAGTAACCTCCCAAAAAAACCCGGACTGCAGGCGGATGAACTTTGATTTGGTGAGGGCTGTCGTGTGGTGTAACCAGAGGTGTATTACTCCTGTGCATCAGGTCCAGGTATGTGTTGAGCATTGCCAGCCATCTATTTGTCATTACCGTGCTGCCATGTTGCTAGGTAACTAACTGACGGTGGGTTTACTCCAGTTCAAATTTGATCATCCCCTTCCATGGATGCAACGTCCCTTCCAGCAAATCTTATTGTCCATTTTATTTGATCACAATCTGCTCACATACCTTGCAATTAACTTTGCTATGGTTAACTTTTTCTTCCTTCTTTGGACAAAAGGAGTTGTTGTGTTTTTCTGCTCTCATGGCATGGCCCTGTGGCTGCCACACAAGCACGCTTGTTAAAGCGTATGAAATATTGCTTCTTTATACTCGGTTAGCTGGTGAGCTTATTGATACTTGCAAGGAAACCACTGGAGCCACTGCTTTCGAGGCCTTACGGTCTTGCTCCAGTATTAGTGTTTTCAGGGGCACCCAGGTGCAAGAATGTATTCAGACCCAGCTGCAGGTTGCAGTGTAATTAACTAGGCCTGCTTCCTTATTGACCAGAGTTAGAATTAAGGTAGCCACATTTGAATTTCGCCCATATAAGTTTTTGATACATTTAAAACCTGCAGCCCACAGGTTTGCATTTGCACCCCCTAAACTGTTTGAATATGACTTTATGAGTTTCAGCATCAAGAGTCACTCTCCTTGACTCAGCATGGCCTGGATGAGTCACTGAGGCAGCGCTGACTAGGAAGCTGTAGTGTCTGTTGTCCAGATGATGACTCTGCTGGGAGGACAGGTGACCCCTGTTTTGTTTTCCAGCATTGCATAATGCCTGCAAACCAGGATTTTAATCTGGGAGTCGTTTTGAGATTTACCTGTGTTACTGCTCAAAAAACAAAACAAAAAAAACCCAAAAACCTCAGCCTCAGATCATGATCCAGCGTGCACGAACACATACCAAGACAGGTTTTATATCGTTTCTGGCCCTAAGAATATCTTACTAGTACATACACAGGGTGTAATCCCTTCTTGACATGTTAAAACTTGCATCCTGCCTTCTACGGTTGTAAGGGTTTCATAACACTCACACAATCATCTGCTCTGGGATGTGACATATTTCACTGGCTTTGTAATTTTTGGCATAACATGAACAGTAATTGGAGACAGTTTTTGACAAGTGCATTTTTCTAAAATCAGATATTACAAAATTTTCCTTTAGCTAAATTAAAGTCAACATGCTTTCTTACAAAGATTATTGTCATATGAGTCACTCTTATGTTTTTTCAGACAGACTTGTTCCATATGTTCCTTACTTTTTGTCTGTAGCAACATAGCTGCTTTTGTCATTAAATCTATGACTGATGATTGCAAAACAAAGCTATCAGAGACTGGCAAGATATTTACTCATACCATTCATCAGTGTCATGAGGAACTACACCGTAAACACACTTTCCTGATGGTGCTGCATGTTCTTGAGTCTCTGAAGTGCTGCTCTGATGATTCAGGACAGAGTACTTGAAGTGAAGGCCATGCATTACAACATCAGTATCACTGGCAATGACCCAGAAATTCAAATCTTCCTCATTTAACGGCACTCCACCTTCCCTACCAGTCCTACCTGTTATGACCTTAAAGATTGTACTTGGGTTTTTCTGCTGTAAACAAGGCAGCTCCTCAAGATATTTGCTGAACCAGTTTTATGATGGGGACTTTCTTCCCTCCTAAAACTGACACACAGATACACGTTTCAAGGTTATATTCAGGGCTGTGTGACAATGCAAAAAGAAGAAGAAACCCAAGTATATCCCATCTTTAAGACATAACTGTCCAATTTCCTGTGTCAAAGAAAATGAGCTAATCTGGTGTATTTCTCCGTGCTGCGTTTGTGATCATACAGTTTATTCAGGTGACGATGGGCCTGAACATCAGAGCCTCCAAGTTCAGGGGACAAGTGAATTTAGAAGAAAATGCCAGGAGGCAAACTTTCTTTTTAAGTGAAAATAGCACTTGTAATTCAGTCATCCCTTTAGTGCTTCTATTCTCATTTCTCGTTTCTTTTTGTATTATTTTGGTCAGACTGAAGTGACAAAATCAGTGTTGATACATTTCAAGCAGCAAACTTCACAGTCCTCTGGCTGTGATGATTTACACTTCCCAAGCTTTCCAAAACCAATTTCTCTTTTTTTATTGACATTCTTACCTCAAGGTAACCATAATTTGTGGTTTATCACCTAAAGCAAGTTCTACATCTTGGCAGACTTTCAAAATGTACTACAGGTTCTATATGAATTGCATTTCAGTCATTGTAGACTTCAAAGAAAGGCTATCCCATGGATTAGTTTTAGGTCTTCATGTCAAAACACCGTAAGAGGCAACTCTCTAACTCAGTTATGCTCTTCTTTTTTAATATTGAAAAGCTTCTCTTTAAAGTTACTTTGTGGTACTGTGAAAGTAGGAGCTCTTGCAGCAGTACAGTTTCTTTTTAATAGTTTTAGTGATTAACAAAATTTCCAATCAGATTTTAGCCTCAGAGTTGCACATTTATACACTGGTATAGTCATCATGTTGGTTTCTTGGTCCCTTTGTAAGGATAACCATACATGAAAATCTGACGTGTTTGTCTGATTTCAATCAGTAATTGTATTGTTCCTTGGCATTTCTTCACTGACTAGACTGGAATAGTGGCAAGTATGTCAGCAGTAAACCAAAGAGTCTCATACTGAAACCTGATAGCACTTTAACTCTCAGGTGTCTCTTGGATCCACCACAGCAGACAAACACAGTAGTATCACAGAAGGAGGAAGAGTGGAGGTGATTATGAATCAGTCCATCGTCTACGCAGTTGTGATTTTGCACCTGGTTGTTAGAGATTTTTATAGAAATGTTTTTTTATGTGTTTGTTTAATTAAAGCTGTTCTCAAGCCAACGCAAAAAGCAAAGCAGAGACACTACGATGACCTGTGTGATAAATGAGGATAATAATTTCCTACTGCGTCCAAATACTAAGCTAATGTTTGCCTGTTGTGTCACACAGCTCTCTGCAATATGAGTAAAATTACCCACCACCCCAGTGATGTCATAGAGTTACAGGAGAGCCTGACAGCCTCCTGACAGTCAAGAGAAAAACTGTGAGAAGATGGAAATACATGCTGAATATCTGAGTGGAAAATTCCTGACAGATGCCTTTAGCTTGTGAGCATGTGCTTTAGACTTGTCTGAGTATGCATAGTGCTGCGTGGTGTCTTTGTGACAGAGTTTGTTTTTCATACTTACATATGTCATGCTTTCTGATCCTTAACTACAGTGCTTAGTTTTCTTAGGATTGACTTTGATTCTTCTTATAGATTCAAAAACAAGTACAGCAGTCGAGTGTTGTTAACAGCTAAGCTGAGGAAACAAGACTTCCTGTCAGTTAAAATTTGAATGTTGTGTCACTGCTCACCACATCTTTTGGTTCAGTTTGTGAACTATTTAACCTGCGTATCAGACGAGATGGTTGACACAGGAAGAGCACAGAAAACAACAGGTGCAAACGCACTAAAATCATCTACATGGGCCTTACTGCTTCACTTCCCTGTTTGTTATCTTTATAAGCCTGTTGCTTCATTTCTTTTAATTTTGAACTTACCTGTTGTGTAATGTTGCCGTTGTTGGAGTTGTCTAACTTGTTCAGATCTTGAACACATTTTGGAACAGTAGTATGGTCTCTGTTCTTTTTTTGGACTAGACTGTAAGCCATGTGTATGTCCAATGCATACTGATCTCATGTGTCTCATTTTACACCCACACACTATACAATCACTGTCACTCAGTTTTATGTTTAAGGCTAGCTGATAAGATAATGTGAATCCTGTGAGATGGGGTTGCTGTGAAGCTGATAAACCGCTAAGGACCATTTTCATTTCTTCATAACAGATTTGTCGTGTTTTCTAATTTAGTGTGTACCATGTCATAAATGGACAGGCTCTCCCTGGGGCTTATTTCTCTGTTCGTGAGTTGGTCACATGATTTTAAGGATGCTTTGTAAAGATATGTTAATTTGGAATTCAGTTTGTTAAAATAATTTATAGAGAGAAACCTTAGCTTTAAGCTCCATTTACAGCTGATGATATCTGCGAGGAACAAAGATGTATTTAAAGTTGCTATCATTCTTTTACAGTCAAAGAACGTTGGTTTTTGTGCTGGCAACACACTGGATGATTTGAAGGCAGTGAAAAGAAGCAGACTGTGAAGTGTCATCAACCAGATGTTGAGTACTTTTACAGCTCACAAGCACGGCAGTGAACATAAACAAAACTGTACCCAGATCTATGACCCAGACCCAAGTTGAAAATTTTTAAAGCAAGCTTTGCTGTTGTTTACTCATATTCTTTTCCTTGTTTTTGTTGCTGAATGACAGAACATGGGCCAGGACGGCTGGCTCGAGCCGTCAGTAGCACTCCATGTTTGTTCATCTTCTGAAGTCATAATTAATCACGCAGTCTTCCCAGTGCGTTGTCCCTTGTTGACCAAATCATTGCCCCAAACTTTAAGTGTAGTGTCTTTGTTGAAGCGTGTAATGTGTGTGGTAAAAGGATTGTCTTGTTAAAAATATCTTACAGTGCATGCTGTCCCATGATTTTGAAATTGGTTAAGATCAAATAGTCATCTAGTGTGTGCCTGTCCTTATGTGCACTGATAGCAAAGAAGATTTTAACAAACTGTGATTGCTTTATCTGTGAAGATCTTTAGAAAAAATCTTGAGATTGCGTTTTAGGCGCAAGGTTTGTCAGTCAGATATGCTTTATTTTATTTCATACTTTAACTATACAGGGCGTCCATAAAGTATCTTTACAGTTTAAAAAATATATTACAAAGCCAGTTGGTGAGATATCTTGATCTAATTTGTTTTATGTACTAGGTAGTAATCAAAGTTTTTAATTGCATTGCATTCATATATATCAGGTGTCCTGTTGATAAAAGTGATACTGTTAAACAAATCCCTAAAAAATGGTTATGCCTCAAGAAAGGCACAATGCGTGTCATGGTTTAGCAAAACAAAATTGGATATGCAGACTCAGTTAAACTACAGGGTTATGTTAAAGACATCGTGTGTATCAAACAAAGATGTGGGACATCACTGATCTAAAGCAAAAGATGATTGATGTCATTATCACCATTGATGAGGCAATGCTACAGGGAACATGGCAAGAAATGGAGTACTGTCTTGATGTGCTTCATGCAAGTAATGGTGCCCATATAGAGATGTTTTAAATTGTTAAAAAATCGTAACATCTACTCCTCATTTTCTAACAAATTCTATATATTTGTCTGTTCATTTGCTTTTTGAATGAATGTTTTAAATTGTAAAGAGACTTTATGGAAACCCTGTACATTGACAAGCTGTTATTAAAACATATAGGAGTGTTGTACCCTGAAGCACATGAATAATTTGAATAGTACGGAAGACTGACAGAATGTGTGCCTATTGCCTATGTAATTTTACATTCAAATGAGCCATGCCATCCTCTCCACATGAAAAGTTGTTTTGAGGCTGAGATGTCTGTGTAATTAAAACCATGTCTGTCAATTTCCTGGTAAGACATGTTTTTCAACCAATGTAGTCGGTTTTAACCCAAATATAGTGCAGATTTTGTCCCCTGTATTTAAAAAAAAGAAGGTGAAGATTGTGTAATTATTGGCTTTACCGACAAAATCACTTGACTGAGTGAATAGCATCAGTTATCAGAAAATAATTCAGCTTTGAAATTGCTTTGGTTGTTGTCTGTTTTTAGTTTTCCTTTAGAATTCCCAACTTTGCATGAATAATTTTCTTACATTTGGAATGAAATGTGAATATTGACCAGCTTTGATGGCAGTGATTGCAATAGTTTAATCCATTTAGCAACAATTTTCTCAGAGCTCCCCTAAAGAATTTTAAAAAGCTGTCCCTCATTAGTAACATATCTGAGGGAGCAGATTTGTATGGGTGCGTTTTCAATCATTTGGCCACCCATAGGGATTTAAAGCATTCCTGAATAACCTCTTTTACAAATCAGGATGTCCTCTTAAGGGAGCAGGGATGTGTTGCCAGCTGGCTGTTTGTCTCACGGTTTAATTTTTCTCCTAATTCATCTTGAGTGGACAGTTACCCATCATAACAGTACCTCAAATGAGCTCCCATCTTGCGCCTGGGTGCAAGCCAAACGCTGAATGGAACATTGTGTTTTCTCTGCACCTTGTTCTCAGCGGAATCCCTCCTTCTTCCCAAACCAGCCCTTCCACCTCAGCTACTCTGAACTGAGCAGGTGATTCTAATGTCGTGTTGAGTGGTAGACAGACCCATCTCTGATGAGCGTGCTGATGAATGGCAGATTGTTGATAATGCACTTATTAATGTCTGGAAATGAGACAAAGATGAAAGTTTTTGTTAACGGGGCTGCACCATGATCCCATCCCCTTGGATGGCATTTATTTCAGAGAAAGGTGGTAGACTTAAAAGCAAAGCAGGGTGTTTTCTGAGCCCCATCTTTAATTTAATTTAATGAAAGAGAATTGAAATCTGCCATGTTTATCGTATAAGTAGAAAGGTATGGCAATGTTTTGTGGTAATATTCATCAGGCTTGTACAAGAGGTGAAGTCCAGGTCCTGAACAGGAAGATTCAACAGTATCTACTTCTGTGAGGCAATGCTCAGAATCCTAGATGATGTATTAAGTAATCAGATTTGAAATGAAGTGCTGCTAGAGTTCTGGTTAGTGGACTTCCTCCCACTTGATTTGGACAATGTGTCCAAATATATTGTGAGGCCATCACTGACCAATCAAGTAAATAATCACATCATTGTTGGAGCCTTGGAACTGTTTATCCCTATGGAATTAAATTGCCTGAAGTCCTCTTGTTTTTTGTGTCAGTATGGATCATATATGTCATTTCACATTTGTTTATGTCTTGTTTTACCCCACCCCCAACCCTTGTAGCACTCTCTGAATCACATGTATCATGTGAAAGAAAGTGACAGTGCGTCATCCAGTCACTTTACCCACACTCCCTTTTCTGTTCCACTGGCTGCAGACACCTGATTTCCCCAAGGCTAAAAATAGGCTCCTTCAGACCCCAAATCCCCTCCTCGCTGCCCCCTCACCTCTATTCATTTACTTCTTCTAGGCAGAAAGGGTAGGGAAGTTCTTTATGTGTTATGCCCATTCAGAGCCCCACATCTCAATTCAGAGAGGTGCTTCTGTGCTAGAGTATCATCACTATCCTTTATGATATGAGGCTGATAAATAGTTTCTATTGTTTTTTTATAATAAGCTCTTACTGTGATGAGAAAACCCCAACGTGATAAATCTTGGTTTTCCATGGAGCTGTAAACGTGACCTCAGAACCAGACCAAAATGTTAGCTAGAGTCATAGGACCATGAGCATCTTTGAGAATGGCCTTTTATGGTCAGTGTGAGAGACAGCTTCTGTCTTTGGTCTCTGAGTTGAGCACATTTTGGGAAGCCTGCATTAATTTTGCTGCACAAGAGAGTTTGAGGTATTTCACCAAAGGGCAGCTGACCGCCTCAGATTTTCTCTCCATCACATTTATTTAATCACTAATGATAGCTGAGGCTGATGGGTTCTTGTGTTAAGGTTGATAGTGGACTGATATTGGTGTTTTGATGACCGATAATTAGAGAGCAGGTTGGCCAACACAATGGTATCACATTTTGTTGTTATAAGAGAAGAGATAGATACTTTATTAATCCCTTTGGGGACATTCAGTCCTTTCGTGCTGGTTTTGATCATGCTACGTACACGTAAGCTGATAGATAAACAAATGCACAAACATTATCCAGGATGAACATGCAGAAAGGGGAGATATGTTAGAGTGTAGGGGCTGCCTTCAGACAGTCCCCTCGAGGTGCCTGCTCAAGGTGCCTTGCTTTAGGGCACCTTGAAAAGCGCCCAGGAAATGAATCAGCACCTCATCAGCTACCAACTTAATTTAAAAACTTGGCCCATACCAGGACTTGAATCGGCAACCCTATTTTTTTTCTTTTTTAACCAAACTAAGTCTCAATTCACTAAGCTACTGTCGCCTACCATTGTTGTTGTTTTTATTATCATTCACCTTAATGCCACAGCACACAAGCTCCTCCAGTAGAATTCAGAGTGTACAAGTGGGTGATCACTAACATTGCTTGACACCACTGATGAAACTGCCTGCAGTGTCTGCAGACATTTGACTTTTTAGAATAGGTTTTTTGAGCACAGGCATGAACTGAAGCTGGTTATGCAAAAATACCATTGACTATCTCCAATTAATTGGCCAACTGATTAATTGCTCTGTCTCCAGTTGAGATCAACATTGTTGTTCCAATTTACTGTCTGGCCAGTGAAAACAAAAAGTTAGTGACGAACTGCTGAATGTGTAAAGGGTTAAACTGTTACACCTGATTCCTTCTAGGTAGAAGTTGATCTGTAAAAAATCATTTTCAAATCCAGACAATTCTTCTGTCTCATAGAAAAAAAACCACATTGCCTACCATTTTCTACAATTTCTCACATTTCCTCTGGTCTAGTTTTGGCTTTACATCTTTTATCTTTCTGCTCTGTGCTCTGTCTCTGGAACAGGAAATATTGGGACACAGCACATTGTGTTTCAGCACATTGTTGTCATTTACAGGGATGTTGAAAGAAAGCTACCATTGGTTAATTCTAAACTCTGTGAAGAGATAGAGAACTCTATCTTAGTAGCATGGGTCATAAGATGTTTATAACCCTTGGAGTGATGCAGCTACTAGCAGGCTTGTCTTTGTCTGTACCAAAGTACAGTTAAGCAGTAAATGAAGTACTTTTAACTTGAAGTCTGTGAAACTGCTTATGGCCATCTATATTTAGACATGTGCCTTCCACCCACTACTGTATCCTGTAATCCTGCATTCTGCTGTAAAGAGAATCATCACCTCCATACATACATACAGAAGATAAGAACACAGGAGCATGTATTTTAGTTATCATAAAATCAGTCAGTGAGTGTTGCTGTGACCCGAAAACAGGAATGAGAATGTGGTAGAATGAGCCGTGATGAGGAACACAAAAGTGCAAGTGGAGACAGACGAAACAGGAGTATCGTCAGTTTCTACTTTCACCGTCACTCTGACTTCATCAAGCTAACCAATACAGAAAGAGCCCTCTGTCTCCATGGGAACCCCCCCCCCCTTCATTTGTTTAAGCAATGATGAAGAGGATAAAGTGGCAGGAAAAATACATTTTAACCTAAGGCAAAACATCTTACTTCTCATGTTTTAGAGAATTTAATCCATTTCTCATCTTTGACAGCTATTCAGAAAGTTTCCTTGACAATTATCAGAGCGCTGATGATGTTTCGTCAACTTCAAATAGAAAGATAACATTTACCTTTTTATTCTATACACTTCAGCTGTTACAGCTACTTGTATTTTCTACACACACCATATTCAGTGATTTCCATTTTTTTGCTCTCATATTGCCAAGTTGTCTTCATTAAACACCTTCCTCGTTGATAAAACACTGGTTGATTGTCAATCAAATCCTGAATATTTGATACATGTTAACCTGCGTCGTTCTGTGATAGACTGATGATGAAGGTGTTGTCTGCCTCCAATAACAAGCCTCAGCTTGATCACTATAGTATTTCATATTGTCAACACTGCTTAGCACTATTGTGAGAGACTGCTCGCGGCAATGATACTTGAAATCCATTAGTTGTTACTCCTCAAAGCCTCTGTGCTGTTATTGTTGAGCAAGTACTCAGCAGTGGGCTCCACATTAGCATGGAGGTCTTGATGTGAAACAGCTACTTGTTTTAGTAATGGACAGAGATTTTTGAAAGAGATTGTCTTAACCTACAAAAGTATATTTTGCCTCAGGCCGTGTAAGCCACATGAATAAGCTAATGGGATGGACAGAATGTTAGAGTTGGGATGCTTTCCTTTCTATGTCTGTGGAGTTACATAAGTCTACATGCTCGCACAAAATGACAGCAAAGGGAGCTCCTCATTCAACCTTGGACCATAACCTAAATGAATCCAGATGTAATTTGCATACAAGGTCATCTAATTTTGGATTTCAGAGTGAATCATGGCGTTTCTGTTGATTAGAGATGGGGTTGACATGTGACGAGTCTGTTTTGGGAAACGCCGAGTTGATGAGCACCACTGAGGAAAAAGAAAACAATGGCTGTTCTTATTAAAGCAGATTAAAGTTCTGAGCAGTCAGCACCAGATTTATTTAGGTAGAATTTTGATTGCATGATGTGGAAATATCAAATCTAACTATTACTTTTCCACACGTTTAAAGCTTCTGATTTAGTGTGCTGTACTTCTTTGCTTTACAGTGAGATTTTATGCAACTATTTTCATTGAAGAAAAACCTCAACACACTGCTGTTGATGTGCTTTTGACTGGAATTTGGAGAATGGTTTGCCTAATCTCCATGTTGACTAACACCTAGTTTGTTTAGCTGATTTTATCTGTCTCCTTTTTTCCCTGTTTTAATCTTTGCAGAGTTCTGTGTCCCTCATTGCGTCACATACTTGTCTGTGTCTGTGCTCATTGTGGTTCTTGTTGGTTCTCCTCTCAATACAAGGCGGATTTCAAGAGGCAGGTCTTACTTGCAGGGCCACTGTAGGAGGCAGAGAAGGAGGAGGAACACAAAGGAGGAGATGCTTACAGTATTTTTAGTTTTTTCCTTGTACTAAAATGATGAGTAAAGAACAAGGGCAGGTTTTTGCCACCCACCTCCTTGGCCTGCAGAGGAACATGGCATGAGGGTCAGGTAAAGTGATGGTCTCTGTTTTTTTAAAGGTGCACTACAGTGTATCCCACAAAAAGACTGTATTTTAGTGTAATCTGTCATTGTCCCCTACATTTAACTTGTTCATGCTGATTTGCTGGCTTAAGGCGCATTTGTTTTGTTTACTCAGCTTTAGCTCAACTTGAAGTCTCTAATGCAGAGCAAATAAATACTTCCCAGCCTTTGCTTCTTCCTTCTTTGAGTGCATTGTTTGTTTAAGTTAACCACCCTGACCTGTTTAATTTGGGAAAAAGCAGAAATGTTTGTTCACCTTTTGGTACTTTTTAGAAGTCGAACAAAGTGAAAATAGTCTTCGTCTAAAAGCCTTCTCCACCCAATCAGCACCTGGATATTGTTTTGAAATATACCCTTTGCTGCTCCGTGGAGAGTTTTGAGGCTGTGGGATTTCAAAAAGAGAACAGCAAGTATATTATTGATTCCCTGCAACTTCACAATGTTGTACAGATAAAAGTTTAAACCCCCTGTAATCTGTTTAACGCCTTAAATAGATTTAAAGAGTGGGGTTGGGTATCCAGGTTTCTAAGGTTGCAGGTTTTGTGTAAATCAGTTTTCTCTTCAGTTATCAGTCTCACTTACCTCATTGTTTTCCAGGTTGTATCACTTTTTAATGATGCTTCATTTTTGCCCTCTCCAACTCAATGGGACGCAGAGGTGAAATCTGTCTCCACTCTGTTTTAAAAAAAAAATCCCTCTTCATTGCTCTCTGTGGTCATTACAGATGGGTGGTAACCCGCTCTGGCCACATTGTGCACACACACCCGCACAAACAGCACTGTCTTAAGCTGTTTGACATTTTAACTGGATTGGTGCATAAGCCCATCAACTCAATCAAGGGTTCTTGTCGCAGGCAGTGTTGGCAGCAGTTGTCATCATAGTTAGAGTTGTCCCTGCAGTGTCAAGGCAACGCCATGTGAAACTGATCTCTGGTATCTGAGGCAGTTTGAGGGCTAACATTTTCCACTGATAATTTGAAGGGGCTCCTGCCTCGATCAAGTCATGAGGGGAACCCCCCCTCCTCCTCCTCTGGGATTCACCACCTCCTCTTTTGCTCCACCTCATAGTGGTGCTCTCTAAAACAGGGCTAAATTTAAAGGGGCAACACCATTGTGGCCTTTTGGGAAAAGGCCTCCTGTGAGTCAACACCTCCCTCTCACTTTTCTGCTTTGTGTCAACAGCAGGGCCCAGCTGCTGCTCTCTGTCCTGTGCTCAACCTGTCTGCTGGACTTGTAGCTTTCAACCTTGAGCTATATGTTGCACCTCCTTACAGAGTTAGTAATACCACTTTCTAATATTGTGTTGCAGGACTGCCTTGGGTGGCAAGGCAAAAGGATCTCAGAGTCTAAGGTGTATTGAAGGTCTGTGTGTAGAAGCAAGAGGTGCCGGTCTGTTACACTGAGCCTTTACTTTGGGTTTCATCCATTTAGATCACACACCTGTGATTTATTTTAAGGGGAATGATGGTTTATACCAACTCTAAGGGCCCGACAGATGTTCCATTTGACTCACTCTGATGAAGGTTTTCTGACCTGATTCAAAAGAAGCTGTTTAGTCTTATTTTTAATTCATTCATTCTGTCTCGCCACAGGTTGTCATCTGTTTAACAGACTAAGAAAGTGATGTAAAGGAGAGGGACAAATCACACCTCTACTCAAATTGTTTTATAGCCATCACTGGCTTCAGTTTTTATGGAAACAGGAGTTGGAACATCTGAGGCTGCTGTGTGATAAGCGCTGTGCACTGGGGTGTGCTACTATTGCGTCACTGCCTAGAGGGGAGCAGAGACTGTATTTTTAGAAGGGAATGAGCATATTCTCTGAACAAACAACGTCAGGCACTCTGCTTGCGTATGCTAGGATTATTGTGACCAGGCTATTTTTAAGCTCTGTGTGTGAGAGTGTTTTTTTTCTGGGTCAAGCATGGTGCCAGCACTCTGCCATGGCTGCTGGTGGATCATACATTACAGGACCTGAGCTGGGGCCTGCATCTGCATCGGTCATCACGGAAAAAATCATGGAGCAGGGTTTAGACCAGCAGGGACTTGCAGTATTTTGAGGACAGGTCTGTTTTTGGAAAACTGATGTAACACAGACCTTGAGGTTGCATCTGTGGAATAGCTAATTCAGAGGGTCTTATTAAGCTATTAGAAGTTCCGATATCTGGTGAAAGCAAAAATTATTTTCCTCTGTATATTATTCTGGAACTGTTTACAAGACTGGGGTACAATTTGGGAAAAGGTCTCCGGTGTTGCTACAAACCAAAATTATGAGTATTTACATTTAAAATGTTGCCCTTGAGCATAAATTACATCAAGAAATACACATTAAATGGGTTTGATATCCCACCTATATTGTTAAATTCGCCATTGGCTGTCTTATACATGTTGTTGTCTGGAGGGGTGACGTTATACCATTATGAAGCTAACAGCTAACATCAATCCGCATCCTCTAAGAGTCAGTCTGACAGAGCAGAGCTGTCTGTACAGTGACCCTTTAGTATGTTTTCTCTCTCTCTCTTTCTGTTTATATTGTCCTCCCTGTCTTTACATACTCAGTGGCACATCCTTCTATGTAGGTTGCCAGTTTGTGGTGGCTGGCTGGACTTCGACTCTCACGGTGATGATAATCAGACAGAAAAATAGCCTGTGTCTCACTGTCACACTAAATGACTTCTAAAGGCCTCGAGGAAATTCTTCAACCCTGTGGAGTTTGTTGCTGCATGAAGTGAAACCAACATCCAGTTTGTTGCCACAAGCCTCTTGTATATTGTGATGCTGTTTACTATCCACACTTGCGCTGTGACCTTCCCTTCTAAAGCCTGGCAGTAACATGGAGGCCTCTCAGGCTCCTGAGCCGCAGGCTTTTCTCTGGGTCTCTCCAGGCTAGCCTAGTTTTATCCCAACCTCTCCCACGGGTGCAGTTATTTTCAGCAATATGTGGTGTTCTGCTCCCGTTTTGCCGATGCATTGTTCTTGTGCGTAGAGCAAGGATATTACATTAAAAATGTACAAAAAAATGTATGGAAGAAAAAGTAACCCTGTTTAAAGTAGAACACCTCCCAGTCTGTTAGTGAGCACCTGCTCCAGGTGGAGAAGTGTGACAGGCTGTGCAGCTCTTTAGTTAAATGTATCCTGGTTGTGAGGACAGCAACTAGATCGATGTTATCTTCATGAGCTTCACCTAAGCTGGCCTTGTTCACAGGAAAAATTAGGCAGTGGGAATATTTATGTGATTATATGATAGAGCAGCATCCTGTTGGTGAATGGTGTTGATGCCACAGGTCAGTAAAGAGTGAATTTATGTTCATGTGAGGATATTTAGTCACCTTCATATTGTCCACAGTGGTAGGGCGTTGTTGTCTAACTTGGTGACTGATCCTATGTGAGACCCATCTTTCCTTTGTTCACTGGATGTTTTGGCTTTAAGATGATGAACAAGTGTATTTAGTGGATATCTACTTATTCACTTTAAGATTACAGAAATAGTCCTGGAATTAATTTGTCATAGTGTTCATTTTCTTTTTAAACAGATTGAGTTTTAAGTTTTTCATAACAAATATTTTATGTTGTTTAAATTAGATGTCTATTTTTCTTTATTGACTGCTCACTTAATTTGTCACTTTGCCGTAGCTGACAGGCTCAGCAGTCGTGATCTTGGGTTGTACTTTAGAGAGCTGTTCTTCTCTTAGTGGTCAAAAGCAGATTTCTGCAACTCACGCCACCCACACGCTGGTTATGTATAGCCTACACCTACCCCTATCTGCCCAGTGGTTTGAAAACAATGCTTTGTACAGCTCTGAGCCTGCTATTTGTGAAACCTGGATCATGCACAGGAGGGGTCTTACAATGTTATGCAATGCTCCCCACTCATCTGTAATCCCTCTTATGCTGAGTGAACCCCACCATGTGATGCTGTCCAAGTGCTGGGAGAAACAGGGTGGCTGTTGGGACTGCCGGCAAGGCACGGGTGCTCTTTCTAGAATCTGGCTGGCTGGTCGCCCCACACACCACACTACACACACACATGCACGCATACATGCACACACACACAAACAAACACACGCACACCATGAGCTTTGGCCTGTGTATAAGAAGAGAAGTTTATCCTGCAAAGTGCCTTACTTGGATCTGAGACACTGGATGGAGGCACACCGCTCATGCTGCTTCTGACTACATTGAGCTGATTTCCTGAATGGCCTGTCAACTCTACACTTTTCTTCTGTTTGAGCCACGCCAATGGATCTATGAATACTTAAAGAAGAGTCGTGAAGGTTCTGAAATTAGAGTGACTGTTATCTGTTGCTTTTGATTGATTGTTTTCTTGCTTGCTGAAGCTGGTTTCCGCCTTTAAATAATCAGCACTTGATGGAGATGGTTACATTCCAAGAAACACCATCACTTTTCAGCATGTTTTCCTTCTAACAACGTCTGCTCTTTGGATTCTTGTAGGTAATATTTTTAAATTCATTTGCATGTTACATATCTGATGTTTTTATCTACTTTCTCCCCCCTACAGGAGCCACCAATGTGGACTGCAGCTGCTGATTTGACAAGCCACATATAGGAGCTCTCTCCCCTGTCCCCTCTCCCCCTCCCTCCCCTCTGTCCCTCCTTCCTCTTTCCCCTTCCCTTTGTCAATCTTCTCCCCAATCCCCCTCCCTCCTCCCCAAAGATTCATCATGCTTATCAAGGAGTACCGCATCCCCATGCCCATGAGTGTGGAGGAGTACCGTATCGCCCAGCTCTATATGATCCAGGTGAGATCACGCCACATTGAACCATCAAATTCTCACCAGCACACATGCTAAAAGACGGCGGAATAATGCAGAGGCCAGGGGACCAAAAAGGAGCAGTGAGAGAGGAGGAACATTAACCCAAGGGGAGTTTTTCAACTGGGCTATCACATTGTGCGCAATTATGAAATGATTGGTCACACGGTGTCTGATGCTGGGGGAGAAATGGAACAAAGGGAGCTTGTGTGCTGATAGATTATCCAATTTAAACTCTCTGGAGCTGGCTGTTTCCACCCGTCATAGGCTGCATGTTTTTATTCAGGAGGAAAGGTGGGGGCACACTGCTCATTTTGCAAACTCTCTGTACATACCTACTGTTGTGATGGAGATGGACACACTGCTTTGTCCATGTCAGACAGTTTCATTTGTCAAACTGGGCCCTGAGCTGAAGCCTGTGGGTCTTTTTAAGAGCTTAAGGGTTTACAGCTCTGAGCAGGAAAGGCTGATTCGTACAGCTTTCGTTATCCTGTGTGGCAACATATTTTCTCTTCATATGTGTACTTGAAGGAGGATTTATTTAATCCAGCGGTACTACCAGGTACACAGAGGAAGCATGGAGAGCAGTCACAGTGACTCAGACTGTGGTAAATATTGTGCATTATTTAGTTACAACTGTTTGGACATTTTGTACACATTTAAGCATTTAGGTGCATTTTTCTGTTTAAGGTTTTCCCTCCAATGCACATGCTGATCATGGCACTGATTCAGCAGCTGTGTTAAGATTTCAGCTGCATGGTTACATAATGTTTATCACAAGAGGTTTTACATTTGCTGAAGAGCAGGTTGAGATTTTAGGTCTGTTGATCAGGTTGGTGCTTTTTGTTTGGTTTAGTGCATCTTAACTCTTTCTGGAGGGAATGCAACTTCATGAAAGCTTTGATTGTATCAAAATCAAAATAAATCTATACAATTTTCAGGTGCTTGAATATTGTCAGGGCAGGAGCCAGTAGAGTCTGCACATTTAGGGCCTGCTTAAGGAAGCTGCAGCATGCCTCCACCTCCAGGCCTCCCATACAAAAGTTTTACTCTTACTACCAGGATTTGTAAGTGCTTTTTGAGGAAGTTATCCAATGATAGTAACCATCTAGCATACCAATACTCTCAAACAAGGTTTGTTCAGAGTCTTGCTCCTTTTGTGTCCGTGCATTAAGTGTAAGACAGTCGACTGTTTTTTTGTGTGTCCTTTCTGCTTAAACGGATGATACTACACATTATCCGTAACATGTATTAACCTCTAAAGCAGTATCAGACTTTAACTTTACAACCTTGTCAATTACTAGGTTGCCCCCCCCCACCCAAAAAAAAAGAAAAAGAAAAAGAAAAAAAAGAAGAAGCAAACAGATGGATAATACAGTTTAACAGTGGCTGGCTGGGAACATGACTCAGTCACATGCCCCAAAGCAAGCAGACGTTTCAGGACAGCACAAACCAGTCACTGCACCACACTTCGACACACTTGGTGGTTCTTTTTGGCACCTTTTGAGCAGTGTATTTTAGAGCAGAACTGATTAAGTGAAACACAAACACATACAGTATTGGTTTTAATCTGCTCTGCTGCTCTCTGGTAGGTTTCATCACACAGGACTGTGCAATGACATAACATGAGCGAGTAGTTGAGACAAAGAAACAAAAAAAAAAAAGCATACAATAGGCACAGATCAAAGGATCATATGAATTATTACATTAGTGACCAATAGTTACCTCTCCTCCTGACCTCACCCTCTTTGCAAAGCCTCATTGCTGTGAGGTTACTGTCACTATGGCAACCATGACATCAGTAGCATGCCAGTGGTCAGGTTTTGTTCAAGAGAGGGAGTGAATGAAAAGAGGAAATGGAGGATAAAATGAGAGGCTGCTTGCAAAGGAGGGAGGGAAATAAACCAGAGAGAGAGAGAGAGAGAGAGAGAGAGACCTTTATTCAAAGCAGAGAGGATTTTGTCAGCGTCTGCAGATACCCTCTCTTTATCACTGTATGTTACCAGGGCAACTGCAGTATGTAGGCCTGCCTGACTGCCATCCATCCCTCTTGTAAACCTCATAGATGAAGTTGGGCCTTTGGACAGCATGGCTGTATCTGTACCTCAGCAGGCGATGCCCCACCCCGTCTCTCCTCTTACTTCTTCTGCTATGCTCTTACAGCGCCTTCATATTTGATGTATTATCTTAAATTTATTATCCCCACACAGGGATTTGCAATAATGTATGAAGCAAATGTGGAAGGAATGTGCAAGAAATTAAATATGAGAGGATCTCGCTGTGTCTCATTCATTCGCACACATCCCTCTTGTTCTGACTAAGCAACTGTGTCTGCGGAGGGAAGTGAAAAGCAGCATGTCAAACAGGAAACACGCCTCACTAACTTGATAGCAGGAGGAAAAGGGCAGGATGTGACTCTCATCCTGTAAGAGAAATTAGACCTAAACACTTCCAGTAAGCTTTGACCCTGTCAGCTTTTATTAATTAATTAATAGAAATGAGAGAGAGAGAGAGAGAGAGAGAGAGAGAGAGAGAGAGAGAGAGAGAGAGAGAGAGAGAGAGAGAGAGAGAGAGAGAGAAAGAAAGAGAGATGATGCTAAGGTGCTAAGGGCAGGCATCACACATACACACAGCAGCACTTTGTTTTCTTTTACTGAATCAGAAAGGAACTCGTAGCAGAACCAAGTCAGAGACTCACTCACTCAAATTCACCTGAACACTACATTTGTTTTCTAACAGATACAGTTTTCATCAAATCAAAAAAGTTTATTTATCACAAAATTCAGACTTTTGGTTCTTTTATTGTCTTTACAGTTAGTTTACAGTCATTTTGAAACCATGTTGTCCTCTGTCCATTTCTCACTTCCTGAAGAGAACAGATGAGTGCTGGCCTGTGTCGTGTATCTTTCTCCTGGTGAGCTGGAGAGAATCACACGTCCCTCCAGGGGGGAGAAGAAGTGAAACTGCATTTGGCAGGCTGCAGTCACCTGTCAGCCACCTTATTAGGGACAATCCATAGCCTGCATTTGATGCGATCATCTGTATACCAAGGAAAAAATATTATATTTAGAAAAATGTATCCCTCAAAATAAAACCACAGACTTTTCTTACAATAAGGCGCCTATTGTGATCTGGATCATTTTTTTTGATCGTTTTGCTCTGAGTAAGTTGAAAAAGATACTGTTTTGTTTTTGTGTTTTTAAGGTCAGTTTTACCCGTAAAACTTGACATGTACATCAACTTTGTCTAAGCAATGAGTTCCTGTGTTGTGTAGTGGCTGGGTGTACAGTCAGTTTGATGGCGTTGTGGCGTCTGTGCAGTGTCTTGGAACTGTTTCTGGGCTGTTGAGAGCAGAGTGGATGGCTAATGAATGACCTGTCAGAGGTAATGAGGTCCAGAGCTCTGGACACCTCATGTCTGCCTCCTCCCAGCTTCACTGATTCACTTCCTTGCCTGCGACACATCACCTCACTGGACTGGAGAAATCTGTCTTTCTTTTATCTCTGTACTGCGTTTAATATCAAGTTTCCATACTCTTGACAGTTATGTGGAAAGACTGGGCATTGGCTGACATGACAAATAGTAAAGTAGAGGCATAAGTAATCTGTGACATTTATGATCCTTGCTCTTTGCTCCCAGTGTTTTTTTATCGTCAGCACGTGGACTGTGCCTCTACTCTGCAGGTGTTCAGTTGTACTGATTTGATAACACTAAGTCATGTTCCTCTTGCCGTGCCACACATTCTTGTCTTTGAAGGTTCTGAGTCACTGAGCTGTCTGTCTTCTTAACTGCATCTAAAAGCTCCACCCAGCCACTCTTCCTGTGTGTGCACCTGGAATGTAAATATGGGAGAGGTGTGGTTCCATGAGCTGGTTTTGGTCTTCCTGATTTGCAATTCAGGACTGACCGATCTTTCAGGAAGCTCTTGGGTCTTGTGCATTGTTTTTAGCTATTTGACTGCATCCAACACAAGGCATTGTGTATGTTTGTTTCTGTTTGTACAATTATAAAACTGGATTTAGGTTCAGTTTGCATCCATATTTTTTTATTTGTAACAATTCTTTCCAGAAGAATTCTCACGTTTGCAGCTCACTCCCAGTTTCATTTTATTGTCCCCAGAAAAAGAGCAGAGAAGAGAGCTGTGGGGAAGGCAGTGGTGTGGAGATCCTAGAGAATAAGCCCTACACAGATGGACCGGGTGGGACGGGCCAGTACACCCACAAGGTCTACCACATTGGCATGCACATTCCCAGCTGGTTTCGCTCCATCCTGCCCAAAGCAGCTCTAAGGGTCGAAGAAGAGTCGTGGAACGCCTACCCTTACACCCGCACCAGGTGAGATTTTGCTCCTACTGAAAGGCCACCTCCACACCTCTTCAGGGGAAGAGTGAGGGAGCTTTAAAACTCTGCCAAGACTGCACAAAACAAATCACGTTTTTTGTTATTAGAAATGCTGTGAGGCGAGCTTGTGTTCAGCTGAAAAGAATGTGCACAAAGACACAAACCTTCCTTTTTAGAACAGAGATAATGATTCAAACCCTGCTTATGTTCAGTGTGATACTTATAAAAGGCCATGAGATGAGTGTGTTGATGCCCAGTCCTGAAGTCCTGCTCAAGCTGCTGTCCCTAAGTAAATGCCAGGAGAAAATAAAGACCTCAGAGCAAGCTGTCACAATCTAACTGGGCCAAGCATCAGATCGGCAGGAGGCCAGCAGCTCTCCCAGGCTGTTAGATGTTGATGGCCCTTCACTCTCAGGGTGTCTGCGTTTGTCAGGCACCATGCGGACAAACACACAGAGATATGAAGGTGCTGAAAAGAGATATGCCCTTGACTATACTGTCAGGATATTGATAGACTGCAAGGGCCTGTTGACACATCTGTTCAACCAGTGACAGCTTTGCTTCAAAGGCAACAGATGGGCATGGCTCACACCTTTTCTGTACTCAGCTGTGAGAGGGTGATGTCACTCTTCATAAAATAGTTCTGATCTTGAGCAATTCATTTATAGCAAGGTTTTTTTTTTTAGTTATGGCAGATGTTAACCACATTGTATCCTTCTTTTGGTTTAAAGTTTTTGCCTCTTCTCCTTCAGATACACCTGCCCCTTTGTGGAGAAGTTCTCCATTGACATTGAGACCTACTACAAACCTGACACGGGCAACCAGGCGGACGTTTTCAACCTGTCTGCAGCAGATAAAAGACAAAGGACTATTGGTGAGACAGTAGATCCCAAATATGTAAATGTAAAAGTCATCGATGGTATTTCACTCCTCAAACTTTTCTAGCCCATTACACAAGATGCACAATTAAACATTCTTTGATTTTAAAGATGCTCTTCAGTGTTCTTGTATTAGAGAACCATTATAGCTAGTTATGACATTGCCTTTGGTGATATCTGTCAAACAGAGGAAACAAGTGGGGCCCACCTGTGGCAAATTAATGGTACTGCATATGCTTTTACTGTTGTTGGCAGCCCCTCTGATATGATGCTGCCATTCACAGATGAATGGTTTCGAGGCACAAGGAGACATGTTTGCAAAACAGACTGTCATAAATGAAATGAATGGTCTGGTTGTCTGGAAGTCAGTGATTTGAAGCATGTCTAGCCATTGATCACAAGTCGATACATGTTTTCTTACCTCACCCACATGGGAACTCCTCATTAAAACAATATTGAAAACACAGAATATGTAACACCCGATATGAAATCCACATCTCTGCAGTTGTCATAATTTTTTTTCTGAATCTGCGCTGTCCTTGGCAGACCCAATTGACATAGTGACAGATCCAATCCCGCCACATGAATATAAAGTTGAGGAGGACACTCGGCTCTACAAGTCGAACAAGACGCAGAGGGGTCCCCTTCAGGACGACTGGATAGAAGATTACAACAATAACCCGGGAAAGACCCCAATCATGTGTGCCTACAAACTCTGCAAGGTGGAGTTTCGGTACTGGGGCATGCAGTCAAAGATTGAACGCTTCATCCATGATGTGGGTAAGTATGCAACATGGTATGTTACACATGGATAAGAATATTTCTGTTTACATAAACGTATAATCATTGTGATGTTAGGAGTCAGATATGTATTAGTTGTTGTTTTCTCACCCCAGGGCTCAGAAAGGTGATGGTGCGAGCTCACCGGCAGGCCTGGTGCTGGCAGGACGAGTGGTACGGTCTGACTATGGAGGACATCCGGCAGCTGGAACTAGAAACCCAGCTGGCCCTGGCTACAAAGATGGCCCAGTTCTGTCAGGCCGAGGAGGCCACTGAGGCTAACGGAGAAGCTCCATCACCGGACAAAGAACAGGAGGTTAAAGAGGCCATCAGCTCCATCGAGACTGAGGATGTGGTTGTCAGTTCAGCGGGAGATACGCTTCAGCCACGAGGTGTGCTGACCAAGCAGTGGTCTACTTCATCCCGATCGTCCCGCTCATCCAAGAGAGGAGGTGAGGAGCTTTCTGTCTGCACCTGGTTACCTTTCTCACTTCCCTGTACGAGAGTGACTATGAAGTGAACTGATGTTGATTTGTTCACTCGGCTACTTCCTTTACATGGTCTTTGTGATAGCTTTGCTCTGAGCCATATTCCTTCCATTACACAAATCTTGTCTATACTTACACTTCATCATGCCCTGTTTGTTCAGTCAGCCTTCTGACGCTTCTCCGTCTTAGAGTTTAACTAACCACAAAGTCAAACTGCTCCAAAGGTAAACAGCCCTTTGAGATATTTAAGATGCATCCTTGAAGCAAACAAATGAAATTTTCCCATGGTGTGCTTAAAGGTTGCTGTAGGGAGTTATTGTTGTGTTTTTATGTTAAAAAAGTTCAGCAACTGTTAAACTCATGAGTGGTGACAAAATAAAACAGAAGGATGTTTGTTGTAGTTGTACCTACCTACAAGTTAGAAAATGAATGACTCATCAGTTGGAAAATTTTGTCATCACCTCCACAGTGCCCACGTTATTAACAAAGTAGTTTTCTACATATCAACACTTTGCTCTGTCTGGAGTGTTCACTCAGACCTACGTATGCAATACCATCCAACTTACCTCGTCTCACCCCTACAACTCTCTGGATCGTACTTGGGTTATTTTTAGCAGCAGCTGCGACATCACGAACCACATGTCCAAACACACCCATCTCCAGTGTCACCCCTACCTCAAGGCAGTGCTCCCTGTAGCTGCCACCTGGACTCTGAGTCCCATCCAGCGTGCCTCATTTCAACCCTGTAACTACCCCCTGTGGTTTTTCTCTTGTGCTATTTTTAGCAGCACTGCTGACATCACAGACCACAGGAGGCTGACGTTCTTCACAATGACCCTCCCCTCTACCAGTGCTGGTTCTCTGCGTGCACTGACAGTTACAGCTGTACTCACGTCCCTCCAGCCTTCCTTTCGGAGTGACCCCCCCAACTCCGGCCGACTAATTATATATAAGTCTGAGACTGAAGACACATGCTTGAGAAGGCCTGCTTTTAGTATTTCTATTTCTTCAGCTGGCATTTGGATGCCAGTGCGCTTGTAGCTTAAACGTTGGCCCTCACTTTTCACACAACCCCCCGATGGATCACCAAGCAGTCCATCTGTGATGAAGCAATGCACCACAGAGACTGTTGCATGTTTATATAACACTGTGTGAGTGTAGGCCGGGGGAAAATTTGCAATATTTTTTTTGTCATAGTGAGTGTGTGTGTGTGTGTGTTACAAGAGAAAGAGAGAGCCTGAAACACATGTCCCAAAATAACAGTGTATCTCTCGTTCTTGTACGGTCTTTCAGTGAGCCCGTCACGTCACAGCCTCTCAGAGTGGAGGATGCAGAGCATTGCGCGAGACTCAGACGACAGCTCTGATGAGGAGTTCTTTGACGCTCATGGTAACCACAATTTTGATTTTGATAGTAACGCCAACAAAAGTGTGTACTGTGCTCATTTTTCTATGAACCTGCCTGCTCCCTTCCCCCTAACTCTGCATGCATCTCTTCAACTGCAGATCAGTTCTTAAGCTTCCCAGATACCCAGCATGCTTTGGGGTTGCAGATGAAATAGGTGGGTGTGGTGGCAACACTCATGCTCCCTGCTGGATGAGTTTGGCCCAGGAGACGGGCCAGGTGTTTCATCCTGATGTCCAGTTCAGAATCACAATCACCTCTGACCAACAGTCCCTGTCACCAACACACTCATAGTCCTGCACACACTGATCACTGATACTGAAACAAAGATACAATCCTGTTGTCATTTATGTACTGATATTCAGGTAGCTCAGCTGATTTCATTTGTCTCTTTGTTTCAAGATTTTTGTTCTTGTTGTTTGGAGTGACTGCAATTCTGCAATCATTAGATGAAGCTGCATTGTTATTGCTTTGTGTTTTGCTGTATTCATGTTTCATTCATGTTGGTGTGAAATAATAAAAGCAATGTGACACAAAAGCACACCACATTTCATCAAATGAAGTGATGAAAATCATGAACACATTTCCATACACATTGCTACAACTAAAATCAAAGAAGATGTTTACTGCTTATGTCTCGTTTTAAGTAAAAATGATCTTATTAGACATGATAAGAGCCAGATTTATCTGACAAGTCCAGAAAAATGTTTTATTTTAAGATATCAATGCACAAAAGTTACACATAAAATTCTTGTGAAGAGTAAAGAAACTGCCCATGACCTGAGAAAAATGTACTTGTTTAGTTTCTTGTATTGACATTTTTCTGATTTCAAGAAACTTGACAAGCATTTTTTTTCTAACCCCACTGGAATTTATTCAAGCAATTCAGGCATCATATTTCTCTTTTAATGTCATGAAATAAGACATTTTCCTGGACTTGTCAGGCAAATACGGCTCATATTAAGACCGGTCAGACAATCTTTACCAAAAATAAAACAAACACTTGCTTAGAGTTCAGTTTTTGCAGTGTGCACAACTTTGTCTCAGTGACTGTTAATACAATGATTACGATCATGCATCCTGAGTGTCTGGCTTTGTGAAATAATCCCTCACTCATGACCCTACATTGCACACGACCAAATTAGATTAGCAGTTATTTTATTACAGTGAATGAATAATGTTTTTTTCATCAAGGTAATTTTAGATACTATGCATACAAACAGAAGTGTGTCCTTGTCTCCACAATTGAGGATCAAATTTGGAAACACAGCCATGGCTCAGGCTGTT
This sequence comes from Labroides dimidiatus, assembly GCA_030710495.1. Taxonomy (NCBI): domain Eukaryota; kingdom Metazoa; phylum Chordata; class Actinopteri; order Labriformes; family Labridae; genus Labroides; species Labroides dimidiatus. Next base: position 18,654,978 of record CM061153.1, on the reverse strand, counting down.
TTTGACCTGCCTGATTTCCATCGTATTGTGGGCCAGAAAGTTTTCTTTATCATGAAAAATAAAAGAGGAAGAGTTCATCAAATAAGTCACATTCAGTGTATCTTGATTACCAAGGCTTATAACTTGGTGTTTTTGATCCATGAACATTTGTGCATGTGAGTTTTTTTTTTAACTAATGCTGCAGTGCCAGTTCTGCTTAAAGAAATTGAGGCATACATATATTTAAAAGGCCCCTGATATTATGTGCAGAACAGGTTTTTTTACACATTGGATGTATGTGAATTTTACTTGCAAACAAGTCAACATATATGTCCATAGCTTCACACTAGTTACATTATTTAATTTGCTATCCATGGAACTTTATATTGAATTTCCAAATTCCTCTAAGGTAAGCAAAGGGTTGTTGCTTTTATTTCCTATCCCTTTTCCCCCCACAAATAAAGATGCTGTGAAAAGAACAAAACATGGCAAAAAGGGCCTTTACCCTTTAATTCTTGAACCTTAATTTGAAACCAAATTATATTATATAAATGCCAGCAGATGGATAACATGTCCAACAATAAATCAAGATGATTTAAAATCAGAAATACCATTTAGAGTTTCCATCACTAATGATTCAGAAAGCAGTTATTCAAATTTTAAGATCAGTCAATAAAATCATATTTGTCGCTCACGTGTGCACATTATTTGAGGCTGAAAGCAAACCTGAACATACCAGATTTAGATGAACACAAAGTTCATTTACAGCACCATTGGTTGGATTTTTGGCAAACCGACAATTTTTCAAACCCCGAGTGACCCATGCGCTTAAGTTGACCAGACATTTTTTGTTTGTTGACCCTGCAGAAGATTTCTCAGACAGCGAGGAAGTCCTCCCAAAGGAAATCGCCAAGTGGAACTCCAATGACCTAATGGACAAGATTGAAGCTGCAGACACAGAAGAAACCCCCGGTACAATAACACCATGAGTACTTTATTGTGGACAATATGGACAGTCACTGTGCCTCACTACTTGACGTAATGTGCATGTGTGTGTGTGTGTGTGTGTGTGTGTGTGTGTGTGTGTGTGTGTGTGTGTGTGTGTGTGTGTGTGTGTGTGTGTGTGTGTGTGTGTGTGTGTGTGTGTGTGTGTGTGTGTATTTGCAGGTGAGCTGTTCAAGGAAATGACAGTGGACTATGAAAGATCTGCAAGTGAGGACAGGCTAGATGAGGTATGTGTGTCCAACATTGAGTATATATTTAAAAAAACACGATCTTAACTGAACTTTCTCACACAGAATCATGTAAAATAAATATTTCTGCAGTACAGTCTACAGGAAAAGTCCGAAAGCCTCTCCGGACTCAAAAGCTTCAGCTGGACTTGATTTGACCAAACTGAAAAATCAACTGTAGTTTGAAAGATTACAGAAAGGCTGTGTGTCCCTGAGCCTCTCTGTCCTCTTGTGTTCAGATGCGTGGCTCTGTTAGCGGCCAAGCTGATAGCTCTCCCATTCCCACCATCACGGTAACCAGGCACCAGCCAGTAAGTCAACATTTTTTCGCCCCAGTGCATTGTGGGCCTCAGTGGCTCCACAGAGATCCCAGATCCCTCTGAACAAACCCAGTACTTACTCGCCCCTGTTTTTCCCCATTGTTGCCCAAACCCAAAACATGTGTCCTCGACCTCACCACCCTCTGTTCAACTCCGTGTCTCTGCAGCTGTGGCATTGAGTGTTCATGAAAAGCTGCAGACTATGATGTTACATTTGTTGTCCACAGGAAGCATTGCCATTGTTTGCTGTTTGGTTGAACAGGTGTCCAGGTGAAGTGAAGGTTTGCTCTGTTCTGTTTCACTTCATGGTTCTCCGCCCCTTCTCTGGTTGTTCAAACATTTTGTTGTGTGGTCCAGTTTTGAAACGATGGACACAAATGTGACTCACAGCTCAAAACAAAGCACAACTAATTTGCTGCACGATAGCGAAGGAATTGTTGAAGCATGTTGTCTTTGTTCATGCTAACGGAAAAATGTTTTTAAATATAAAATTTGTAAGGAATAAATGTTCTGCAAGAGCTGCTTTTCATCCTTTACCCTTTTCTGTTCTCAGGAGAGCTCATCCCAGCAGTGTCTGCAACCTTCGAAGATTCACGTGCTGATTTTGGTCCTGCATGGAGGGAACATCCTTGATACAGGCGGAGGAGACCAGAACAGCAAGCAGGCTGACGTAAACACCATCAACACGGTTTTTGACACAGTCATGCGTGTCCACTACCCCGCTGCACTGGGACGCATCGCCATCCGTTTGGTACCGTGCCCTGCCATCTGTGCTGAGGCCTTCTCCCTGGTGTCCAAGTAAGAGGACGCACATGCACATATTTTTCTGCATTCTACAAACACTGAAGGTTTCTGTTTGTTGACAGTCAGTGCTGTTTTCTTTTAATGGAAAAAGTCCAGGTGCTGCTCATAATTAACCCCTCTCTTTCTTTCTTACCTTTATTTCCTCACGCTTCTCTTGTGGCCTTGATCTTTTTAGATATGTGTTTAATTTGAACCTTTTTTTTTTGCACAGCCTGAGCCCATACAGCTACGATGAGAGTTGTTTGTCCAGCAGTCAGGACCACATACCCCTGGCAGCCCTCCCCCTCCTTGCCACTTCTGCGCCACAGTACCAGGAAGCCATAGCAACTGTCATTGTCAGGGCCAACCAGGTGTTCACAGACTTTATTAAGTCTCTGGATGGGGCAGCTTTCTCTGGCCAGGTCAGTTTCCTATCAGCCCATTCCAGTTACATGTACCCACAGTGTTTAGTTTTTCCAACCATTACAACATGGGTGTGTTCATTATTTTTCTCCAGGATATATTTACTCGGCACACACACTGTTTGTATACTGTGCTTGCAGTGTTTACAGACTTATTATGTGTCAACACTGTTTGTTCACACATACTGCTCATGTACAGTTTGACAACTAAAACTTCAAAAGATTAAGTCACGTCATAGTTAAACTATTTTTTGTTTTATTTATTTGGCAAAACAAGTCTACATTTCCTGTAATTCACGTGTGTTACGACAGCAGATGTGAAGATTTATCATTTAAAGCCAAACTCCAACTCATCAGGATTGTTTAACGTTGTATTTGGATGTTGTCATCTTTAGGTTTGCCTCATTGGAGACTGTGTCGGAGGAATCCTGGGATTTGATGCACTTTGCAGTAGCAACCAGACAGTTAATGAAAGTCAGAATAGCAGTCGAAGGGGCAGTGTGGTCAGTGTGCAGGTAAAAAACAAACTGAACACATTTGTTGTAATATTTTTAAACTAATCGGACATGAAAAAATTCTTTAACCTGATGATTCATTCAAATGTGCTGTGTGATCCCTTCTTATTACATCATACCAAGACATCTGGACTTTCTTAAGTGCTGTAGACACTTTGTTTCATATCAAATGTTTTGGCATCCAACATGCAGGACCAGGACCTCCTCTCACCTGGCATCATCGTCAACAGCGGGCATGGCTCAGCTTCTCCAACCCTGGAAGGCAGCCGTCACCTCAGTCGCAGTAATATCGACATCCCTCGTGCGGGAACAGCTGATGACACCAAGAAACAACTGCCACGAAAGAGAAGTGACTCCTCCACCTACGAAATGGACACAATAAAACAACACCAAGCCTTCCTGACCAGGTATGCAGAGTTTGTGATGATGATGGAAAAACTTTAATCCTGGAGATATTTGAAGAACTCTGTCCTCGTTTCATGTGCTGGCACTGTGATTTATTTCAAGTCTACACTAAGAAATGACTTTGAACTGTCCTTCCAGCTTACACTCCAGTGTCTTACGGAACGACTCAGCCTCACGCAGATCAAGCAGCAGCACAATGTTGGATGGAAGCTCCTTGGGGAAGTTTGACTTTGAGGTGTCCGACTTCTTTCTCTTCGGCTCTCCACTAGGATTGGTTCTTGCCCTGAGGAAGACTGTCATTCCTATGCTGGATGGTGAGCTAATTTCTGAAGAGAGATGGAATACTTTACAAGTAAAATAAACAGTATCTTCTTTTTGAAGTGCAAAGATTTTATCTTGATTTTAGATTCACAAAGCATCCAGCAATGCAACCTTTAGAAGGCGTATCTTCTTAGTTCTGTTTCAACATTAAAAAAAGATAACTGTGTGTCTCACTCAATTTAATTTAACTGAAGTTAACCTTGTGTCCATCCAAGAAGGTTTCCAAGAAATTTTTGTCTGAAAACATTTGCCATCCGAGGGGAGGAGTCAGTGTATTCTCTCCATCCTCTATAACATCTTTGGTTTTATTTCTCCCCCTAGTGGCCCAGCTGCGTCCTGCCTGTCAGCAGGTTTATAACCTGTTCCACCCCGCTGACCCATCAGCCTCCCGTCTGGAGCCCCTGCTGGAGAGGAAATTTCACCTCCTGCCACCATTCAATGTACCCCGTTACCAACGATTCCCCCTGGGAGATGGCAACTCTGCCCTACTGGGTGAGCCCTCTTCATCGATGATGCAGTAAAAAGTCATTGCTATCAGTTCAGTTAATATCCTATCATTAGTATCATTTTAGAACAGTTTATTTAGCTCAGATTTGAATTCACATGCACAGACACAAATGCAAAATTCTTTGTGATAAAAGGCTGTTTAATTTTTCCTTTTAACACAAGAACTTTTTTGAAGAGCACATGCTTTAAAACCTTTTTTTTAAGCAAAGTATGAGTCTCTTTACATACAAACTGAACATTGCCCCAAAGAAAAATGAAACGTTTTTCTGCTGTTTGTGCTTCTACATCTATTGTGGAGCAGTTTATTCATGTGAATGTGGTAGTTGTCCTGCTGGTTGTATTTGTTTGGACTGGACGTCATTATGGAGTAACCCTTAGTGTCTCAACCTACAGAGTATGTAGAATAAGCTGGACTTTCCTCAAAAATTTCAAGGCAGGGTTTTGGTTTGTCTTTAGAGTGATAGCTGCACTGCTAAAGCTGAAATCTAAGCAAGTGTTTTTCTCTTTTTTCTTGTAAAAATTGTCTTATTATACTTGATATAAGCCACATTCAACAAACAAGTCCAGAAACATGTCTTATTTCATGACATTTAAAGACAAAAATGAGACCTGAATTGCTGGTAACAAGTAATAAAATCTGCCAATGGGATAAGAAAAATTTGCTAGTAAAGTTTCTTGAAATTCGAATAAAGTCTTAATACAAGAATTTTTCTTTTACGGCATTGGCAGATTTTTTTGACTTGTTACAAGCAATTCAGACCTCATTTTTGTCTTAACCAACTTGAAACAAGACAGTTTTCTGGACTGGTCAGGTGAGTGTGGTTCATATTAGGTCATTTAAGAAAAAGTAAGATGAAAACACTTGCTTAGATTTCAGTTTTTTGAAGTGTGTCATTAAATGAGCTGTCAGTGAATATCCTCAGATCTGCATTGAGAGAAGTTTTTAAGGTCAGTGAAGTTTTAAAGAGGCTGAGAAAGTGTAGAGGATTTAATGACCATCAGTTTCCAGAACATCCACTGCCTTAGATCCAAATGTTATGACGTATCCATGGCTCCACTAAGGGCTAGACTCTGCTGTCTTGTCTCACCTTCTGTTCTGTTCTTGCTTCATATGTTTTTGTGTCTTCCTTGTCTTTCCTTCTATCTTCCTTCTCTCTCGGCCTCTTATTCCCATTCCTGCACACTCGACTCTCTATCTCCAAAACCCCCTGACCCCTGCCTCCGTCTGCCCCTCCGTAACCCCCCTCTGTAGTGGAGACAGTCCAGAGCAACGCTCAGCTGCTGCTTGACAGCGGGCCTCCCCTGTCCTTTCGCTGTCAGGAGACCATCAGTGAGACCTGCATCCCTGTGCCTGTGCTAAACTGGCAGGAGGGCTGCCTCAAAGCCACACCCGCCACTATGGAGTGTGTGTAGCCTCTCCATTCACTTTCACCTGTCCTTTGATTCCTTTGTCTGTTTGTCCTGTCTCTGTTTCTGTCATGCCATAGATGTTCCGTCTTACACCTTCCTGTCTTGTGTGTTTCTGAGTATTTCCATTGCTGATGTTTCAAGAGTCAAGGGTTGTTGTCATATCTGATAAATTAAAATACACTCATTTTTTTATGTACCATCTTTTCTTTCGTCCAAATATTCTGGATAAGCATTAATTCAGCAACTCGCCATGGAAATACTTTGGAAAATCCAATGTGCATATCATGTAGTGTAACATTTTGATGTTTCCACCACTTACATGTCACATTAAGGACTCAAGCATTTGTGTTTGTGCTGTGGTTTTAAAGCCAGATTCTTGTGTGTCCACGTCATCTCTCTAATATCAGGTTACTGATTTAACAGACTGCTCATTTTAATTCCAGAGGAGTTTTACTGTGATGATTTTGTCACTCGTGGTGTTGTGTTTTCGGGGTGTGTGGTTTATAGAGCTCGATATTTACATCATGTATGTACTGTTGCACATGTTTTCTTTGTGATAAGGGTTCAGAGGTGGTTTGATTATATAAAATCTGCAGCACATTTGACCATGTTTAAAAAGACTTAGGACTCTCTCACCTTGAATTTTCTGTTAAAAAACAATCACCTCATAAGAATGCTAACACATGAGTATGACTAACAGATGTGGGCATTTGTGATATGGCATCCACTAAGTGTTTTATGTACTCATACACCCCGTGATTCCACTTGGAAAAGAAATCTGACTTTGGCTGCCATGCTGCCTCACTTTTGGTTTCACAAGTCCTCTGAAACCACAGTGTCTGCCGTCACATCTCTCTCCTGCCACCCTTACCCACATTGCCCACCCACCCATCACTGTGAGTGCCCCTTACCTGTGTCTCTGTCTAATGGGATCTCCTTGTTTCGGCTCAATAGCGGATGTTGTTCAGTCTCATGGTGGTGTCTTCATGGACAGTTCGTACCCCTCATCCCCCATAATGGGCCCCCTCTCCCGGGGCCAGCGGAGGGCCAGTGAGGTCAGCATTGCCAGCCAGGTCTCAGGAATGGCAGACAGTTACACTGCCACCAACATAGCCAACAGTAAGTGTCCTTGATACCAACAAGCTTTTCTCTCTCTCTCTCCTCCACTCACACAAACATTTATCTATTTATTTCCTCCCTTTCTTTCAGTCTTCTTTTTTTCTGTCTCTCTTAAAACCTCTCTCTGCCTCTTCCTTTTCTTTATCTGAACCCCGTTACTCTGACTCTACACACATCCTCCACTCCAGCAAACTGCCTAGCTAGACATACATAAATACCCCACTTCTTTTTTTTTTACCTCTGCTAACCCAAACTGAGCACCTGCATTTTAACCAGACTGTCATGCAGAGGGTTTTCTCTATACTCTTGTTGAAAAGAAGAAGAGCAGGTTTAGCGCCACTTTTCACTGTCTGTCTGACTCTTATCCACTGTCTAAATGTAAATGCAATGAACGAGTGCTGCATTTATCTGATGTTGCAATGCATGTAACACCTGCCTCCTCCAGCCATTCCTGCATTATCCACACTCCCTACTGCAGTGTGTGCTCAGATGAACTGTATTATGTTGTGTTTTATGTCAAACTGTCCTCCAGTGCTTCCCCTCCCTATTTCACTTTTGTTACCAGAGCATTTGTTTGTTCCTCGCATTATTATTTTGCCGTCTTAGCACCTCCAGAACAACCCTGGGGATGCAGAACTAATAATGACAGATTTCCTCCCAAGCTCCACCAGTGATACCCTGCTCTCTCAAAACTGTACTAACATTTATTTTTATGCTTTGACAGTTGTGTTTAGGGCTTCATTACGGACACTGGACACTTCCCAACATCAATCTTCAAACTGTGTAAACATCTCTGTTTTGTCTTTTTTTTTTTTCTCTTTGTTTTGTCCCCCATAGACAAGTCATACCAAATTAACCAATCCAAAAAGTTCAGCCTTTTATCCCAACTTGCCCTCTCATCACAAAGCAAATTCTCCCTGAAAAGTCCTCCAAAGTCCCGTAAGAAAGCAGGTGCTGGCCAGGCTGCAGGATCTCCAGATGCTGACTTAGAGGTCGAGTTGGAAAATGAGACCAGTGAAGCTTTAAGTCCCATTGTCCAGTATGAGAACTGCCTGTCAGCTGGGCTGGACTGTGCTATATCTGATCTAGTCTCACTGGACTCCCAGGCTGAAGTGGACCAAGGTATTTTTTCTGAGGGGACATCTGAAAACCTGATCAGCTTCACTGCCTTTTCTCAAATCCTCAAATTTGCACGGCTCTCCTTCATTTTGTGATATTCCTTCTATGTTGACTCTACAAGGATTAAGGAACTAATTTACACTGATGAGTAATGATGTGCCACTCTAAATCCACGGTCTTTTTTTCCATGCTCAAACTAACATGAATAACATCCTTGATTGCTGATCAAAATATGCATCAATTCTAACTCCTTTGTTCCTCTGTTCTGCTCTTGTATTTCAGCTTCTTGAATTTTGGTTAATTGTTATAACTCATGGTTTCCTCCTTTTAGCTGAAGAACTGCTGGGTTCTGTAAAACTTTCTGACTCAAGTCATCTTTTTGCTTTAGCATCAGAGGTGTTGCACCTTTTTGTCACGTCTCATTAATCGCACCACTTCTTACAATATCACCTTATCTATTTGCACCATCACCGATCATAGTCGCAGCCCGCTGGTGGGGAACAAAGCGGCTGGACTTTGCCCTATACTGCCCTGATGCTCTGACAGCGTTTCCCACCGTGGCTTTACCACATCTCTTCCATGCATCATACTGGGAGTCCACAGATGTTGTGTCTTTTCTCTTGAGACAGGTAAGTCAACATAAAAATGCCGATTTATATTTATGGCCTAATAAGTGACCATGTCTAGAGTCTTTATAGTCTGAAATATCTCTGTCAGGTCATGAGGCATGAAAATTCAAGCATCCTAGAGCTTGACGGGAAAGAAGTATCTGAATTCACCCCCTCCAAACCTCGAGAGAAGTGGCTCCGAAAGAGAACCCATGTGAAGATCAGGGTAGGAATATAATGAATGAAGTGCCAGTGGACTAAAGAGACTAAAGAATTCACCAGTCTTCATTTTCCCCCTTATCCAGGACATATATCTAACAAAATTATGTTCTGTATCATTTCCTTTTTTTTTAATATTGAGTGAACAAAACTGCCTTCATGCATGTTTCTCGCCCTCTGCTGATAGAATGTGACAGCCAACCATCGAGTAAGTGATGCCGTGTTCACGGAAGACTCCCAGCAGGTGGTTACAGGACGTTTCATGTATGGCCCTCTGGACATGGTCACTCTGGCTGGAGAGAAGGTGACCTCTTGTTTCAGACTGATTATCAGATGTCACTTACGCTGGTCTCATTACTGCTTGCTAAATTATAATATCTTTCTGCAGGTTGATCTTCACATAATGACACAACCTCCATCAGGAGAGTGGGTCTACTTCAACACAGAGGTGACCAACAGCAGTGGCCGTGTGTCTTTTATCATCCCAGATGACAAACGTCTTGGCATTGGGGTTTACCCTGTCAAAATGGTTGTGAGGTGAGATTTGTTTTTTGTTTGGCGACTTTTTTTTTTTTTCATATTTGTTAGTTTTTGTTAGGGAGCCTGTTTGATTTCTGTTATCAGCTCACTTTATTGGGGGTGTTTTAGTGTCCTCGAGGGGAATGTCTCTGCGTTCATGTGTCTCTACAGTTTTTCACTCTATTGTAAATTACATTCCCCAGAGGCGACCACACATTTGCTGACAGCTACCTGACGGTTATTCCACGTGGCACCGAGTTTGTGGTGTTCAGCATCGACGGCTCATTTGCCGCCAGCGTGTCAATCATGGGCAGTGATCCCAAAGTGCGGGCTGGAGCTGTAGATGTTGTCAGGTACTGAGCTGCTCTTCTCTTCCATTGTTTTGTGTTTGTAGCTTTGATAATGGTCTTAGTTGTTTTCTTCTGTTTTTTTTCTCCTCTCTACAGACACTGGCAGGATTTAGGTTATCTGATCATATATGTGACTGGACGGCCTGACATGCAGAAGCAGCGGGTTGTGGCTTGGTTGTCTCAGCACAACTTCCCCCATGGAATCGTTTCTTTTTGTGACGGCCTGGTCCATGATCCTCTTCGACACAAGGCCAACTTCCTCAAGTCACTTACTGAGGTTAGAATGAAAGGACAGGACGGGAGTTTAACTGGGCAGTTGTGCAGTTTTAAAGCAGCCATTCAGGCTCTTTTATTTTTCATCTCCCTTATCAGGCTCACATGAAGATTTTTGCTGGCTATGGATCAACCAAAGACATCTCAGTCTACACCTCCATTGGCCTCCCTGCCTCGCAAATATACATTGTTGGAAGACCCTCCAAGAAGATGCAGCACCAGTGCCAGGTACAATTTGTTATTGAATGCACAGTATGGGCAATAAATTATGTAACATAATGAAAATAGTCTTAAGCAGAATCTGCTCTGGTCCTCTCTGCAGTTCATCACAGAGGGATATGCAGCTCATTTGTCCCAGCTGGAGTACAACCAACGCTCTAGACCAGCAAAGTCCACCAGCGCTCGCATGGTTCTACGCAAAGGCAGCTTCGGCTTAGGTGCAAACAGCGACTTTCTGAGGAAGAGAAACCACCTGCTGCGCACAATTTCCTCCCAGCCGGCCCCCAGCTCTCCGACAGGAAACATCCACAACAGACCGGAACGCACACAGAGCCAGTCAGATGGTGATCGGCTGGAGCGGCTGGAAAGCATTCACAGCCATAGCCAGGGAGCGACACAGCGCAGCATGAGCATCACTGCCAGCTGCTGGGGCCGCAGTAGCAGCACTAAGCTTGAACCGGGTATCCTTAGCCCCAAGTGAGATAAGGGAGAGACTAAGAGAGCACTTTAAGCAGATTGATATCAAAGTGCAGAGGAGAAGACTTTAGAAAGAAATAACAAAATGATAAAAAGTTGGCTCGTGCCTGATGGGTAGAAACCACAATGAAAACAGTAGGTGCTACAAAACACTCTATAAACTAATGCCAGTCACACTCCACAAAGGTATTTATCAATAGAGGTTACAGCTTTTATTATACATAAAACAAACGTGTACACACACACACACACACACACATACACACACAAAAGATCAAAAGACATTTCAAGGAGCATCTTTCTGAAACAGGAACCTGAGCACAAATAGACATAGCAAGTAACCGTAGTAATCCAGACTGTTTCTTGTGTTCAGAAAATATTCGTCAGACTTGTGTAGGAGGTTGTTTTTTGCCTTTAGATTGGAAATGGTTACACACACAAGCACTCCCCATGCAACGACAGTCCATGTCAGGTCTAAGTGCTGTTACTGCACTGTAACTGACTGCTGTGGCTACTGAAAGCACAAAAACTACTATGGAGATGAACTGGGTGCAAAATGGTTTTAAATCCATGTTTTTTATGTTATGATCAGATATTTTCCTGTCTGTGAGCCAAGCTGAGGAAGATCGAGTAAAACTGGTCTGACTGTGCTTTACTCTGCACAGAACTGATTTTTGGGAAACATGTTATTTATCATTGTTTAAGAAAAGGTATTGTGATCTGTGAGCCAACCTGAAATGATTTGACCACTTCTGCACTATTTACAGACAGAAATGACTTCATGATCATTCTCTGGAGCATTCAGTCCAGTTTTGCTTGTTTTATGGTTGATCCTCAGACCAAAGAATCCTCCAAATATCACACGAAGCAAGCCGCTAAATTACCCTTTAACTACGGTTGCAGCGAAAACCGTTCCTGAGCTTTATAGCCAATTTTATCACCACGAGTGTGCTGCTTTAGCTTCCTGAATCGGAATTACTCAGCTGTTGGGAAAACTCCTCCTGGTTAATGTGCCAAAGTGAACAGTACAGAGTGATATGCTGTACATAAAAGGAGAGGAAGGGTTGGGGTCTCCTGTGTAAAAATGGATTTCATTGTAAGTATGTATCTGAATGCCTTAACGGGGCTTGTATATAGTTGTTATTCTACAGTGCAGATCTGGTATCTGGTCCACTGAAGACCAGTTTCAAGTGTCTTCTTTACTCTGGGGGTAAACACCACCTCATTCAGGATACACTTTATTGACTGATGATGATAATTGTTATTTAAGATAATTGATATTTTAAAATGTATGGATTTTGTGAACAAAATGTGTTTTAAGGTTACTTTCAAGTGTTTTTCTTTTCTTTCAAACTTCAGTTGCAGCAGCCAAAACTCAAAGAGGTCTTTGCCTTGCACAGTATTGTATTTTTATTATTTCATCTTAAAATCACTAGAGTTGTATCGACAGAACTACTATCTTGTGACATATATATTATGTTTGTTATTATCTATTTTGGAATTTTGGGATATGGCTTCTCTCTGGTTATCCCTAAGCTGTAAATGAGGCATTGAATGTGTTCATAGATAATCCTCCTTAGGTTAAGGTCTATTTTCTGTTCTGCTGTCTTTAGAGGAAGAAAATTCTGCAAATTGTAAATTCTGTACAATATGTTGTCAACAGTAGGAACACAGAGCTAAGATTTACTTAATGCTGTTTGCCATTTCTTTCTCAAATGGGTGATGGGTCTTGATGAATTCATTTAAACTATTATTTGTCCCTCAAATAGGCATGTACAGAGCTGAGTGCAATGGACCAATGGTGGCCTAAATTAAGGGAAACGTGCAATATTAATTAACCATGCCACATGATAAAACAAACTGTGAAAGGAATTTCACAGCATTGACAATCAGTTCGATCGGCACATACTCTGAACACATCTCACCTCTGAGGAAACACGCAGTTACACCTGGAGAACCTGTATTCATTTAAACACCACAGATTTCTAAACATCAAATTATTTGATATAAAACAATGCTTTGAAGACTATATCTTCTGTACACAGAGCACATAATTTAACTACTGAGCCAAACCGGCACCACTAGATGAAGAAATTGACATTAAAACGTGACCCAGATAAGTCACTTTTTCTATTTCTTACAAATACCTGTCCAAAATACTGCAGTTGTTTCACATATGTTACCTCAATGGCAGTTTTATGTCCAGCTGTTAGAGAGTTTCAGCTTTATAGTCATATTGATAACTAGTTTGCTGTTCTGTTCAGTTGTACTGTGTAATATTAAGAGCTGTTTCTAATATTTTCTCCATCCCTTTTATACTTGTGACTATTCCAGCAAAGGTGGGTGTGATTATAAACCTACTGCTGTCCCTCTGCACCTGTCCCATTTTAGAGATTGGGCTTGAAGCCATATAGAAAACTCTTTCAGAAGCTGCTGATTGTACATTGATAGTAAATATTAAAAAAGGGACATACAATGCTGGAAATCCTGCACTTATCCAAAGTTATCTGCTGAACCCTAGTCCCCCCTCCTCAGAGAAATTTATCACATGGATACAAAACCCACAGAATGTAAAGATAAAGCGGTGTGGTTATCTGTGAGCAGACAGTTCTTTCGATCTGTTTCTGACACACACACACTACCAGAAGCCTTACATTTCCCTTCTCTGCCTTACATTGGCTATTGTGTTGCAAGGCCTAAAAGGAACGCTGCTCACCCCTGAATTAACTTTCCATGGAAAGATTGAAACTGTTTATGCAGACTTTACAGAGTGAAAATGGGATATGGCCATATATTTTTTAAAAAGGCTTTGGCTTGTTTTCACAAATGAGAAAATTATTTCACAAAGATTAGGCAATCTGTTTCAAGCTCTGTTTCCCACCATAACTGTTACACCAACAGTTAACTTTCAGAGGCTGTATGAATCATGTAGGTTTTGGATAACTTCATTTGATCCACTTTCTTGTGTTTTTATGTACAGTGTATAAAGAATACATGAGAAAAAAAATAGAGTCAGTTTGATTTTTTCCCCACTCACAAAGAAGAATACATCAAGGCTTGATTAAAAGGAGAGCAAACATGTTCAAAAAATTATTTATTCAGTAAATACAGAAATATGATGAGAAGAAAATTCGCCTCTGATTTATAATGCTTCAAATCCTTGACACAGAAAACCACCTCGTCCAGATCTTAGCTAATTTTTAATATTTTAAGTTATGCATAAACTCCTCTGTGTGTCTTTCAATCTCCTCACAGCACAGTTTACATAATCCAAATCAAAAAGAAATATTCTCACCTTGTTAAAACTAAGCAAGAGTGCATGTCCTGATTGTTTTTTACATTTACTGTCACAGAGAAATCCCAGGTAGTAATCAGCTTGTTGATGCTCCTCTCTTCATATTTAATCTTGGAGTTGATCTTCTACCTGTTGATTCCCAGTTTCTTCTGAAAGGCATTTCCATCCCCCTTGGTGGCTTGCTGATAAGATAACAGAAGCATTCATTTAAATATGAGATTCTTTATATTTATCTCACCAAATTAGAACAGAAACTTTGTGTACCCTGTTGATGTCTTTGTGTTTTTCTCGGCTGACTATCTCCTCTATAATCTCTCCTTCTCCTCGCACCAATCTTGAGAGAAACACAGATAGTTAGTGTTTTTAATGAGGCACAAAAGTGATAATTAAACCAAAAACATGATATGTAAAAGTAAAAACTCAAATAATGGACAGAAAATTAATTTACAGGACACATCATCACTTCTGAATTCGGCTAATATTACATTTGACTGAAAGGCAATTCAGTAGATGTGAGCTCACCTGGTGCGCCCTGTTTCAGGGTCGACCACCCTGCGGATCACGCTCTGCCTAGCCTCATACTCCTCTTTGGTGAGCGGCCTCTTGGTGGAGAATCGGGCCTTCTGCTCATCAGTCATCGCTACAGAGAAAGACAGTATGTTGGTGAGTGAGTAATGTTATCTGTAGAAAACAAAATTTAAGTAGTACAAAAAGCCTTAATTGTATAGAAGGAAGTTTTGAAAACAGCCAAAACTAAAAATCATGTAGTGCTGACAGAAAATATTTCAGTCAGCTACCTAAGATTTTGACAAATTCATGTCTCAATACTTAAATGAACAAAGCTACTTTCACAAAACATTTGATTTTGATTTTTTCATACTCCTAGCCAAAAGAGAGCCTTAAAACCCACCAGGTTCTGAATTGTGTTTGGGGGTCAAAACCAAATGTCATGCTCTGATAATTTGAATGTTTCTTCAATTAAAAAAAAACTCACAAAATAAGAGATGCATGTTCATATTTGCTACTGAAGAACTTGGAATATGTAAACAAATCTGTTCTCTTTAGTCGGTCTAAGTAAAAGTGTTAATCTGCAGTGAAACAAAACAGACATAAGCAGAAGTTCACCACATTTTAGTAGAAACATGACTTACAACAAAAAATAAATTAAAAAAACAAACCCTATTTTCACACTCTTTCAGCAAACCCCTATTTCAGCCTGTCTGAAATATTTCAATTTAGCTGCTGTCTCTTTAAGGCTCTCTGCACCACAAACCCTGTTTCCTCTCATTAGTCGGCCGTCAGAATACTTTAAGGGGCCAGAGCAATGGGCAGACCTTGGTGTTTGAGGCCCAACTCCCCCAATGTGCCATGAACCAGTTAGGAGATCCTTATGTAATGATTATCATCATTTAACCAAGTCTCATAGTTCTCTTGCTGATATATTTTTGGACAGACTGTTTTCGTCAGTTTACAGACAGATTGAGAATTTCCAAAACATATGAATAAGTAGCATTTCAAAGTCTGTTTCGTCTTGACATCCAACATTGTTAGTCCATCACATTGTTTAAATTTTAGAAAGCATATTACCCCCTCATGAATACCCTCTTAATAACACCCCCTCTTTAAACTGGCACTGCCTGTAGCAATGCATATATGTCTCACCGGGTCCAAGCTCCACTGCCCCTTCATCACTCTGCCAAACCTCCAGGTAAGACGGAGGTTTGTCTACAGGAGGAGGAGGAGGGCCTGGTAACATCATCACAGCTTTCTTCTTCTCCTTCTTCTTCAGCTTTTCTTTCTTCTTCTTCTCCTTCTTCCTCTGTTTCTTCAGTTTTTCCCTTTTCTTCCTCGTCTTCTTTTTCTTGGCTTTACTTGTCTTTTTCTTTGACTTTTCATCGCTAGACGAGGAAGAAGAAGAGGAGCGTGAAGAAGAGGAGGTGGATGAAGAAGATGAGCTTCTCCTGCGCTTTTGTCTTTGTGTTTTCACATCTGCGGGAGACAGAGAAACGTTCTTTGCAAATGAGACTTAAACTAATTTATATTTGTCGTTACTGTTTGTGCAAACCTTGACTCTTGTGTGATGTTTTCTTGGACGATCTGCTTCGACTCCTGCTGCTGGATGAAGAGGACGATGAGGATGATGAAGAAGAAGACGAAGAGGGGGATCGTCTCCGTTTCTTCCTCTCGTGTTTTTTGTCTCTCTCACGCGATCTGCTGCGACCCATGTCTGGAACAACAGCTCAAAAACAAAACAAAACGCTCAAAGTCCTCCAGGTTTATATAATTTAGCTCATGCTGTGTACCATCAAACTCAATTGCAGTGTCTGGACTATAGGTTGAATGTGGGGCTTCAAGGAAATGTGCTCGTCTTTAGTTTCCTTCCGTCGGCGTCGAAGACTACATCACTGAAGTTCCGGTTCCTACCTACCATACACTGTAAAAATATTTACTCTGTGGTTTCTGCAGAGAAAAAGCCAAAAAGCTGACCGTTCCCTGGATAGAAAAAAACGTAACTTTAAAGTAACTTTAATTTAGATCAATAAAAACAGTCAAAGTGACCAAAGGGATGACCCTTGTTTATTAAAAAAAAAAAAAACGTTATGAATAAAATCTCTGAAATAAAGTCAGCTGAAAAATGGTATAAGTAAAGGGTATTAACAGGGGCAAGAAAAATGGAAATACTCATGCGTGAGAAGAAGTTGGCCACCTTTTTTTTATGTCAAATGGACTGGACTGCTGAGTTTATCCTCTAGTTTCATCCGTGTTATGGATCCCAGTTGGATGCACCAACATAGCTTTTGCTTCCTTCAGGGCACCGGATTTCTCAGGAAATTACCAACCATAAGAATGAAAATAACTTTATTCACATTATTAAAAACTCTAACCAAAGCTTGAACCTGGTTTTAGTGGTGAACTTAGCTTCATTTATGTCTTGTAGTTAAAAAGTTATGTACCTTTTTTTATATAAGTTACACATCGTTTTCTATTTGATATATTCTTATTGTAACATTTGCACAATATATACTTTTCTGCTTTAATTCTGTAAAATTCTACGTAGTGGAATGGAAAGAGGACTATTTAATCATATTTTAAGGGGAACCACACAGTAATTGACCCTCTCCAATCAGCCCATTTGGCTTGTATTATGTCAACTAATCGTCGTTTTCATACCATCTGCTTACGTTGTTATTTTAGAAATTTCAAAAATTTACAGAGAGAAGCTGATTTTTAGGTTCACTTTATTTATCTTCTGCAGAAAAATACAATCAATGAAACACTGCACACCCTACCATTCTATAAAAGCCCTGACTGTACACCTATGGTACCTACTGCATTATTGACAGGACATTAAAAGGGTGACATCGTGCCCCTCAAATTAGTGTTAGTGGACATTTTGGTCTAAAAAATTGCTGGAGTATTGTTTCCTTGGCGAGAAAAGGGTAAAATCTTTTTTAAGAGATTGATTTCATTTAAAAATAAATGATCTGATCAAAGGGGTTTAAAATGAAGATCATTTAATAAAGAAAAAATAATTGAAGACAAAATTTATGTAAAATTAAAAGGGTATTATGGAAGATGAAATTTTACAATGAGTAAAATTTAAACTGGAGTAGGTGTGGTGGTATGAATCCAATTTTGTGAAGCAATTTATAATTCACTCATTTGGTCACAAAACAATTGAAGACAGTCATTGTGTGAATATATTTGTTATATTTATTTCAAAGTTTTTACAAAGGCAATTGTGAATCTTTAAAGCTTGTTTATAGATAAAACATAGTTGTTCCTGATAATTTTAGCCCTTATCACTCACGGTACATAAGGTTAAATCCAGCTGAAAGAAACACAACAGACAGGCCGCAAGCGGCTCTTCAGTAACTGTTAACCAGCTTTGAGTTAAATACTGTGACCTGTTTCCTCCATTCAGGTTTAAATATTATGTCAGTGTAGCAATAAATAAAACAATCTTTCAAGATTCTTGAAAACGTAATGGAAATTCATAATGCAGTTGATAAATACTGAGAATTCTGTTACATGGAGCACTCAGCTGCTTGGGAGATTGTAACAGTCTAAACATGTCTGGACTTGAAGTTTGGAAAGGTTAAAGAGCGTTAAAGCTGTATCATCTTTCCAGCCCCTGTGCAAGAGGAGCTCGTAAGGTCGCTCCCACTTAAAACGAGGGGCAGTGTCATTGAGGAGTGGGTGGAATGTATCACTGTAGCTTGGATCTTCTTTATCTCTTTAAGATGCTGCTGCCATGCGGATCCTCTCAGGGGGAAACAGTAATACATTTTTAGCTGCTTTGATAGTGTTCTTCATTAGCATTGCTACAGTCATGGGTCCCACACCTCCAGGTACCGGAGTGATGAAGCCAGCCTTCTGCCTTACACCTGAATACAGACAGAAAAGAGCTAACGTTAGAGACACCTGAGACACCGAGGATGTCCATGAAGAGTTATGACTGTGTTAACCCTACAGTCTCACCTTCAAAATCCACGTCTCCAACCAGCCTGTACTTCCCAGTAACTGGGTCCTGCACTCTGTTTATTCCCACGTCAATAACCGCCGCTCCTTCTTTTATCATGTCGGCGGTAATGAGGTTTGGAATTCCTGATGGTTAAAAAATAAACATACAAAACGTTTGAGTGTTGGATCATAAAACAGTTCATCTGCAAAACATTAAAAGAGTTAACTCTAAAAGTTGAACACAAACCTGCAGCTGCTACAACGATGTCAGCGATTTGAGTGTGATGGCGAAGTTGCTCCTTTGGAGTGTAACGATGAGAAATGGTGACTGTGGCATCACCTACAATGAAAGTAACATTTAGCAAGTCTGTGGTACAGTACAAGTATTCATTAAACATACAGATAAACACAAACACACTAACTGACCTCCAGGCCTCTCATGGCGACCATCTGTGTGAAGTAACATGGCGATGGGCATTCCCACATTCTTGGAGCGCCCTGCAACCACAACATTCTTCCCAAGCGTAGGAATACCTGTGAGACAAGATTCGGGGCAGTTATAAAATATTTTAGACTTACAAACTGAAATAGTAAATAAAAACACAGCTTCTTGTCATTTTTTAGTCTCTTAAAATTCATTCTTGAAATGTGGAGTCATTCACTCTACAGTAGAAATAATGTGTTGTCTCTTCCTGGTCACTGTCAGTAAAACAGCTTGCTCAACAGCATTTCAGTGCTTTGAGGAAGTACACAGTTTTTCCTGTTACCTGTCCGTTTGATGATTTCCATGACTCCCCAGGGAGTGGCTGGGAGCATGGTGGTCTGATCCAGACACATGCGACCAACATTAACAACATGAAAACCGTCCACATCCTTGGTGGGGGCAACAGCATTGCAGACAGCGCGCTCATCGATATGGGCTAGCAGAAATAACACACAAGGATTCATGAGGACACCAAGTTCATTTCACACGTGTCTGCTGTCAGCATGTGTTGAAAAGTGTTCCAGTTTTGCTCTGTACCTGGCAGAGGCAGCTGGACCAGTAGGCCGTCCACACGATGATCTGTGTTGAGTTTGTAGATCAGGTCCAATAACTCCTCCTCACTGATGTCTGAGTGTTTGAGGATCGTCTCACTTGAGATGCCTGTGGGAGGTAAAAGCAAAAGAACAACTAAAAAACACAGAAATGTGTTTGTTCGTCTGTTGTTTTATCTCAGAAAAACTAGTGTTTAGATACAGGAACAGGGGGTGTGGGAGTTTTTCTTACCAACATCAGCTGCAGCTCGTGTCTTGTTGAGGACGTAGGAGTGACTGGCCGGGTTGTCTCCCACCAGAATCACACTCAGGTGGGGTCTCCTGTTGCCGGCTAGGACCCAGTTCTCCACATCGGCCCGGGCCTCCTCCCGAATCTGCCGGGCAAGTTTCTTTCCTGAGATGACTACTGCCTCCTGTCTGAAAAAGCAAAAAAATGACGTGGAGATAAAGTTGATAGCTTAAGATGCTACAAGCTCAGGTTGACGTGTACAAACAGTCAGTGAACAGAGCTCCACATCTGAAGATTAAATAATAATTATTATAATTACAAGCAGATGTAACCTACTTATATAATAACAGGGTCTATTTGATAACCACTAAACAGAACTAATGATACCAGAAACCTGTAATCTATCTGAACCATTTAGCCTAGGCAAGCATCAATCCCAGCCTCTAATTTTAGATGCTGTACCTCTCCACCTGACAGAGCCACATGTTCACTTGTACAGTAGAGTGACATTACAAATCAGGTCAGTCAGAGGTGAACCACTTCTAATCCACAAGTAAAGTAAAAAGCATCTTGTGAATAACAGTGAGAAACATTATTCACTGCAGGCTTACACAAACCAAGTGGACCTGCCCTGCCCTGCCCTGGATAACTTTCCATAGCATCAAGACTGACATTAGTTATATAACAACAGAGAGCAGCCAGTAATAACTGAGGAGTAATGAGCCACAAAAAGTGATGTAACAATCCTTTATTCTGCCAAAACTAATTACACCAAACAGCAAAGTATCTCATCTTTGTTAAAATGGGGCAGAACTTAGGGGCCAGTGTACCAGGTCCCCGGGGTAATGTGTCGAGCAGCAAACTGCTCTTTAATCTCATGAATTCCACTACAGGGAACTTCCCTCTTTTCACATGTATGTCCCCACAGATGTGTCATGTTGTCATGGTAAATGAGATCAAATGGAGAAGTGAATTTTATTTCCGTAGTTATCTCCGTTTTTCTGTTGTTAAAAAAAGCACTTCTAAAATATTTTATTTCATATTTTGATTTTTCCCTTTTATATGCCTGAGGTTTATGGACAGCTGCAGCACTGTTTTTACTAATTTGCGCTTTTTCAGGTGTGTGTATTATTAAGGACCAAAACACAGGAACAAATCCTGTCAGGACATTTCTGATTTTTCTTTTCAAATACAACTGTTCTGGTAGATCTTTGCTGTAAATGCTTTTAGCTTGCATCTGCGTTGTGATACATGGTCATGACGCATGCATAACATGACACGGGACGTACGTTATCTATCTTGGTCTCTGGGACTGCAGATCATGTGCAGGGGCCACACGAGGACCGGGTTTTTAAAGCGTGTGTGCAGAATTAGTTAATCTTGTATCCAAGTCATGTTGCAGTCCGCACGTTTCCAATAAATGGAACACACAGGACGGTTTGCTTTAAATTTGCAATGATTATAATACTATGTCCTCTGAAAGGAGTAACTCCTATGCTATTCAGGACACAATAGTCTTCATGCATATGCATGAAGTTGTCTTGAGAACAAACCAACACCTCGGTCTCCAGTTGAAACCTGACTCCCAAAGCCACAGGGTGCAAGCACCAAGACCGATTTCATCAGCCGGTCTGCCACTGCAATGTTACCGGCATACCGCTAGGGGCGCACCGCGATATGAACAACTGCGGACATTTAGTTCAATAAATCAAAAGACCATATAAATTAAATGATGATCTTGTCCTGAAACTCCTGATATTGCATTACGGCTACACATAGATAAAATTTTTTAAGATGAGTTGGCCTATCTTCTTATCTTGGTGAGAAGAAGTACCAAGCACACCGATAAAGTAGGATCAAATTGATCCAAATGAAGCAGATTTCGGAGCGGTGGTGGCTCTTACCTCGAAGCGGACGTGTGCAGCTTACAGACTTGATGTTGGGCGTGTTGGCACAGTTTCCTGAGGGTCCTGACCGCTGCCATTCTAGCCGGCTGAGAGAAGAAGAGAGGAGAGACACCGCTGCCGATTATGAAACACGCACACCAGTACCGCCCGCGTTGACAGAGAGACGTCTGTGGAAGGGGAAGGGGAAGGGGAAGAGGAGTAGAGCGCTTTTAAAGCCCTCCCCCTCTGCGCCTGCGTCACTCTCATATCTGCTGCTGCTGCTGCCACACCCCTAACCCACAGATAGCACACTACATCCACGAAACTCGATTAAACTAAAAGCAGCCTGCAGGTACAAAGATATTCAACTAAAAAACATACTCAGCAATTGGGCAGAATGTCTACAATCAGAGTATTTTTTAAAATTATTTCTATATCACGAGATTATTTCAGTGATACACTGATTCTATGTGGGCTTACTAGTAGCTGGTCAAATTGACTTCTTTCTAACTACTTGACTTTTACTGAAATTAAATACAATTTAGCAGTTTAGCAAAAATGAATAAATAAGTAAGTAAATATAAGTAAGTAAGTCAGTTAGTAAGTAAGTTAGTAAGTAAGTAAGTAAGTAAGTAAGTAAGAAAGAAAGTAAGTAAGTAAATAAATAAATAAATAAAACAAAGACCTAAACAGACTGAGACAATTTTATTTTTCCAGCTCAATTTGTGTATTATGCACCACATCACCACCAAAATAAGATTATGTAAACACACCAAAGTATACATTACTTCAGATTCAATATTTGTCTGATTTTTTCATATGTTTAAATTTAATAGGAATATGTGTTAGTACGAAAACAACAGTGGTACTAAAAAAGGGGTGCAACCTGTATTAGCTTATGTTTATAAAAAAAAAAAGAAAAAAACATGAAAAATAGTGATGAACAGTATTGATGAACTGTCTTAACTGACAGTGGTTTTCTGACAAGTTCCTGAGCCCATGTGGGACTAGCCTTTACACAATAATGTTGGTTTTTAAAGCAGTGCCACCTGAAGGATCAAAGGTCTTGGGCATTCAATGTTGGTCTTCGGCCTTGCTGCTTATGTGCAGAGATTTCTCCAAATTCTGTGACTCTTTTGATGGTATCATGGACTGTAGATAATGAAATCTCTAAATTCCTTGCACCTAGGCTTCTGTTTTGCCCCTGTCCCTGTTTTTTGGAATATGTTGGTATAAAGTTCCGAATGAGTTACTTTTGCCAAAAACATAAAAAAGTTTATCACTTTGAACAATAAATATCATGTCTTTGTTGTGTATTCAATTAAATAAAGGTAGAGCTGTTAGAACTGTTTCGTCACAGCAAGAAGGTCGCTGGTTCAAATCCCGGTTCAGGCACAGTGCGCCTTTCTGTGTGGAGTTTGCATGTTCTCCTTGCATGAGTTTGCATGCGTGTGTTCTCTCTGGGTACTCTGGCTTTCTCCTACAGTCCAAAAGCATGCTCACAAGGTCAACTGGTGATTCTAAATTGCCCGTAGGTGTGAGTGTGTGCGTGAAAGGTTGTCTGTCTCTATGTGTCAGCCCTGCCATTGATTGGCACCCCGCCTCTCACCCTAAGCCACCTGGGATAGGCTCCAGTTACCTGTGTCTCTGAATAGGATAAACAAATGATTAACCTGAATGAATCCAACTTCATTGGAATTGAGGTTGTACTAAAAAAAATGTCAGACTTTTGTAAGACAAATATGCTTTGAAATTTTAATTTACAGCCCCTGTGGCACATGTGTTAAAAAAATCTGATCATACTTCTTTTAACTGTTGAATGAATCATTCATTATGAATCTGTTTCTAATTTATAATAATGATGTAAAACTGACAGCAGAGCTTGAAAAGCTGAAGTGAAGCTGATGTGAGGAGAAGTTCCAATGTTGTCATTGGCAGAATGCTATGTAGGAGAGTCAGCATTATGTCCTATAGGGCATGAATAATAAAAGTAATGTTGGTAGGGTGCTGTAAAAAAATGTTCTTGCTGATGATCTTTTGTGGGATTTTGTGGAACATTAAGTTACACTAGTCTGTTTGACCCCCCCCCCCCAAAAAAAAAAAAAAAAAAAAAAAAACCAAACAAACAAACAAACAAAAAACAAACAAAAAAACAACAACCTCATCTGAATTTTAAATAAATGTCATTGCATTGAGTGAAATTGAAAACGTGTTGGAGTTCTACGTAGATTATTAGATTACTAGATAACTTAAATTCTGAATATCAGAAGCATACGGAAAGTTACAAATTTATTTAGGTGCTCAGCCAACAAGGCTGTAGTCACCACATGCAGCCGTGGGAGGGCGACAATCTGCCTGCCGGGCTTCTCGGGGCACTCGATAGAGGAAGAGCCACAGTGGGTGCAGTTCATGTTAGCCTGAACGTTGCGGTTAGCAGCAGACAGAACAGAGAATAAGCTCTTAAAGTGTAATTCTGTACAAATTTAAGCTTTACGAATTCTGGTTTGGGAGTTGTGATCGAGGCTTTCCGACGACCGCATCGCAAAGATGAGCTTCCTGTTGTAAGTAAAGTCATCAGCCGCGTGCTAAGTTTCAGCTGGGGCTCGCGATTGTCGTTAGCTTCTACCAAGTTAGTCCTAGGGAAGTAAGCGTTGTTAAAACAAGTCACTGTTAAAGAAAAAGAAGTCCGAAAACTTTTATTAATACTACAAATTTGATGTTCAGCGATCGCGGTATTATTGATAATAATTTCCTGTTGTAACTTTATTTATGAGCTTTGTTTGTAGCACTCCCCAACTTTAACTTTGAACCAGTTAAGCCGAATTTTAATGTGGTTAGTCATAATAAACGCTACCTTTAAAAAAAGTGTTTTCCTCCTAGAATGTTATTTTTAAGTTTAAACAACCGACATGTTAACACTGGTATCATCCACAACTTTGATGTCTTGAACTGAAACGGAGAAATTTAATTAGCTGTTCCGTTGTTGTCTATCTGATACTCTCATGTTTCCTGCCTGTTGCACCAATTTGATTATCTAATAATTCTTAGTTCATTTACATGACACAAATCGTACAGTCATACTGGAGTCACACTGAAAACCAGCCATACTTAGTCAACAGAATTAAATGTCACCGTAAAGCTTTCCTCCAGCTGCTGTTTGCACAAACCATAAAGGAAGTATACATGTAAAGGCCCATGAGGAGCATCATCTCATACACAGGTCTTTTGTCTTTTTATTGTGTCAGGCATCGCAGCTTAGCCCTATGTTTGTTTCTTTGTTTGCCTATTCGTAGTGGCAGTCGCTCAAATAAGACCTTCAAACCGAAGAAGAACATCCCAGAGGGCTCCCACCAGTATGAGCTGCTGAAACATGCAGAGGCAACGCTGGGTAGTGGGAACCTGAGGCAGGCCGTCATGTTACCCGAGGGAGAAGATCTCAATGAGTGGATCGCTGTGAACAGTAAGTAGATGAACGCAATAAACCTAACCACTTTTGTATTGTATTGTATTTCTCATCTTAAGTAGTAGTTGTACCTAGGTTAAACATTTGCATCATCAATTAAAAGAGAGGTAGGGTAGCCCCCCACCTGCATACACCAAAAAAACAAACCAAAACAAACCACAGCTAACATAAAGATAGAAAAGGCTGCAGAATTAAGCTTGTTTACAAGCAGTCATAGTAAAAAAAAGTTATTTGAAATAATTTTAATGCAGGCCATTAAAGGGTGGATCTTGATTAACATTATTGTAGCCTATATGTATCAAGTTTTACTGGTAAGTCTGTGTTAATAACAAGCATGGAGATAGAAACAAATAAACTTTTTCCTTGCAGCTGTGGATTTTTTCAACCAGATCAACATGCTGTATGGCACAATCACTGAGTTCTGCACTGAGACCAGCTGCTCTGTGATGTCTGCTGGACCAAGGTAACAACAAACACTATCCTTTTTGTGAATGAGCAGGGCGTCTTGTGGGCCCTTTGAGAAACAGCCAATTATGGTCTAGACCTAAAACAGAAATGTTAAAAATTTAATTATTAACAACTAAGTATGCCAAAACTGTTTTTTTTTTAAGTTTTATTTGCTGTTATGGATTATGGAATTGCACAACATGACAGCTAACTTTTAACACTGTCACAGTGTGACTGCCAGGTCTTTTGTGTATTGATTGTTGTAAGACGGAAGCATCAAACATGGTATAAAATGTTACTTCAAATACAACCTTTCAATTAGATATAAAGCTCCTAGATTCTTATTAATTAATTAATGTTAAAAATTTGACACAAACAAGGAAGAGGTTTCAAAATTTGCTACAGTGCATTTATCTAATCATAGGAATAAAGAACCACACATGCAATGATGGAAACAAGGTTTGTGTCAGTCAGCTCAAGCTTCAGGTCAAAGGCACAGTAGTTTTTGTAACAATATTTTGTCCAGATTTGGGACATAGTGTGTCATGTGTGGAAAGTGTGAAGTAATGTTTTAAGAGTCAGGGACAACTAAAGCAGATTAAATATGTCATCTGAACGTCACATGAGGGAAACAGGAATTAAACTTTGCATGTTGAAGCGTTTTAGTTAGAAACTAGGTCTGACACTTCCTCAATCGCCTCCAGCCAAGACTGTGCTCGCTCTGTAATCAGGAGGAAGACACTAGGGTTCACTTCCTGTTGACATAGCGGCTATCAAGAATATGACCGTGGATACTTTTGCATTTCCCCTCCTGTTCTTTTTTTAGCTTATGTCACACTTGATGCTCTCTTTTGTTTCCTGGCTGAAGGCAGAATGTGAGCATGTTGTATGTGGCGCTCTAGACTTGTATTTGATTTGTGAGCCTGCTGCAGAAAGACAAGAGATGGTGATGTATTTTGTTCTCTTTTATAGGTATGAATATCACTGGGCTGATGGGACCAATATTAAAAAGCCTATCAAGTGCTCTGCACCCAAGTACATTGACTACCTGATGACCTGGGTGCAGGATCAGCTGGATGATGAGACACTTTTTCCTTCCAAGATTGGTAATTTTGATTGATGTGATATTAGGACCTTAATAGTTTGTATAACAAACTTTTAAGCTGTTTGTAATGAGTAAAGTTGCAGCTCAGCCATTCTGAAATACTTCTACTTAAGACATCTTCTCTTTGGGTAAACGTACATAAATACTTGAGCATGATGCACTGTGAAAGATTTGCTTTAGCCAAGTATACACCATAACAGAGCTAAAGATACAGTAATCAGCACTTCATTTACACAGCAGTCAAGTATATGGAAATAATCCTATAATTTTTCTTCTTTGATCTGATCAATACATGATTAAGATACGAATTCCAGATGGTTGATGAGGTTAACTTACTGAACAGTACAGGACCAGAGCACTTTTATCACTTTAACACTTTCCCTTTAGAGTAATGCAGCATCAACACAGACAGTGATCATATTCTTTAATTGGCACAATTTAACACAAATAGACAAAGTGACGTAAGCAACAAAAAATACAAACTACAAAAAACTGAATCTGAATCAGAGCAGTGTATCACCCTTCAGTTCTACTATTATTTAGCAGCTGCTTTTGTCCAAACTGATGTACACCACAAGCAAGAATTAAGACTAGAGTGAGAAACCTCAGTATGGCAAAGAAGTGCTTCAAGCATAGACTGTATAATTAATGGACATGATTGGATGAACTAACAAGCTTAATATTGTCGAATCTGTTGAGTTAGAAAAAAATTCACCCCCCATACAGTGCATGCCGTTAGTAAAATTAGCGATTCAGACGGGAGACATTCTTTGTACCAGGCTGTAAATATGCTTATTTTGGCCGTGAAAATGGCTTCTTTTGGCTTGGTGTGTACGTGACTCCCGGTACTTCCAGAGCCAGCCTCAAGCGGACACTCGAGGAACAGCAGACTTTTAGCACTTCCGCATTGTCTCATATTTTCTGACTGGAAGTTGCCGCTTGGCTTCATGTTTGTTTGGCCGCAAATGCTGCCATCTAGTGCCAGAAGAACTGTTTTTCTTCCCTCTTAAAATGATGTAGCCACAACCAGTATGTCAACATAAACAATATTGTTCAAAATTCAATGTTCAGCATTGTCAGGGCTAAGTATTCACTAAGAGCTGAGTCTTAGGCCTTCTGATTCATTCTTACCCCTATTGACAAAGAGAAGAAGGGTCAGATTAAGTGCCTAAATGCTCCCTGAACAGTTAAGTCTTCAAACATTTCTTTAAAGTAGAAGTAGTAGTGGTAGACTCAATGTACATTAAACATACCACATAACAGCACATTCAAATGGAAACCATGTCGTATCACAGAGCAGCACCTGTACGTAAAGCAAGGGATAACATTTAAGTACGCTAACACACTGGAGTTACTCATAAGCCAGTGATAATAGAGACCTTTTGAGTTTACTTTGCAGTGTGCATACAATTCAGAGGATTATCAAGTCAACACAACACTTTAACCAAACGTGGCATCTAAGAAAGAAAGCATTGTCATGTCAGAGCCAGTCACCTGACAACAGTCCAGATCATGTGTCTCACATGCTGATGTGCAGAGAGACTTGGTTTCTTTCATCCACACATATTGTTAAATTTGATTAGGCCAGGAAGTTGCAATGCATTTACAGAATCTTATAAACCATTACTCTTTCTCTCTGCTTTTAGCTGAGAGCCTCAGTTCAAACAGCATTTGCTCATTTCTCATCAGTATTTTCGTACCTCTTCGTTTCACAGGAGTTCCCTTTCCAAAGAACTTCATGTCTGTGGCCAAAACCATCCTGAAGCGTCTGTTCAGAGTTTACGCTCACATCTACCACCAACATTTTGATTCTGTGATGCAGCTACAGGAGGAGGCCCACCTCAACACCTCCTTCAAGCACTTCATTTTCTTCGTTCAGGTGAGATTTCTCTACCACAAGCACTGGATGAAATTACTGCTTTGCACCCAAAGGTTTAACAGTAGCGAAGAACCAGTTAATCTTCAACTTCTGTTCATTGAAAATCTATTTTACTTTTTATTTTGAAGCCGTTCAAAGAGCCATATGCTAAGGCCCCATTTATACGACAACTCTTCACAGCGTTTCACTTGAAAATGCAAAAAATGCAGAGAAAAAAATCTGCATTAACACAGAAATACTGAGGGACTGAAAACGCTGTAGTATGCATATCAGGCCTGTAAGTAGCAATATAACTATAGTCTTTTTGTAGTCTGCCGTGGAAGAAGAGATGGGCTGATCATCTTGTGTATGTATTAAATGAAACTTATCTGAGTGCAAGAGTGAAGCAACAGATGCACATTTTGTTGAAAGGCAGTCAGCATATTCAGCAACACAAGCACAACCCAGAAAGTCCACCATTTAACAATTGTTGTTGGCCGGTTCGCAAAAGTTCCCACAACAACGCACGCGCAAAATGGAGCGTGATGTCAGCGTTTTCACTGAAAACTCCAGCTTGCCGGTTATACTGTATTGGAGGCTGCAGCATATCAGAAAAATTCCACTCTGGAGGGCGTTTTAAAAAAAGTTGTGTTTTAGGTCGGGTAAAACAGCGTTTCCGTATAAACGAGAGGCCAAACACAACAATACTTTTGCATTTCATCCTAATACAATTGACGTATAAACAGGGCCTTAATTTTTCAACATGTTGCGATTGCAGCAGCCCTGACATACTTCATCAGGGTTAACATTGGACAGGCGATGACCGACTAACTATATGAAAGCCAAAAAGCTATTACATAAACGTACTGATGTATGACAAGGATGTAATAATTCAACTTTTACCTTAAGCAATGCGAAAATAATGTTTTTGTTTTTTTTCTTAGGAGTTCAACCTCATCGACAGAAGAGAGCTTGCTCCCCTGCAGGACTTGATTGAGAAGCTTGGGTCCAAGGATAGATAGACATTTCATCATATACCCCCTCTTTTTAACACTTTCTTTTTTTTCTCTGTCCCTCCGTGTGACCTCTGCTACCTCTTTGACTTCTGGACTCAACTCTTAATATCTGTGCCTTCTTCTACCTTTCCGTTTCATCCATATTTGTACTGTATTTTTTCTTTATTCCTTCTTTTGACCTTTAAGCTGTGTTTGAGCCGATTGTTTCCCATTTTGCCACTCATATATAATAGTGTAGTGTAGTGAGAGTATTTTTTCACACCACTGTGGTCAATGACTTTGTAAGAGCAATTTTATATTGGACCAAGGACATTTTGGAGTTAAAGTGACAACCCTTTTTCCTCTTACGCAGATGTATAGTTTTTTTGATTGTCTGAACACTTTTAAGGTAGTGAAAAGAAGATTCCTTTTTTAACATTTAGCTATGGTAAGTACAATGACTGATCAAATATTCAGATATTAGCTTTTTTTGTCTGCCATTAGTGTAAAGTGGAAAGTAACAAGAAGATGGCAGGAGAAGAGGTGACATGAAACAGGTCTTTGGGTGGATTTTATAACAATGTACCATATAAATGGTGTGAACAGGCACAGTAATTAATCAGATATAACAGCTCTCTGCCACGTGCTCTATGTGTATTTGATATCACATGCTTGCTTACGTGCTGCTTCTTCTTGGCATACTCTTTGACACTGGGCCATGTAAGATAAAGCTACAGGCGGTTGAGAAATGCCTTAAAAACACCAGCAATTGCTTGAAAGGTTTTTAAGTTTAATTTGGCCACCCAATATTATTTTTTGCACATTTTTTTTGCTGATTTCCTTGTTAAGAGAGTAAATCTGAGGTAGTTTCCTATATGGAAAATTTAGATTGGCTTCTTAGATTTATTAAAAATAATTTAGTATTTAAAAAAGTTTGAGTTGGAGTAATTCTGAACTTATCCAAGAGTAGTGATACTCAAGTTATTCAGTCATTGTAGTTCATTTCTGTGGTGCAGATTCATATGAAACCATATATTTGGCCTTTCAATACGGTTTCTTTTCATTTTCACTGAATACCTCCCCACTTTAACCGAAAAAAAGGAATGATGACTATTGCACTTGTGCATGATAAGTGACCGGAATTTTTAGTGGTCTTTTCCAACTCTTGATGCATATATCGGAGTGGATTCCTATGCTTTACTCTGGCGACAGCAGCAGGGCTGTTTGTTCTGCCATCATTTTAAGAACTTATTAATACAGACATGATTTCTAGGTGAATGTTTTTATTTACCATCTTTGAGCAAGGGAATGGTCTAGAACCTTTTGGACCTCCATTCATAGCCGACAATCATGTAGCATGTTCAGAGCTGTCAAATTGCAATGCATTATCAGGAACCAACCAGTTATATTGTTATCAGTTGTCTGTGATTCACTTTGGGTGCAATTTACCCACTTTAAGACCCTGAATTTCACTTAGAAAAACAAAGCTTGCTAAAATTGAGCTGATAACCTAAAGGTATATTGATCATTTTTTCTCAAGGCTGAGTTATTTTAGAGTTTTTATTTGAATAGATAAAAAGTCCTTTCTTTCAAGTTGAGAGACATATTTTTGAAATAACTGGTTTTTAACATGTCATTGAATTGTAAAATAAATAACTGAATTTACCTTATTCAAATGAGGTATAGGTGGTTTCAGTGAATTATGTTTTATATATTAATAAAAGTCCAATCTATGGGTGGGAAGAGGTGTGAGGTTGTAGCTGCTGTGCCCTGGCATTCACTGTAAATACTACCAGTGTTTTGAACAAATCAGAGTGTGCCTTACAGGGATAAAAGATCTGATAAGACAGTATTGGTTGATCAAATATTCAATAAAAACTGAAAGGACAATGCTTTTGGCTTTCATTTGTTATGTACAAAATATTGAACACTTGTGCATCCGGGGTGGGGAATTGATAGTAACATTTCACAAGTTTTTGTTAGCCATCAAAGTCTCATGGGTCAATGTTTCTTTTGTGTTTTTCAAAGTGCCATATCAAACTTAGTATGGTGTGAACCGACAAAAACTATCATGATCCGATTATCATAAAACTGCTAGAGCTCTGTTATATTTGTTGTCATTATGCAATCGACAATCAGACATTCTTCTCTCATGCATTTTTCTTTCTTGCAGCCTTTAAATTGCAGCTGTACCAGTTACAGTACATCTGGAAAGTATTCACAGCGTTTCACTTTTTCCACATTTTATGTTACAGCCTCATTCCAAAATGATTTTTTAAATATATTTTTTCTTCAAAATTCTACACACCCCCGTAATGACAATGTGGATTTTTTTATTATAACTTGAAAATTTATTAAAAATAAGGTAAGAAATCACATGTACATAAGTATTCACAGCCTTTGGATCAACAAATGTGTATACTGATGCCTTATGCCAACCTATACGTCCGACACTTAGTTCCGGTGTAGAGGGGGAAGTAAACTGTCATATTTCGCTCGCAGAGAAGGACATTAGTCACATACAAACTGTTCATCTGCTTTTATACTTTATATAAAACGGTAGAAAACGCGACATTATACTACAACAAGCCCGCTATATTGCTCGCGAGGTACTTTCACTAGTAGAATTAACCAATCAAATTCGACCTTTGTAGAAAAAAAAATCGGAAAATTTGCCCTGAGTTACGACTTACAGTGTGCTCTAAAATATTCGCAGCTGAAAGCATGTCTGTCAGAAATGTTTGATGCATCTACAGAAAGGCTTAGTACTATATCAAATTAGGATTTTATGAGGTGAAGGTAATGTAAACTAGTGCAGACGAATAGTTAAAACACCTGACAGAACTCTCACAGGGCTAAATGTTGTTTCTGCTGCGCAGAGCAATGAGGAAACGAAATGCTTTTTATGCTATCAAGTAGTTGGCTAGCAATCGTCTTTTGGTTTCTTTTTGATTATACCTTATTTTTTAACCAGGTTGGACATATCAGAGAAGCGGTCACATCACAACGACAGTCCTCTCTCTGCTTCGTACGGGCCGCCGGAGCCCTCAGCAGACGTTACTTTAGCTCTCTGGCTCCAACGGGGAAAAAAACATTTAAAGTTAGTTCAAGCTAGCGAACTTAATGCTAACATTGTACGGTGGTTGCTACGTGTTCTCTAATATTAAGTCACCTAATTTGTTAAAGATAACAAGGTCAATATTGGTCCACTATTTGGATGTGATGCAAGATGTTTTTCGATTAATGTTACCGGCGAATCATCTCAATTTGTCAAACATTGTTAGCTAACATTAGCTACCCGAGCGGAATCACCGAGTGAGCTGTCAACCAGTTTCTTTCTATTGAAGAGTTTAAACCGTACTCTTTATTGTAGTTCTGATTATAGGCATTACCACATCTTTGGTATTGACTTAAACGTAAACGAATTTTAAATGGATCAGAAATCAACTCCTAAATGCATGTTGGCCAATTAAAATGTAAAATCAGGCGTACCAAACGTGTTAAAGCAGCACTTCTTTGTCTATAACTAACGTTACATTTTGTTCACAGGCTTTGGTAAAACCATGGCAGATGAAAATACACAGTTCTGTGGCAATTGGTGAGTATGCATTACTTAAAGTGAATGATCAGCCAGCCTGTTGTTGTTGTAACACCAGATCCTTAATTTTCGTTTTAGTAAACACGATATCCCAGAGGCTAATTTCACGACCCATGAGATTCACTGTCGAAGAAACATTGCATTGTGTGATGTTTGCCAGGAGCCAGTCCCCCGGTCAGATCTGCAGGAGCACAAACAACAGGAACATGCACAGGTACAGCCTAAGCAGCAATACTGCATTAGATGTGAATACAGTTTTTAAGAGTAGGCCTTTTAAGTGAGCCTAATCAATGTATGATGGTGATGGTTAATCTTATTCATAGAAACTGGAATAATGTTGGTTGAGTCAACATTATTTGTTACTCTTTTAAAAGTTAAATTGAGCATGAGATCTTTTAGTTTGCTTGGTCACTGTCTTAGGACTCCTAAATTGACAAAGCCACTTATTTTTGGTGCACAACACACTTATTTATAATATGTTACTATTGGTGCAGTCAACAACTAT
Organism: Labroides dimidiatus; assembly: GCA_030710495.1. NCBI lineage: Eukaryota > Metazoa > Chordata > Actinopteri > Labriformes > Labridae > Labroides > Labroides dimidiatus. Next base: position 18,621,301 of record CM061153.1, on the reverse strand, counting down.
GATTTGGGCAATGCAACCGGTGGAAAATCGTGTCAGATAACCCACAATTTGTACTCACCATTTAACTCAATTTCCCACCCAAACAAAAAGGCTGTAACATAGAAATATTTCAACTTTCCTTGCAGGTTACTTGCAAGTGTGGTTTGAAGATTGAGAAGAAGAATTTTGAAGTTCACCAGGTATTACTGAAAAACAAAAATGAAAGACAAAAATTTGCCTTGATGAAATCTTCAGATGGCCTCAAAGTACCTTTTCTCACTTGTCCTCTCTTTCAGAGCTCAGAATGTTCTCAGCGGTTGGTCCCGTGCCAATACTGTGAACTTGAGATAGCTTTCAGTCAATCCAAAGAACATGAAGATTACTGCGGCACTCGCACTGAGCTCTGCTCACACTGTAACTGCAATATCATGTTAAGGGAACAAGCTGTGCATCCAGTCTTGTGTGGAAGTCTTACGCCACCCCAAGAGAGGAACAACAGCCGGACTTGTCGCAGTCCTGGAGAACCACAGTCTCCTGGGCCATGGTTTGAAGCCCACTCCATCCGAAACCTCCTGAGAGGCCAAGAGAGAGGCCCAAAAAATAACAACATCAGTGCAGCAGAACAGCAAGCCTTTTCACAACCGTTTGAATCCAGACTTTATCACAATTCAAGAAGACCTCAGGGCTCAGGAGACTGGAAGAATATCGCCCCGAGAAACACATTCAGCAGCTGTAAATTAATCTATAAAGTTTTTGTTGTTTTTCACTTAAATTAATGCTTGTGTAGGTTAAGCATGCATTGTGTTATATCATCTGTAAAATGCTTCTAAATTAACTTTGTAATGTCTTTCTTAGTGCTGGAGCAGAGTGATTTTCTGAGCAGCAGCAGCAGCAGTGCATGGCCACACAGTGAGTTCACAGTGGATGAAGATTCATCAGGCCTGGACTACATGTTGGCTCTCAGCCTGCAGGGTGATGGAGATTCAGTGGCTGGAGGTGCAGAGGGCAATCTGTGGAGCGGTATTTGGGATGACAAGATTGGGAAGACGTCCAACACCTCCATAAACTCTTCATTCACTTCACCCAACAACAACTATTCCAACTTCTCTGCAGACATGAACACAAGTGCACTCCAGGACCATGAACAGACAGGTGCCTCAGGTTTAATTGCAGTACTCTAAGTCATTCTGTCTATTTGCTAATGTTTTCAATCTTGTTCTGTAGACACTATGCTGCCTTGTGAGTTTTGTGAGGAGCTTTTTCCTGAAGAGGACCTAATTTTGCATCAGGTAACAGCAGTGATTTCATCCTTTTTGAGATATGATACTAGATTTTTGTGTTAGCCACCAAACTCAGTGCTCAATGCTGATTAGACATACATTAGTAATGTGTAACTGAGAGAACATAGGATCTTAACATAAAAGAGTATCTGTAAACAAATTTGTTCTCTACAAAGGTAGGCTCATAGGATAAAGATACTAACAACAGCAAATAACAATCCCAAATTTAAAAGTGGTCCAAAAATAACTGCCAGAAGTTTATCACAAGTGTACAAAATTCCTACTTGGATTGTAGGCAGCACAAAATAAGTTTCAGCTTTTGAAGTTAAACTAGTAAGCAGCCCACATCTTGTTCTTTTTGGGAGATTTAAAGGGTTTCTACTTTCAACCATTGTGTTCCTTCTTTCTTTGTTATAGACGGGATGCAGCCCAGCCTCTGCCTTTGCATCATTCAGTAAGCATCCTGTGTCTCCACCTAAAGAGGACAGGATGAGCAGAAATCCTGCGGGGCTGATGCAAAGTCTTCCTGACACACTTGCCTCGAACATCCCCACTTTCCCTCGCTCCATCTCTCCAGCCTCCTACAGTCCTCCTGCCAGTCCCCTAGAGGGCGATGTTGTCATACCTTGTGAATTTTGTGGTGTTGCTCTGGAGGAGGCTGTTGTCTTTCACCATCAGGTATCTCACTAATCAAGTTAGATCTTTGGTCTGAAATAATTCCCGTGGGATTCCTGTACCCTTTTCTAGATTTGGTCTTTAATTGGCGGAACACAGGATTGGTTAATGATAGAATAGACATTAATACCAACATGTTAAATATAGGGATGTTTCCATGACCTGAACAGCCAGTCTTTGAAGTTAATCTTTTGAATACATGTTAACATATTTTGATGCTTGACAAACATGAACGGGAAACATTTTTGTTAATGTTATCGTGGCCAACTTCATATCTGGTCAACAGTAAACTCTGTCCTTTTAGGCTAACACTACTGAATGCACAGTGATGTTGTAAATGTTTGTAAAACAGGATCATACATTCATTCATATTTGTTCTTAAGTTTTGTGAACTGTGTCTTTAACCCAGGACAAATGTGATATGCGTCCTCAAGCCACCCATCCACTGAACAATGTCACAAAAGCATCTCACAAAAAAGTATCGAGTCCTAAAGACGCCTTCGGCCGGATATCTCCAGATTTGCAAAGGAGAATAAAACACCAAGGTACTGTATATATAAAACACAGGCTCAAGAACAGGTTTATAGAAGATAAGTGAGAAATGTATAAAGCATTTATATAATGAACAAAATAGTATCAATGCGAATTTGTGTTTATTTCTGTGGGATTTGCCTGGTACTTCACAGCTGACTTCCCAGAGGAGAACTTTGGATTTGACAGAGACTCTTTACCAGGACAAAACTTAAGGGAATGGCCGAGAGGCTACATCGGACGACCGAGTCAAAGAAACGCGTCCAACTGCGACGCTTCAATGAGAGACAGACCTCAGCATGGCAGGGGAGCCGAGGGGGCTCAGTCCTCTTTCTGTGACACAGAGAGGCCTGGATCTGCATCTTTAAAGGGGTGAGATGAAAGATCAAAATGACCAATTAATAATGTAGCTGTGCTTTTTTAGTTAGATGAAAGAATATTATGAGCATTCTGATTTTTTTGAAATTGTTGTTTTTTTGTTTGTTTTTGAACCAGACTACATCAGCCAGAAAATAAAGAAGGGAGAGGGAGCATAAGGAATCCAGTGTCAAAGGTAAATCCCAGGCTCCTTTTTACATCACATTTTAATCTTTGATTCATTTTTGTTGAATGTTTTGTCCGTAGGGGTGTTTGAAAGCTTGACCAAATGGGGTCTAAGTAAAAACACACACTACCAAACTCTGCTTTAGTTGCAACAGTTAATTGGTATGCATTAAGAATTAGTTGCCAAATACTTTATCAATTAACTATTCAAGAAGAGACCAAGAATTTTGAAGCAACCTATTGGACATTGTAAAAAGGATTGGTTAGTCGAGTAAAATGTCAATTAATCAAGAAAGAAAGTAGCCAGTGAAAAACTATAATTTCAGCTGATCTGTGCTTACCCTTAAAATGCTATAAAGTGCTTGTTTTTTCAAATCAAACCAGGTTTGATTTCAATGCCACTGTGTATCCACTGCTAAAAGGTTTATTTTTGCATACACTTTGAGCTCATCTGAATTTTTTAGCAAGAAGGGTCTGTTCCTTCTCACTCGTTGAAATGAAACAAAAATATGGCAGGAATAGTAGGAATTTGTAGTAGGAATAACATCTTGACTTTCTGCACAGGACGTCTGCACTGTAAATAATCCATACTTTATCAATTCTTATATATATATATATATATATATATATATATATATATATATATATATATATATATATATATATATATATATAATTGCAAATAAATGGATGTTTGAACAAAACGAGCTTCCATTGAAGTTTCCATAAATTTTCATTGCTTGTTACAGACCTGCAAGACCACCCAACATTTTTTGGAGTCCATTAAAGTATGTTGATGATGAATTCATTTGTTTTTCAGTTGCCCAAGAAGCAGAATGAAGAAAAACAGGACGAATGAGAAAATGGAGAAATAGAAACCAAACCTCCTCTGCTTCTCATTTATCTTTTTGCACACTTTTGAAAAATCAAACATATACCTATCTTATAAGTGCCTGTTTATTGGTATCTTGCAGTTTATATTTGGATGAATTTGATTATCGAATCATACAATAAGCAAGAAAGTTGATGAATTCATGCATAGTCTACTCTATTTGAAGGTTTGTTTCAGATGATTGTATGTCTAACATGTTAGCCCTAACATATAAATTATCAAATGAAATTTATTTACGCTGAACTTGATTAACTTGATTGTTTTTCATTCATATTTCTTTTCCTGGCTTATATAGAGTATTGAAAAGAGAAACATGGATTTATTTTCATGCATTTGTCTGAATGTTTCTTTACCTTGTCATTCCAGCCATGGACATTTTCTTTTCTTTCCTGTTGGGTCGTTCATGTTCATCCCCAGTGTTCCTGTTACTTTTTTTTAATCTTCTTGTAACCTGAAGCACTTTGATAAAATAATTTTGTTAAAAAGGGCTTGAGGGACAGATTTGATAAACATTTGCATCTTTGACCATTAAAACAGTAACTTTTATGGGACAGTAGTTTTTTTATAATGTTAAATGTTTGTCATTAAAATTCTTCGATAAGACCCTGTTTTATAATCATAACTTTAGAAGTATATATGTGTGTTGTGATGTCTTTAAAAGCAGTGTTTCCTGTCCAAGCTTCTTTTAAGTAGAACAAATATGTTGTAAGCTGCTCCTCCCAATAGGATTTAACACTGATAAGATGTATTTTGTATGTAAAGTTGTGTCCATTCTAGAAATAAGCGAAGTAAGCAAATTTTTTCAGCAAAGCAGAGTTTGCTTTAAGTTTTCTGTAGGCTTAATTTAGCACCAGAGTATTCTGATAGTTTGAATTTTAATCAGTAACCTCAAAAAGTGAAGAACACATAAAGAGTGAAATCAGCTGGTTTGTGGTGCTCACAGCACACTGCCGACTATTCCCGTATGAGAACAACTGTCTTTATTCTCTTTGTCTTGTGTTGGTATTAAATGTTAAATGAAGACATTCATGGCTCCAGTTTTTGCTGTCAAAGTTATTTCATCACACTTTGTGAACCACCTCAGTTAGATAGTCATGCTGCTAAATTAAAAAAAAAATCTGTTGTGGAGATTTGCAGTCACTCTGCCGCAGAGTAGCTCTAATCGTATTTCATTTTTGTATAGGGGGCTGTGAGTGCCACAGAAGTAGATAAGGGTATTTTCTTTGGGGATATACTTTTTTCATCACAGCAGGAGCTCAGAGTTGTGAAAATCAATACAGTTACATTTTAAAATTTGAAGACGTTTTGATGGCCTACTGTAAAATCCTCTGTGTTTACGAACAATTCATAATCATATACATGGAAAGTTTCTTTGGTTAAAAAAGTTGTTTTGTCTCAGTTCTTTAAAATGAGCAAGTTAGACATGAATCAAAATTAAGGGAATCTACTGGAATACAGTATTAAATTTAAGGTGAATTATCCATGCAGAAATTAAAGAATCAGAGGTACATGTTGAAAAATACTGTAACTATTGAAATGTTACATTTATTTCAGTCAGTATATATAACTGCAAAGATCGGCTGGAGATAAGTTATTTTGATCAATACTCGAACCTCGAATAAAGATAATTTATTTAGTAGCTTCTCTACTAAAAAATAAACATTGCCCCTTAAAGATGACCAAGATTTTGTTCAGCTGACCTGCATTCAACAGCTTTGATCTTGAGAATATTGTAGGAATCACAGATCAAATAAAAACAGGAGTAATGTATTTAATCAGCTGAGTAAAATCTTTTCATCTGTCTGAAGGAAAATGCGGGAAACAACTGTAAACACCTAAATACAGACACTCAAGGAAAGAGAAACAAAATTACATCCAATTCACTGACAACCATGAAGGTCAAAATGATGTGCCACTTAAAATAAATCTTATCTTAATTAGTATTTGAAAATATATATATATATATATATATATATTTTTTTTTTTTTTTTTTTTTTTAAGATTTATGAATTACAGAAAAGGAATAAATCCTTTTGGAATCGATTTCAGGAAGTCTGAGGAACACTACTGCCCTCAAACCTTTAGTGGCAGACCCTGGCACTAATCACTCCCCATACACGTACGTTGTTTTCGTACGTCGTTTTGCGTCCTTCCGCAGAGCGGCGCACTTTGAATGATCGCCGGGAGAAGCCCAAAGCCGGAGACAGAGAGGGGCGGGGCTTCATCTTTCGGTGGGGATTCTCAGTTCAAAAAGCTGCCAACGTTTCCTCACAGGATAGTGTGGGTCTGTTTTTGCTTCATCTGCAACTCCATAGACGGCAAAAGAAGTCCGAAATATGCTCATCAGTAGTGGGATACGGATACGTTTCTACTGACTCAGAATAAGTTTCTGTATGCGCGTGTACTGACAAAGTCTGCGCTTTTTGTAGAGGGAGAAAGAAGACGAAAACCACAGCAAGTCGTGCAGGTGAAACACAAGTTGACCGGGAAATCAGAATAAACCATTTCACCATCCAGTCGTCTCACCTGAGCCGGAGCACACAGATCAATATGTCCACGGAGAGGTACTCTGCGCTGGATGAGCCTTCTCTCCGAGCACTCGTGAGTAAAACCAAAACACGATGCTGAGGGGAAGTGGAGCTTATTTTACATAAATTATATTTTTATTCACGTAACACAACATGAGTAAAATAGTTAAGTTCCCTCATTATTATTTTGTCATAGGTATAATTCCGTAACATTGTTTTGTCACTTGTTCCTTTAACACTGTTTTGCCTTACCCATAATGTAAATTGTTTCTTCTATCTATCTTGCTTATCTTGTTAGAACTTATTGCTTATTCCTGGTAGGCTACGTACAGCTTATTTTTATTTTTATTTTATTGATTATCTTATTGTTAACCTTATCACTTATTTTATTATCCTACTCCTTCTTACTCCCAACTCTTGTACTACGTAATGAACAAAGGTAATACCAAATTTCCCTCTGGGATTAATAAAATATTTCTGATTCTGATTACTCTAGTTGCAGCCAATGTTTCAACATAATATTACATCCCTTCTTCAAGTGTGTTTGGCAATCTCCCACTTGTGGTATTTCACATCCTGGCAGCTTGTCCATACACATCAGGTGCTCACCTTTACACTAGTCTGTACTCCTCTACTGTAAACCTGGAACAACTTTTCAGTCTCCAGGAAGTAATCAGCAACTGTTTTGATTGTTGATAAATTCAGTCAGAGATAATTACATCTTTTTAATTTAGGTTGTGGACAGGTTAAAAGATAGAGGCTTATAGAGGTGTGTTATCTGTTTAATGAGAAATGATTTCTTCTGATTCATATAAAAAAGTAAGGAAGTTAAATGATCATGAAGTAACATCTTATTGCTGCAAATCTGAGGTGTAAGATATTTTTTTCCGGCTAGTTGAGTAATCAGTTACTTTAGTTGCAGATATGTTTAATAGTCAACTTAACTTTAAGTAATGTTCAAGCTATATGTATATATGTCCATCTGTCTGTATGCATGTATAAAGTATGCATTATTCTTAAACAGTTATTTTTTACTCAGGCTTAATACACAAAGATTATAAATGACTCCATAAACATAAGAGAACACTCCAGACATATCTGTATAATAAAGACGGCAATAATGTGATCATTATTTACACCAGTAGGTGATTCATATTCATTTATGTAATCATGATCATTATTGGAGTAGACATTATGTCACAAACTCAAGGAGTAAATCAGAATGAATATGAACATGTATGAATCTGAACTCTCTGTTGTATTAGTCATGTCCAAATAATTTCCCTGTCTGTCTGACACAAACATGACACCTGTAACTCTGACACTTTTACAAGGGTGCATGAGTCAGCCTGTCTGTGCTGAGATGAGGATACACTGAGTTCTTCTGAATCACAGCTTCACATATGCAACAGCTGTACATGAAACATCTGGTGTATTCATTTTGTAATAATTACACACTCAGTATCTGATAATAACGACTTCCGAAGCCGTTTTCCTGACTCACATTTTGATTTCTGTTTCTGGAGATAAGGAGATCAAGAAATGGCTGTTTACTTTGGAGCAAGGCAGGGCACTCATGTAATGTTTTGTTGACCTGCGTTAGACTGTTTAAACTGTGTAAATAGAGCCAGCTCATTATTATTAGCCCATTATTTTCACAAAGTTTGGGTACTTTCTCAAGATAAATCACTGAAAGGCTAAACAGTTGTCAAAAGTGACTTTATAACTTTGCAGGAAGATATGAAATGATGTTGTTCTTTCAGCCTCATGACTTAATGAAAGTGACAGTTCTTTCTTTTGATCATCTTATGAGATTATTTATAGGAGAATAAAACAGGAAAGAGGGAGTTACAGTGAGTGAGTGTAAAGGAGAAAGGGTGTTACAGATTTCTGGCAGCATTAAGACCAAGAACATTTAAACCTTTTTTTTTTGTAACCGCTTTAGTTTTTAGGCCCCCAAATCTATATAATTTAAGTTTTTTGTCTGAATAATATTTTATTCAGAATAACTACATGAAATTTGACCTGAGCTCCCCAAATTTAGTAAAAGTCATCCTGCGTGTCCCGTGACAACAAGCTGTAAAAAATACCATCATTGTCTAGGGAGGTGCAGCTGCAGCAAAATAAAGCATGTATCATGCGGATGCTGGAATTCACGTGTGTTTATCATCATATGGCAATGATGCTCAACACATTACGACGCAAGGTTTGAAATGCAGAGTGTCTTTTCCCCTCTCAGTCAAGACCAGCGGCTAAAAGGTCAAACAGATCCCACATTTTCTCTGATGATGTTGGAGGTGACTCGAGTGTCGGAATTTTCCACAGCAAAACAAACCCTGATTGAAGTGTATTTGGGGGAATGATGGAGTTTAATTTCTGCTCCACAAGAAAAGAGGCAAGAATTTGGCTTTTTTATGCGTTTTTTAAAATAAATCTAACACCTCATCATTCCGTGGTGTTTTATTCCCAGGATATAAGTCTGAATTAAGTTGTTTTTCAGGACACTATTAAAGGATGATGGCTGTTTGGAAATGCTGGCTTAATTAAACCACCAGGAAAGCCGAGTGGAGGAGTTCCTATTAAACAACTCTAGTCCTGTGTTGTACGATGTAATGAACCAAACAGTCAGAAGGTCATATGGCGGCCTCTCTAACGCCACTAATCCCATCACTCCTCTTCTATTCAAAGCCCAGACTGCCTTTATACTGCTCATTTAATCTCCTCCATGGCAACACGGAAAAGCATTTTTCCTTTCTCCTGCCCCCCTGAACTACTTAAGTATTCACAAAATTAATCAGTTGGTGTCCCACTTTCTCCTGGAGAGGATGTTTGCTACAGGTTGTCTGTTTAAGATTTGTGGATACAAAAACACAAAAAGTGGTGTTGTCATGAAGAAACACCTTCCAACCAAACGGCTCAAACAACTGTCACTTAAAAATAGATTTTATCAGCTGGGGGTGATGAGTATCAGTTGTTTCTGGACTGAAACTGCAGCGTGGCAATAGTGTGTCAAACCTGAAGGACAAGCCAGGTGTTGTTGTGGCACCTGTGCACCTGTTTCTTAAGAGGAAGGTTTGACTAAAGCATCTGTCATCCACTCCATCGTCTCCCCTTTAATTATCTCTAACCCCCCTCCCTGCTTTTATGCACCAAGTATCATCAGTGTCTGCAACATCATATAGTTTTAGCCTGTGGTTGGTTTGCTAATGTATAAGTCTGCCTCATTTTATTTCATTGAAATGACCGCCCACAGACGTTCCTGTCTGTGGCGCCTGCTGGGCTGCTTTCACATGCTGCATGTCTCACATCATGATTTGTAACTGGTCTTACAGGCCCTGTGACTGTCCCCTCTCCCTGGTGAGCAAAGAGCATTCACACATGTTTAAAATAGGGCAATTTCACTCTGTGGTCCAGCCTCAGTGATCTATGGGACCCCCAGGCCTTCTTTTTATGGCTCTCAAGACCCTTTGTGCATTGACGAGTGCTCAACGGTTACAGTCTGAGAGGAAGAATGGGTTTGTTTTGTGCGGCTCTGAGTACAGTTCCAGGTTCACCGAACCCCCATAGGGACATGTCCAAATGTCAGACTCATCATCGGGAACCAATAAATGGGAAAAATTATGCTGCATTACATAAATGTCGTCTGGGACATTTTAAAATATATGTGAGTGATGGTTTTTAGTTTTTTTCTGCACTCAGAGCAAATGTTATCAGGGGCCATGTTTAGAACTTTTCTTTCTTTATTTACCAGAGCTGAAGTCAAATAGCTATTTCACAAAGAAAAACAAGTTGTTATCAATAGTTAAATACGTTTTAAGCCTTCTAAATGTAGAAGTTTTTATTTGGCTGACAAAAAAAGACATTGCATTGGGCTCTTGGAAGCCGAAACTGGCATGTTCCCTATTTATTTATTTATTTATTTATTTATTTATTTATTTATTTATTTATTTATTTATTTATTTATTTGGCTGTATATAAAATGATTAACTAATGATACAATCATCAAGTTCTTCAAATTGAAATAACCATTTGTCACACCTTGAAACCACAGCAGTGCAAACAGCAAGATAAGACCTGAACCTCTTCAACGATCACAAAATTTACGTTATCTTTCCTTCCCTGCAGAATTTCTCAAAAGCAAGCTGCTACATGCAACAGACCTTCCTTTAAATACAGTCCCATCCTTTTGCTAAACACACACACATACACACACAAACACACACACACAAACACACTGCAGTCAAAGAAGAAAAAGAAATCTTACGTGTTAAATGCTCCTGAATACTGATAATAACACCTGCTGCCTTTGACCTGTTTTCAGGCAGTTTTCTTACTTTTTCTTTCACATTGAGTGAAAAAAAATCACAATGAGTGAAAAAAAAATTGCACTATACGCGACAGTGTAGTTGTGTTTTTTTGTCTACATTCTTTCAGATTTGCACTCCCTGTATATTCCCAAAGAAGCTAAGGGTTAATCATTCAGGATCAGTTTTTCCTCCTGAGGTGCACAGTTCAAACTGAGTTATCTACACTTTTGCATTGACAGAGTCCAACAGTGGAGTTACAGCCTGCTTCTGGCACCCAATATCCAAATACACAGCCAGGCAGCAAGAGATAAGGAGTTGCTTGTTTATTTGATTAAACAGGAAACTTTTGTTGGACTGAGCCCTGCTATAAATAGGCTCTGAGATGATTAGAAAAGAAAGCGTTTAACTTTGAGATGATGTCAAAATAAACTACAACAAAGTCTATTTTTGGTCTTTGGCCTTTTAGTTTGTTGCTCTGTAACAATAACTCAGAGTAAATGGAGCCAAATTTAACATGTTCATCAGCTTGGCACTTCACTTTTACAGTTCATTTGGAGTTCACTGTGTTCTGAGTCGTTCATGAAGAAGACACTTTGTTTTATTTTGACTATTTGGAATAAAAGATGGAAACTTAATAAATACTAACATGCATTTGAACAGGCAAAGTACTCCATTAATAAAAAACAACAGCGGACATTTTTGTTTTGATGTGTTAAAATATAAATTGTGTCACACTTTAGCACAAAGTACAGCACACATTTGTCAGAGAGGTGGTTCTGCTTGTGTTACTGAGGTATTGTGCTTACATTTCCTAATCCTTCCAAGATGTCAACCATATTTATGACTGCAATGCTCCTTTTCAATAATTCATGCAGTCCTTTAGTGAGACAAACATTATAAATCCAAGCATCATGGATTTGCAAGAGTTCTCTCTTTCATTTTTCTTTCCTGCATTGTGTTAATGCTGTCAAATAGCCGTTTGCCTGGTTTCCCTTCCCATGGATGTCGGCAAAGAGCAGGATGCCCTTCTTTAAAAAAAAACACATTAAGCTTTGAGATTGTAACAAATGTGTTTTACTAACTTTTGCACATTCAGCCTTTTCTCAGCTCTAACCTTCCTACAACTCTCAAAGTGCAGGATGGCATGAGATCATGCCATCTTGAAATCAAGTAGACCAGACTTGTGACATTTAGTGCAGTTTTATTACTTCATAAATCACAATTTATGTCTCAGATGTTAAAACAAGCACCATAACTCCATTTGTCCACTTTTACAGGAAGTTGCTGGTAATCCATGTTTTAATGCTATGATGGTATTTGGAAGCACAGAGAAAGAAAATCAGCCCAAGCACAGAACCTTGAGGAACCCCAAAAAATAACTAACTTACATTTACTGGGAGAGGTCAAAGAAATACAGCTTGACAAATAAAATTGACACCAGCTGGTGTTAAACTGCCCTGAATCACATGATCTGTGCAGCATAGACTCAATAAATACACCGAGATATAAACCAGGTCAGCAAAGAGGCAGACTTTGCTGTCAGAGCTGCTCTTGTCTTTTTGTCTGTGTGGTAATTGATCCAGCAGAGAGGGTTTGTGTGACTGATCCCCATCTGTCCGGATCATCATTCGTCCAAATGGAAAAGGTCTGGAGTAGAGATTGAAGGTGTGCTTTTTACCCTCTGTCTGCTTCTCAACCACCAGGCGTCTCTGGTCTGCAAATCCCGATTGGACTTTTAAAACTTAGCTTTGCAGAGTTTTTTTTTAATCTTTTTTCCATGACACGTCAAGCTTCTGTTTGGACATTTTCTGGGTGTTTTGAACAAAGATGAAATACTTACCAGATGTGAAAAAATCTACTTCATGGCTGCTGTTTCAGTGGTACAAGCCTGATTCATATCCCCCATTATAGCCATTTTTTGTGGGAGGGTGGGGGTTGGGGGGTTGTATATTTTGATTTATATACCTTGCATCAAATCACATTTAGATTGCAACTCTCTTTAAGGAGGTGGTTTTAAGATAATTGTGCTGTGAAGCACCATTTGCTTGGAAAAAAAATATTTATCAGCTGTTAGAGACCACAGTTGGACTTTGATACAGTTGCAGCAGATTTTGGCTCCATATTTTAGCATGAAGGTGTAGCAACAACATGCTGTGCTCTGTATTTTGTGCCAACTTGCATACTAACTTAGACCAGCTAAATAGAAGTCAGGTATTAGGCATTCTGCTAGTAGTCTAGGAGAGAAAAGGTCTTTTAGTAAGAAGATAAGTAGATAAGAGAGAGTGATAAAGACACATTAGAGAGAAATGTCAAAACAGTTTTGGCCTTTGCATATTGAATCCCTCAGGGGAGAGCCATTTCCTGAGCTCCAGTAGTAATTGTCCAGCGGATGTTGATGTTTTGCTCTCCAGCCCACTGATGCTAACAGCTGATCTGTTTGAGTTTGTTTGGCTTTGCCTAAATCTCAGTGTGCTTCTTTAAACCCTCTCGTTTTAGTGGTGGATAATTTGTTGGATTTTGGGAGTCAGCATGACTGGCTCTCATGGATCTATTAGAGCAAAATGTTTGTGCCTCTCTCCCATGTGAGATGCCCCTCTCACCCCCTGGCTCTTACCTCATTAAACCAAAAGAAACAGTCACGCAGGACTCCAATGTGACCAGAGATGTCCCATATTTGGAGAAGATTCATCATGCTCTAGCTCTTGCTGTGACCTAGGTCTGCTTACAGGATGAGGCCGGCTATTATTTCTCTTATTTCTTCATTCATGAGAGTGTCCTTCTCCTGAAGTTTGTCAGACGGTATCAGATCTCTGACCATGAGGGAAGACAATTTACTGTACTAAAAACTCTGGACTGCTGCTGTCCTCTGTTGTCTTCCTAAAGTGGACATAAATCTTCTCCAGCATCTCTGCTTGAACCACATTAGCTACCAAAGTTCTATGATGCAGTTACTGTAGCATCATAAATCCCTCTTTGTAAAACCAGTTCACAAATGTGTGGCAGAGTTGTCTCTACAAGGCTGCAACTGACCTGGATCTCTCTTTGTGACCTGATCTGCTGCTCAGCAAAGAAACGATTCACTCAAACATGATGGATTGTTTGAAGCCAGACAGCCAAAATGGGCCAAAATGTCTCACTGAGGTGGTGGATCAGGCCCCGGGGTAACATGCTCGCCTGCCCATGAACAACTATAGGGTAGAGGTGGTACATGCAACTATGCTGCAAAATTAAAATCACTTTGAGGTCCTTCACAGAGCTGAACATTCACTACTTTGCAGCTAAGATCAGACCACGTGTGCATGATCATATATGCACTGATGAGTCTTTTGCACTAATGTAAGACACAGTGATGAGCATGAGCCTGAAACAATACCCTGCTGTGCATCATTTCAGTCATATAGAACACTGTTGATGTTGGTGCCCCCCCTCAGACCCTCATGCATTCCTCAAAGTGCTGGTTCTTTATGCCTGCTACCTCAAGTGTAAAGGGGACACTGTTTTTCCAGGCCTCTCTCCTACCATCCACTTATGAATAAAGGTTAAACCTCCTACACTCCTACATGTGCAGGCCATCCACAAAGTGTGCAGCTATCCTCCCTTATTTATATATTTCATAGGTACTCCCTCTTTTATTTCACCCCAGACAATAAGGCTCAGTGTTCACTGCCACACAATAAATGGGACCTTGAATCTGGTTTGTGTCTTTGTTCATTTTTCAGCCTAGAGGTGACTGAAACTCCCTCATCTGATGAACAAGGAGTTCCATGCCTTGCAGGGCTCTCATGTATCCTGATTATATTTCCATTTTTCTCTGTGTGTGTGTGTGTGTTTGTGTCGGACCGCTTTTTTCAAGCGTTAACAAATGATTTATAGGCTCCACCTGATCCCAACTAGAGTTTTTCCCCCAAAGTGAGGCAATGAAGTGATAATTTTAAATATGTTCAAACTTTCTCACCCTTTCAGTCTTTCTTTGTGTTTATTTGTGTCTGCCTCATTGACCGTGCGCGGTCCAGTTTCCTCTGTGGCAGCTGGTAATCCACTTCAGCTCTTCTACCGGGAGTGTCCCGTCTATCCTTATAAGGACAAACTCACTTGTAGGCTTGACACAAGTGAGTTTAAAGCACTGATCCGATCTGCTGCCTGGCTGCACTCTAACCTCAACCTCTGGAAATTATTACTGTAGTCCTCATTACGTGCACAAACACCAAACACACTGAACACCTCCCCCCTGTCTTCACACGTGGACTCTCATGCTCAGCTGACCATATTTCTTGAACTAAAGGAAGCATACACACTCTTTTGTGTGAAGAAATTTTTGCACCACATCACATATTACAAAAACAGCCCCAAGCATCACTCGGGGTCAGCCTCAGGAGTCATCTTACTCCCAGGGAAGAAGGGTGCAGGTAGATATCATCTCCACACAGAGCTATGATGTTTGACCCATCCTTCGAACACAGCAGGCACACAACACACTTGTAGACGCACACACTGTCTGCCAGAGTGGCTTCTAATATTGTGATAAACATGATGTTTAGTTTTAACTACAAAATGGAAACATTTAGTAAGAGCACAAAAACAGCCTGAAAGAGCAAGAACTGACAGGTAGAGTTCAGATCCCATAAATGTTTGCGTTTCTGTTAAAATATGATCTAATAAAAGAAGCAGAGTGAAGAACACAAATCTGAACTTGTTCAGTGTTTGTGTCTGTTTTCACTTCCCACTGATCTTAATCCTGCTTCAGCGCTGCACCCACAGGTAGCCGTCACAGTGCGTGTTAAGCTCAGCTACAGACCAGAGCTCCCCTTTAATAGTAGCTTAGTGTATTTTTACCACCTGTGTGACCTTGAGTCTTGGCTATGTTCTCACTTCTTTAGTTGTTTTTGTGCACAGCACAATATTTTTCTACACCAAGCTTTTAAACTTTTGAGATCACATATGAATCTCTCTTTCGTTCATGTGCAGCAGATGAGCTCAGAGGTTGTTCCTGTCCTCAGGAGCGTGTCACCAGCTGGATGGGATTATGGATAAACAGTGAACTCTCTCTAATAGGCTGTGATTAATTGAGCAGCTTCAGTGGGATCACTTTGGAAAGGTTTGAGGTTTTGACTCCATTGAAAGCTGGTGCCCTGAAGGAAGTGACTCAAAGCAATGAACAACTGTAAAAGCCTCAACAAGCCTTGATGTGATTTATATTTAAACATTTTTTGTGTATTTGATCCTCACTGCGGCATGAGCCCTGCTGAATGAGGCAGTTAAAGCTGTTTTTCACGAGTGAGTGCAGATGAGTTTAAAAACAGGAATCCAAGCAACCGGCCTACTTTTTACCGGCTTTTCTGTTGTTACGCATCTCCTCCATCCTCTTCCTTGTATTTCCCCACCTCACTCAGGTGCTGTCTGTACACCTCAGTTAAAACAGGTCCAGACGGAAGCATGACTACCCCCTCCACTAGTCTAGCCATCATTGAAGGTGCTGACAGCTCTGTGACGTCCCGATGATTGCGTCATTTTCTGTAAAACATATTTGTGTGTGTGTGTGACCTGAATGCTGTGTGTTATTCTTGACTCAGGTCTGTTAGCAGCAGAAGGAAGCCTGCTGTCTGTCTGGATTTAACGGCTGCTCTCTGGGTCACAGTGTTGTCGTTGTTTGGAGACAGAGTGACAGTTGGTAAACCACGAGTCCTGTGACTCAGTTTGAAAAATGCTTTTGAGACTGGAAAAGGGTGGACGGTGCTGTCACTGTTTAACTTGTTTTTTATTTAAGCACAGTGACTGTGAAGGTTTTGTCAAATGGACTCTAAACCAGTGTGTGTTTCCGTCCATGGTACTTCAACAGTTGCTCTATTTTCTCTGGCAGGCACCCAAGTCTAAGGTGTGTTTTATTTGCTTGGGCTACGCCCACTCATTAACTTCCTGTGCATGGAAGTTATTGGTCAAGGACATTTTTATTTTCCCTTTTTTTAAAATACGTAAAGGAAAAGTCTGGTACAGCTGGTGCCAGCTGGATTAGCTGTTTGAATTGTGTGTTCAGATGTTGCAGCCAATCCAAACGGACTTCACATGCAGCCATCTCTGACCTGATTGGTCCGTTTAAAACTTTCTGTGAGAGCAGGTCAACGTCAGAAAGTGTTGATGAGCACTTGTAATGATAAGAAAAGTGAAACTATCCAGACATCTTGACTGGCTGTTCTTGTATTCAAATAGATTACTACAACTGATTTAGACGTTTCTGCAGTATGTCACATGCTCTTAGTGTGATAGTTGTATTCAGGCTTTTTCCCCTCTGTTGAACTTTTTCTGGGGTGATTTAGGTTTATTCTTAAACTTGTTTCTGGTTGAAAAGTCTGTTTTAAAATGCAAAGCAGAAGTTACTGTTTCTGATGAGAGGCCCAGGCCTAAGGCTGTTCTGTTATATCTCAATAATGAATACAAATAAATCAGTCAGTACTAAAACCTGGCAGGGAAATGGCTGTATAATCAGATCATGACATGCATTCAGTGAAAAGCTTAAGAGTGTGGTTACAGACAGCTCCCTGGAGTATTTGGTTAGCGTGTGTGTATGTGTGTGTGTGTGTGTGTGTAGGTTCTGGACAATGGTACAGATGAGCATGTGTGTAATCATGACTTCCTTCCTTCACGATCTAAAAACTTTTCTGTTGCTGTGCCGGGTCGTTGAATCATCTCACTGCTTGGTTGGAACCAAACCTGGATCCTGATTTGCTCATTTCACTACCATCCTTTTCCTTGTGAGTCAGCAGGAATGTGAAGAATGACCCGTATGAGGTCTGGTCTTTTCCCACCCTGCTCTCATCTGCCCATTTTTAGGCATACACAACCCAGCTTCTCTTTCACTCTTCTTTTTTTTTACTGTGTCACCCTCTTCCCAGATAACCACTTTCCTTTCCTCCTTTTATTCTTCACCTCCTTGTTCGTATATTTTCCCTCCTTTCAGCGAACGCTTTCTTCTCTGGCCCATTATTTTCAGTCAGCTCAGCACTTAAATTTCCACAAATTACAGTATATAGTAGAGCTCCTCTAAGCTTGTGTAGCTCAGGCTGAATATTTTCAAAAACCACAGCGAGACCTCAAAACCACTGCCCCCCCCCCCCCTTCATTTCTTGTGCACAACCCCCTCCTCTCCTCTCCTCTTCATCCTCCTCTGGGCCCAGCAGGGGGTGTGGGGGGCACATCAACCTTCTTCTCAACTCATCAGGGTGTAAGGCTTAGCTCAACGACCTCATCCAGTTTCTTTGAGAGGAAACCAGTTGGCGTGCAAAGCTTTGTGTTTTGACTCTGCAGGTTTTAACCGGTGCGGTGGGGAACCTTTAAATGTGTGCTTGTGTGCAAAGTGTATCCAAAAACCTTGCTAGATGAGCTGATCATCTCTGCATGTGTTGACAGGTTCCTGCTGTCGACCAAAACAGAGATCTGTCTCTAATTTGACAGGAGAGGGCTCCCCCTACCCGCCCATGCTTACGGCTGTAGCTTAGGCAAAAGAGTTCAGCTTTGTGTGTCTTTCTGCTGACATGCATTATACACACTCAGACACACACTATGATTGCTCCTCTTTGCTTGAAAAAATAAACTCTTGACTAATAGTCACTCAGAGCGATGAAATGGCTCACTGAATATCATTAAGTGAACTCGTTTCCAACATCTGAGTCTCTGGGACCTCCTGCAGCCCAGCTTCTGTTCATCAAACAAGACTGACAGCCAGCGAGGAAGCAAACACCTGTCTGATAAGTCAGCCTTTCTCCTGACTTAGGGGTTGTTTCTTCTCCTCAGCTCAGCACTATGCTCAGGTGCTCCTGTCTTTTCACATTAGTGAAGTCAGATCACCTGTCATCACTAATCTATAAGCTGTTCATCTGCCCTGCTGACCCTCTAACTCCCTGCCACACATTTAGAACCGAGCCAGGGCTGCTGAGTGTACTCCTGTATGGACGTCACTCACCTGATGTAACTCCAGGTATCAGCTCCAGCAGCTTTTAATGATTGAAATTGGAGACAGCACCCCCTAAACTAAATGTTTACAGTGTTAGTGGTAAACATGCATGCAAACAAAAAAAGTCAAGATCTTGGTGATGCCAGGGAGAGAGTTAGGGAATAAACTGTGAGCGGAGTCCTGTAAGGATTGAATTTTTGAAACAGAGTTTGCATATTTTGGTCTTGATCAAAGCACTGAACAAACAAACCAAGCAGCTATCACTGCTAACCCTGAGCAAATTCAAAAAAACGTTTTTCTTCACTTTTCTTTTCATGGTTGGTTCCAAAGCTTTTTTTTTTTAAAGACATCTGTTTTTGTGTGCTAAGTCATATTGGCTCAGAGTCTACCCCTTCTTATAAACAAGTGCGTTATTGTCCTTGTTTGACAGGGTTAATTACAGAGGGGAAGAGACTGTGAAAGAAACTGACTGAAGTTAGAGCTACAGATGTACACTTTGTTCCCTGTAGTTGCGCTTATTTACCGCCCTGTATTTAAGCTAAGAACAAGCCACTGGCCCTGTACTGTAGCACTATAAACCATTACCCCATCATGTTACTGAGGTTTACTTTTTAAAAAAAACAAATGTAAGCATATTTTTTACACTTGCATATAGGGCTGGGCAATATATTGATTAATTTGAATTATTTTCTGCAGAAGATTTAAAAAATTAAAAATCAAGACTTTTTTTTCTTGCCTTAGTCCAGTTGTAAGTTGTTGCAATGTTTGAAAAAATGTACAGTTTTCATGAGGATAGGCCCTGTCAGGTTTTGCACAAGGACTTTTAAAGGCTTGTATTTGTTTTTTAAATAAGTGTTTATGTCAAACCTGCCTACGTTTGAACTACATAATCAACATTTTATGACACACACTTTAAGAGGGAAATTATGTTCGGTTTAGGAAAATATTTTAGACTCCATAGAGGCAAAACTTGATTCATGTAATTTTTGTATTACTGGGAGTATTTTTTTTTTTTTGTGAGGGGAAAAAATAAAAAAATAATTAAAATCGTAACTCGAATGTCATAAATCTTGTCCTTATTTTTTTTGTTTTGATTGTATCTTACGTGCAGCTGGATGGAACCGTAGATCTGGACGAGAGACGCCTCATCCGTTCAGCTATCCGGGATTTGAGGAGGAGGGAGATCGAGGACATGGAGGCCGCACTGGCTAGCAAGCGGTTTCGGCCCACGCGCCTCAAACAGCAGGAGGACAAGGAGAACCACCACAGGTGAGACCACACACCTGCATATTCTCACTCACACACACACACACACACACACCTGTTCTTTGCACCAGACACTGAGAGAGCAGTCACAAACCGAGCACTCCTCTACTCAACTGGGAAAACAGAGGAGACATCTGGAAAAGTCAGGTCAGGAAATCATGGGTGACAGAAAACTGCAAAAACACTGAACGTTAAATTTTCCATTGTGCAAGCACGTCTCTCAGTAAATACTGTCACTTTAAAAAAAAATCTCCTCCTGGCATCAAATTACCTGCCTGTCAGCACTGAATTCATAAGAAGGCGTATTTCTCAGATCGTGTGTTTTTCTAACTTAATCATATTTGGAGCTTTCTTAGTGTTTTTCCAGTTCAGTAATCTTCAGGCTCCTGTCTGTCAAGCGAGGAATGTGTATAGATTGAAAATCAGGCGTTGATGACACCTTTCAGATAAAAATCAAATGCAGAGAAAATGAACTGGAAACAGGAGCGATAATCTCTGGAAGTCATTTAGGATCATCTCGATCTCACTCCCCTTTACTGAATTTTAAGTCCCAAGTCCTAATACTGATGCTGTTCACTGGTAATATCTGGACTAGTTCTGGTTAAACATTTAATGTACTTTAACTTTAAGCTTCTCTCTCTTTTTCTCTGCCGCTATAAAGATGAGTGTTTGGGCTTAATGGTTTTTATTCACTGCAGCTCTCGGTCAACTTGAGTTACAATAACACAGGAGGCCTCACTGACGCTTATGAAGAAGCATGACTGCTGTAGAAAATATATGCACGTGCCTCAAGACACACACACACACACACACACACACACACACACACTCTGAAGCAGTCTGAAAGTTGCATTATCCTGTGCCTCACAGTGGAATGTGAAATATTCCACTCAGAAGTGCCACATATCCTTTAATAGCAATGACTGGAGAAAAGCAGAGGTAATGAAAGAGGGGTATGAGTAATCGACACCAACATTAAAGCAAGCAGTGAAATTAAGAAAATTGAGCTAAAAAGAGGGAGGATGGGTGCAGCCTTTTTCAGTTGCTACTCGAGTGTGTGTGTGTGTGTGTGTGTGTGTGTGTGTGTGTGTCTGATTGTCTCTTGCTGTCTGTCACTCACTCAGGTCTCAGTGTTGAGTCAACGAAGTCTGGCGTTTTCTGTTTATTGTTTTAAGATACCATACATGATTTTCAGTTTATCACTTTATTACAAGTTAGTGTTCAATGAATTAAAACCACCTCACGGTTTTTCTGGCTTTCTCTCCCAGGTCAGAATCCAGCGATAATTTGGACGTGCTTTCCAGAAAACTGCAGCTGGTTCAGGATATTGATGAGCTCACAAAAATGGTGACTATCAGTAGTTAATAACCATTTAATATTATGACACCATATCCATGTACTAACTGCTCCAAATCTTTGTGTGTTTATGCACAGCTCCGTGCAGCCAGTGAGTACGAGGAGAGAAAGATGATCCGAGCAGCCATCCGACAAATTAGAGAAGAGCAGCAGCAAGGTAAATTCAACTTTTGGATGAAATGGAGCTAAGCTGTGTCTGTGCTCATTAAACGTTGGAAAAAAGCATCCACAAGTTAGAGCGAAATGTGTTCCTTTGAAATGAAGTTTTTTTTTTAACTTTCTTCAGGTAGCTAAACACTTAAGCTGATAAAATATAAGCTGTTCAAATATTTCTTAAGTGTACAGAAGTGTGAATTTGAAAAAAACAAAATCATCTCTCTTGGCAGGAAACTAGAATCACATGTCTCGTAGTTCTAGCAAGAAGTAAGGATGATAGGTGGGACACTGTAGGCTCAAGTTAGGTCATTTGACCAACATGTTTTAAATACAATGTGATACTTAACACACCACTGCTGCAAAATATGTGAAAATGTATTGGAAGTTTGTTTTTTTCCTGATGAAGTTGCTGAAACAACGGATAAAATATTACCTGTTTGATTTAACTCAGTACATTCAGCAGTTTAAGGTGCCACAGATCTACCTATGATCCAGGATCAGATTGTGGATTCTTGTCATTCCTTGGCGCTGTCTGGTCTGTGTGAGGCCCCCGTCAATCTGAAACACTGTGATACATCCGGGCTGCCTCACATGAAGCTTTGTCAGGACGGCTCAGCTTTTATCCTTACTTACCTCGGCCTGCATCCCATCTGCGTTTGATCTTCTAATCTCTGGAAGTTTGATGAAAACTAAGTCCCCTTTCTTTTTATAACTACTGCACTGATGCTACATTTCTTGATTTGTGTTTTTAGGGTCTGTGGAGTGTGGTAAAACTCCTGTGCGTTGCTTGGAGTCTGAGAGTGTGGATCCCCAGAGCAGCATGGGAACTGGGGTGAGTGCAGCAGTTTAATGTCATTTTCTAAAATTAAATTATAGTGGAAAACGAGCCAAACAGATTCAGATTTGAAAAAAAGCTGAAAAGTTACGTAAATTTAGAAACACAAAGTTATCAACAACAAATACACGACGGACATGTGGCATTGCAGACATGATGCAATAATGTAAAAAAAATAAAAAGCAAAAAAAAAGCTTTTTTTTGTTGGTGATCTGTATAAAGGCTAAAGGACTACAACCAGAAACAAGAAAGTCACAATCCAAAATCAAATCATTTGCAGACAAATTCTGCACTTTTATTCAGAATTTGTAAACATCTTTTACATTTCGAGTAGTTCTTTCGGACATGCCAGTCTACGGCCCTGTCTGACCGCATTTGGTATAGACTGGACTCAACTTAAACTGTCTCAGTCCTAAACTTTGTTCATGTTAGCTTAAATGTGCAAAAAACTGAACCCAACGCAGACTAATATATGTCTGCTGAGCTTATTTGCAGGGCAACAGTAACCGCTGAGGTTTCTCTGCTGCCACATAGAAGAATGCAGCAAACAAGAGGCATTGTGTCTCGAGTCACACACTGTGTCATGAATGTAGCCACACAGCACACACAAAACACATGCTATGTCTGCCACGGAGCAAAGAATGTGTTTTTGTCTTTTACATCCATATTCAGGTTTGGCTGAGTGTGAGGAGAAAGATCAGGTTTACTTTGAACCCGGTGTTTAGTGACAGAGAGCGTCTCCACACCACTGTCAGTATGCGCACAACTGTGTGAACAGCTTTTCACACCCAAAGAGGCCTCAAGGACTCAAGACTTTGATTTGACTTGATCTAACTTGATTAAGAACTCTAACTCTGTTTGAATACATCAGAAGTTCACCTCTTATGTCTCCTCTCAGCTGACCGGCCCTCTAGTGGATGAAAGCAGATGTTTTTCAGGGTTGAACCAAACGTTTGTCTCTTCTCTCAGCCTATCAGATTGAATTATTTGGCAGCTTCACCTAACATGATTGGGGACATGAGGCCTAACTGTCTGAAAGACTCTGCCAGGGGCCAGATGTTATCTTATCTGCTGTGTTTGATCAAAGCTTTCTGATGAATGCCCCAAACCTCTTCTGTGAAGGAGAAACTCAAGTTGATTTTTACTGGATGGGTTGTGGTCATTGTTGTTGCTTAGATCTTAACACTTTACGTATTGTATCTGAACTTGTAAGGAAAATACAATCAGCTGCTTAATCAGACCTCTGGTGGATTTGACTTTTGCCTTGCCGCAGTGATAGAAAGAACTCTGTCCATTGTCCTCCTAAAGGAAGCGATGATAGCATGTCAGCGTCACAGGATGCTCTGACATTCAAGCCCTCTTTACCTCACTTCCTGCGAGACTGCTGAGTTGTACACTGGTGCGCTTGGAGCTACAGGTGTTGTGATGGATGAGTGGAGGGGTTGGAGATCTGGATGGGAGGGGGGGGTCGGGACAGACAAACCGGCAGCCCACCAGCTGTGCTGGAGCAGTGTTGTCTGTGCTGGAGTGGGATTGTGGCCAAAAACAACATCATCCTGCAGCAGCAGTGGGGCTCCTTCCACTCACATCACAGCAGCGGATCTCTTTGAGCTGTGTGCAATTGTTTAGTGGCAGATGGAGGTTACTGATAGGCCTTAAAACACACGTAAACACACGCATACAATATTTGTATACGGCAAACAGGTTGAGACAAACACCAGCTCAGATTGAAAGTGTAGAGTGCTTTGGTTTTCTAATTCCTGGCTTGATGGAGTTATTTGTTGCAGCAAATTTGAATTCCCAGAAGAAGTTAATGCTGTTTTTAAAGGCAGGGTTAATATTGACTTCATGCTCATTTTGAAGAAATCATAGAGTGACAGTTTATTAAAAAAAACCTTCATGACGTGAAAATAAAATGAGAGGACGTAAAAAAAGGTCCTGTGGTTGTCTCTTCTAAAAAGAAGCCACTTTTTAAACTTTTTGTTAAAAAAGAGGTCAAGACAAAGACAGAGTGTCAGAAGTTAATGTGTCAACCAGACAACCCTTTAACCTTTAGTGTGTGTGTGTGTGTGTGTGTGTGTGTGTGTGTGTGTGTGTGTGCGCATGTGCGTGCGTGTGTGTTTGGAGGGGGGACAGATCCCTGTGGAGACAGAATGGGAGGGAGGGGAAGTCAAGGGAGTGGCTTGTTGGTAGTATGTGTGTGAGTGGTTGTGTGTATGTTGTTGGTGGTGGCGTGCATGTTTGTGGGAGTGTGTGTGAGTGTGTGTGATGTGGCTGAGGGAGTAGAGCAGCAGAGTAGCGGACGTCCTGACTTCAAGAGGGTGACTTTTGAGAGAGAGAGGGAGAGAGAGAGAGCGAAGGAGGCAGGCGGTCTGCTCAGAAGGTAAAATGTCATTCTGAAGTTTCTGCTGTCATGTGTCACAGCTCCTCTCTGAGTTTCTTTGATTTTTTAGGAGACTGGGACATACCTGCCTCTCTGATTAACTCTAAGGTTTGTGTGCATGTGCTTCATTGGCTTTTATTTCAGATTTCTCTCTGAGGATGCAGGTGACAAATGAGATTTTAACTTCTTTAAATCAAATTAGAGGCAAAGTTGGACATTTAAAAGATTTCATATTGAGTTATTTATTGATTTAACACATTTTTCTTCCTGTGGCTAGAGGTCAAGGTGTGTTCAGAGAGCTCAGGTAAGCTGTTTGGTTGTGAGGTGTTGTCTGTGTTTGTTTCTGATTTCATCACACAAATTATGCAAGAAAAGCTGAGGACAGAGCTAGTAAGTTGGCTAAAAATGGGCCCCATGAGTTGAAAGATGAAGGCTTAGATTGGCACGTGATGATGTGCAGTAAGTTAAAGAGAATGGAAGTTTTTGTGGGTTCCTTCACCCCAGACTGAGTGTGTGTGTGTGTGTGTTAGTGAGATGATTACTACTTCATCCAGCTTCTGCATTTCAGCGTCTGGAGGTGGGCCAAGCGTGTGGTTCCTCAGGCTGCAGTAATGGAAAAAGAGCCCTCAGGTCTCTCCTCTGGTCCACGTGGAGGCACCCTGAAATGATCTGATGTCATTATGCCAGTGTGTTGATGGATTTAACTCTCATGGAAAGCTGAAGCATTGAGACTCAGAGTGTTCATCTGTGGTGGAGCTGAGCTATCTGCTGGAGCAGAAGGTGTGTGCTTCATCATTGTTGTTATTTTTTTGTGGAGTTGATGGTTTCGGTGGAATCCAGATGGCCCACGCCTTGCTGTGGTCACAGCTGAGGACAGTTGTTTTTGTGTTTACCGGGGTTGAACTTTTGCAATTATGGTCCACACACACACTCTCACACATGGGGCTCCCAGGGCCAGATGAGTGGGACGGTGTCAGCGTCTGTTTCACTCTGTCAGGTCTGGACTGTTTGGGGAAGCCGCTAATGACATGGAGCACAGTGGCTGGCAGCAGGTCCAGCAGCTCCGCTCTGCGTCTCCAGTTCCACTTTATCTTCCCTTTTTTCCCTCTTCCTGCCTCAGTGTCTGTGAGAAATACGTTCCTTGTGGTTTAGTGGGAGCTGTGAAATGATGGCTGTCTGTCTGACTGCTCTACAGAGAGGAGGGGTGGGTGAGAAGAGGCTTGTTCTCTCTAATTGTGTTTACAGCTCAAACACAATTATCCCTCCTGTGACTCTTTGATTGAGAGGCTGCACTCAGAAGGAGTCAACCTTTTGTGTGACCTCTCGCATTAAATCTGTCGTTCCTTCAGTCTTTTGTGTTGTTCTTGCAGTGGACTGTATGTGTCCTCAAAGCTCATCAGACTCTGTAATGACTTATTTAATGAGACTGACTGAAATTCTTCTCTCTAATGTGGCATCCCAGTGTGCTTAAGCAACATTTGAATGTTTTGTGAAAAGCTGACATTTTCTCATGCTTTAGAAACTTTGCTGCCACTTAAGTCTACATCTGAATAAAGAGCAGGGTTTGGAAAGAATGACACTGGAGCACTTTTTGTCAAGGTGGCTGTGGCTCAGAGCTGGAGTTTCATGCCTCTCAGTGAGGTCTCACATACCAAAGTGTCCTTTTGCAACACACTGAAAGGAATATTTCCTTTATTTCAAGGAGGCTTGTATGAGTAATGTGTCATTTGTACATACTGTGGCAATGACGGATACTGGTCAGCTTTATCCCTTCAAAACTGCCAGGAGAAACAGCACACAAGCTAGGCAAGCAGTTTTCTGCAGATAGGGCCAGGTCTATCATGTAATTTAGCTGTTTTGAGAGATTCAGAGCCAAGCGGTTCATCGGTTTCAGTGTGCGCTCCTCTAAAAAAAAAAATTCAGCACTTTCGTTTGTTTGTTTTTGCACTATTTTTGGGCACAACACAGAGGTATTCATCCACTTACAGCACACTGTCAGCTGTTCAGGTCTGTGGGTCTTATAGAGACGAAACTACCTGCTCCGTCTGCACACAAGTTTAGCCAAGCTTGCAAGCTGATTCTCCAGTTTTTCACTGAAGGGGCCGAACTGTCTGGCATTTATTGTTGCTAGTATAATTATCAGTGACATCTAAGTCGTACAACCCTGCTTAAAAAGAAATGAAATATCCCTTTAACCTCCACCCCCCTGCCCAAATAGCTGTGCCAGCAGTGTCTGAATACAGATAGAAGCTTGAAACAGCAGCCTCCTCCATCAGGTCACGGCCGGTGAATGAAATGATGTTGATGTATGGCATTTGTCAACATCTCATGAAGACTTTCTTTATTTCTTTTGACACTTTGCTAAAAACAGTTCCCTTCCCTTGTTATCTTGTTACCATTTCTTAAATCTTATCTGTCACGTGCTGCCGTCTCATACAAAGGTGTCTGATTACATTTCCACATCAGAGATGGAGCAACTCGGTCCTGTTCACTGCTCAAGGTGGGGAAGGTCACAGTCAGCAGAGCAGAAAGCCACCCATCCTTTCTCATCTCTGCCTCTCGCTTTGTTCAGCTCTGTGTTTGGTCACTCTGTCTTCAGTGATCACACATTGCATTGATTAAGACGCTCTTAAAACACAAAGCAGGGATTCATGAGTCTTTCACACTGCTGACAACTTTACCAGTCTTTTGTTCAAGACGACATAGTTTACACATGGACGGCTGATTGTGGGGTTGGGTGTGTGCTTTTTTCTTGCTCTAAATCCTGTGAATGTGTTTTCGGAAGCCTTTTGAAGTAATAGCAGGCTGTAAATCTGCTCTAAGTAGTATTTTTTCAGACCGTAAGGTCATGTCCTGCATATTTTTTCAGGATCCACCCTAACCTTGTCAGAATTTTCTTAACCTAGAATCCATTTTTAAAACATCTTGAAAGAAGTATTTAAAATGTGAGGGAATAATTCACACCACCTGAGCAGCTATTTATCCTTTAATAGTAAAGTTTAAAAGGTAGCGATTTAAAGATAGAGCGTGCATGTGCTGACTGAGAGGAGGTTTGTTTGTGCAGCTGATACTCCTGTGGAGCTCAAGGTCAGACAGTACTGTCGGCATCTTCATCTCCCCCCACACCTCTCCTGTTCTTTCCATATGCCAAAACACTTTCCTCTGAGATCTCCCTTCTGCTGTGACTTTTCCTTTTAGGTTTAGGTTAGGGCTGAAGAAAGTTTTGTTTTGACAGACTGCAGATAATCTTAAAGAAGTAAGAGTGACCAAAGTGGTAGACTCTAAAGTGGAGATCTGAGGCTTAAATGAATTATTTTAGGTACTCAGGTGTCTCCTCTCTCAGGTATAAACAATAGAAAATGAAGCAGATCTCTACTTTTCAGCTGGTCAAGCATGTGGCTATTGTTGTGTTTTAACTTAATGTTAACCTAAAGGTTGTTGTGAATAGCTAACCTTGAAACAGATGCTCATAACTGATGTTTTTTAAACAACAGCTTTTACCTGAAGACATTGTAAAATAGAAAATAAAAGAGCACGATACTCTTGAAATGTACAGAGCTTGAATGAGTCTTTATTTTATTTTTTCTTGTTCCAGGAGACAGAGCGTGAGAGCCACGGTGAGCGCGAGCGTATCAGATCTCAGATCCTGGAGTTACGCGGTCAGCAGACACAACAAAGCAGAGAGCAGCAGAGAAAAGGTGAGTAGCACTCTGTCAGCTCCAAAACTGCTCCTCAGTTTTGTCACGCCATCTCCTGAAAGAATTCCTGACACATTTTCTCTGCACGCTACAGCCACTTGGATCATCTGTAGCCTTGCCACACCACTAGACTTGTTGATATATGAAATCTTTTGTGTACTGTAAACACTCACTTAAAGGTCAGGTTTCAGTTAGTGTTTCTAGCTTAAAGTCAACAGTGACCACTCCTGTTGCTTCATACGTCCGCCTTGTTGCAATTTCCTCCTCACTGCCTGTTAAAACAGTCAGCTGAAGGAGCCTTTCTCCAGAGGTGGCGGTCAGTAGGTCATAAAAGTGCAGGCTCTTTATGCTCCTTCATCTAACTTTTATTACCGTTTGGAGCCACTCAATAGCAGAGTATTACTGACTTTGACCTCTTTGGTGTGAAGTCATTTCATTAACCCCCCTCTTAGCCTAAGCTTTACTAATGAAGAATGAATGAAAGCCTTCAGGAGGTCATGAATGTGCTTCCTTCACTTGAGTCTTTAAACTTTGCAGAGCCCACGATGAATGGCTTGTAAGAAAAGCTGTCAAAAGTGAATTGTCAAGGATTCCTAAAAACATAGTTGTAAACCAACTAACAAGTGACAAATTTAGCTGTTAGAATATTTAGTAAAAAGATGAAAGTGTTTTCATCTTTCTTTTTAGCTGGTTCCCAGTTGACCTGATCTTGGCCTGAGATGGACATGTATAAGAATAAAGTCATTTTGTGTGGCCTGGTCTGCCCTGGACTTGGCTCCCAGTGTCCTCCTCATGGTCCTGGGCTCGGCTGTGGGGTTATGGGAAGCAGTAGAGGGAAACCCGGCAGCCACACCTCTCTAAAAAAAGCTGATACCAGAACTGAACTGAGGTCTTGGCATAGAAAACTGCCCACTGTTCCTGATATATCTCTTACAATTTAAACCAGGGTGAAGCTAGGGTAAACCAAAAAAAAAGACCACCAAAGAAAAGTAAAGAGAGAAGGTGCCTTTAAAAGCGGACACCAATCAACTGTGACACTTGTGGCCAGAAAGGACAGTGTAGTCAGGGTGGACCACTGGTCGTCTCTGCGGCAGAGAGAAAGTGGCGGAAAATAAGAGATTTGGACTTCAGTGGCTGATCCTGTTTGGTCTTTGAACACAGTGCAAACACATACCTCTACTTCTCAGACAAAAAGCTTATATTTACAAGCTCTACCTCAATGAGCATGTGTCCCGCTGGTCTGCTCTTAAGTCCAAACTGTAAGTGGTAAGGCTGTGATTAAGGAAATGAAATGTTTGCAGAGACTCTTCGTGGAATGTGCTCTGTGCTTCAAGTTCCCCAAAGAGAGAAACACACTCAAATTTGACACGAATATAAATTTCATGCAAATACCCCGTAGGACTGAACAGAGAAGAATCAAGTGTAGCAGCCCTGATACTAACACAACAGTCACGCACAATTTTCAAATCATTATCTTTTGCAGATGTGGGATGATACAAGTTACTTCTAGCATTTAAGTTTATTAACTCTTTCCTTTTTTCATCTGAAAATTTTGAGGAAGCTACGCCTTTAAAGTTTCCACCAGTAAAGCTAATAGATGTTTTGGGGCTTTTTTAAATCACAGACTTTCGTCACTTTAAGGCAATAAACATTAAATAAATGTGTCCCTTGGGGTGCTTGTTTGCTTAGGTGTTGAATCATGCTCCCTATATACAGAAGCTATAGTATATTTAATTTATAACAACATCATGCTTCTACACCACCAAAGTTGAAGCATATGCAGGATCTCCTGTGAGGCTTGTGATAACTTTAAAGTAAAGTAAAGTGGAAAGTAATTCCCTCTACCTGACACACCTGAGCAGACGTGTGATAAACCCTCATTAAACTCTGATTAAACCCTGAAGAAGAGTGCAGCTCAAGCAGTGACCTCAGGTCATTGCTGCTGTGTTAAATACATTTAAAGAAAACCCTGCTCAGGCTTTATTTGTGCTCTAAAAATCTACTGGCTGTGGAGTGACTTCTTTTGTAGCTATTTTAAAGCAAAAGCTGAGGCCTCTCATTGCCCAGCACAAGAAGGGGATTTTCCTAGATATAGCTACACAATGGGCATGAGAGCTTTTCAGAACAATAACATGAGAGTTTGGAGAAGAAAGCGTGTTTTGGCTCCCGTTTTCAGTGGAGCACTGTTTGGGTTGAGTGCATCATTAGATGCAAACACTGCTGTCCAGTGGACCATTTGTAGTGTCACATGTGAGAAGGGAGGCCGATAATTGTCCTAATTGTGCCATAATCACGTTTTCTATTCAGACAGTATTACATAACTAGTAATCTGTTTAGTCAACAACTCACAGTTATTTATAAACTGATTGAGCATGAACTAGGGGCCATCTATTTTAGGTAAGTGTTGCACAATAAAGAGAGAAAGCTGTGAATGTCTCAAAGAGTTTCCTGCAGTCTCTGCTTCAACTGGAGTCCCTCTTTGATCTGGTTTGTAAATGACAGGCATGCATACTTGGTGAACCCTGTTTGGTTTCAGAGTTGGTGCAAACACAGGTCACAGTGAAGCGTTTTTATGTCCTGGTTAGTACTGGGGGGATGTGGGAATCTGAGAGCCAATGTGGTTTGTACACAGCCTCTGATATTCCATCACGGTGTTAGAGGTAGAGACTGTCACACAGGGAGGATGTGGCTGTACTGAGTTGTTTGTAGAGCAGTTTCCTGAAGAGAGAAGGAGAACTGAAGGAGCCTGGACAGAAAGGAGGAGGGGGAAGTACTTAACCTAGTCTCTATTTCACGCTCACTTCCTCCTCAGCTTCTTGTACTTGCTTACCACCTACGGTTGAGCTACATGGTTGTCCCTTAGGTTGTGACCACTCCTGCTCTTTTACGCAAATCCACTGACACAATCTCACAAATCTTACTCAGGAACTGAGGCCAGTCTGGAGGAAATGCCTACATCCCCTCATGTCTCCACATGCCTCCTTCTGTGATTCTTAGGAATGATTTCAGACCTGGCCTCTCACGGGGCCCTGGTTCCGCAGAAGTTTTTTACTTTTGACATTTCAACTTGAACTTTACCGCATCCTGTTTCCTTCCAAGACTTGACACTCTCTCAAGAAGTAAAATCAAATAGCAGAAAGGTTTTTTATTGCTCATTTTTCATTAATGTTCTCTGTCCTAGGCTCAAATTCAGGCATGGTGCTGGTTCTGGATCATCTTGGGAAGGATGACAGCTCCGGATCTCTGCTGATCCAGCCACAGAGAGAAGCCATGAGCACAGAGCCAGACCTGGTCCTGTCTCATCATCAGAGATCTGACTCCTTGGCATCAGAACACAGCTTGACTTCAGTTCACTCCAGGTCCAACCTTGACTCTGTGGTGCCAGAGAAGAGTTTGAGTTCTGCCCACAGAGCCCGGCTAGATTCTGGAGCTTCGGACCGGAGCCAGAGTCCCTTCCAGCGCAGTCGGCTGGATTCTGGGGCATCAGAGCGAAGTGTCAGCTCCCTGTCACATGTTAGACAGAGACTGGGCTCAGATGTCTCTGATTCTGGTGTCAGATCCCGAAGGAGCTCAGGAAGTTCAGATACCTCCAGTCTGTTCTCCAGGAAACGCACAGACTCTGGGACATCTGAGCACAGTGTGAGCATGTCCTCTGAGGAGAGAGGTCCAGTGGAGGAGGTGGAGGTAGCCATGAGTGGTTCAAGTTACAGCGCAGATTCAGAAACTGAGAGCAGAGGTCCAGCCATCATCAAGACTCAGTCAAGCCAAGACCAACACCAAATTATTGACCAGGAGCAGCCTGATGGGTCAGCTTTATCTCAAAAGGAGCCAGTAAGCGGGCTGCTCAACGGCAGTATCAAGGAAAAAACTGACCTCCACAAACAAAAGGTAGAGTATTCAGTCAAGTGTCAGAGAAATGTCCACTGTCTCTGGATTTAGGATATATTAACAAATCAAAGAAAACAGTACGTTTATGTGCACACAGCAGTCCGGCTAAGGTCGTAGCTCGATCGTAAAGTCACAGCAGGGGGTCTGGTCTTGTCTGTGTATACATGCAGAAAAGAAAATCGGACTTCTGCCCGAGAATGTCTCACTCCGCTCCCATAGGCAGCGCTGTGTCCTTGTTTGATAAGTGAAGCTGCGTGCATATCAAACTAGTTTCGGTTCACCTGAAGGGAAAATAACATTCTAACGATGATGGCTGAGATGGATGCAGCGATAGCTCTTCATGTTTTTATGTATGTATGTGCCATGGTGTTTGTTTGTGTTGGAGCTATAGACTGTATGAGCACAGCGACCCTATTTATCATGGTCACCTACTTCCTCATCTGGCTAAACGCTGAGGATTACCGAGACCTGCCGAGTCTCGCCGAATCCAACTGCAGCCTGATAGCAACAGCATTATCTAGGTGTGTTAATCGAGCTATGCTCAGTCTGTATTCAGCCCGGCTAAGCTGTTTACATGCATTTCAATAGTCCGATCTCACGGTGACTAAGGTCATAGTCCGATGTCTGAAGCTGCATGTAAACGTAGTGAGTGTGACTTGTCTTAAACTAATGAGTCATCTTTAAGGGTCCTCGCTGGTTTGATGAGTTAACAAATGATCAGGTTTTTATCATCACCTCGTCTCAAAAGAGTCCTAAAGACATCTTGTGCCCTGAGGAGTACCAAACAACCTGTCAGCTGCTGTCCATCAAACACAGACACTGACACACACACCCTTCAAAAGGTGCAGGGTAGCTGCTCTGTTATTTCACGTTTTCCTTTTTAATACAGAAAAAATAATCAGATTATATTTGTAAAACTAATAATCAGTTGGATATCTCTTTTCATCCTCATAAAATGCCTACATCTTTTAATATCTATTGGAAGGATTACTTTCATCCCCTTGAGTAAAGTAACAGAGCAACAGTCTGGGTTGGTTATAACTGCACCACTAGAGTGGGGTGTCGAGCTAAACACCCGACAGTCACACACATTAACAGACTGCACTCTCCTCTTTTTTTAAAATCCATATCTGATGCCATTACTTAATAGTTTAGTGACACTTGGCTCACTCTGGCATCCATAAACACGCTGAGCTCCTCTTAGCTGCTGTTTGTCTTTAGTTACTTGGTTACACAAACAAACTGTGCACCTGACTGTCTCTGCTTCACCTCAGCAGCACATCAGCCTCACCTGCTGTCAGAGAGCGACACAAACTGTTACGAGCCAGAGGTTCTGTCTCTGCTCATCTCAGAGTACAGAGATCACACAAGCACACAGCTGCTTCTTCTGCACCCGCTGTTCACTGTGAAGCAACATTTCTCATCTTGGGGGCTCAGGGCAAGGTGACGCCATCATGTCGCTCTCCTTAATGTGTTTACTGAAGGCCAGCCCCAGACTTCTTTTATTGTTCCCTGCAAGATATGCTGATGTTCAGTCTCCTGAGAGTAATGTAAACACTCTGGGGCCCCTCTGCCAAAAAAAGAACAGAGGCTCACTGCTCACTCCAAACACAAATGTTACATAATGAAAACACCCCAGTTGTCTCTCTGTTTAGCACTATGTAGATCAGTGTGTGTGTGTGTGTAGTGTTATCTTCAGACAAACTGTATATTCAGACCACAGCCCCTCAAAAAGGAGATTTTCTTCTGTTAAACAGCCTCAATCAGATGCATTTGTGAGCTCCTCAGCTGATAGTTCAGATTGTCATGTTTCTTTTGTGTTTTCTCTTTTTTAGACAACAAGTAACAGTGATCTGCCACTCACTAATGACAAAGTGAAGGATTCTGGTAAGAAAGTGCTCCAACTCGTAACTGATTCTTGATCACCAACAGAAATTCAATTAACATTTATTCTGATATTTTACATAATTCACAAATGACACAAAGAAGTGTATCTCTTTGTAATGTTTTTGTCGAGTTATGAATCATAAAATCTTTGATGCTGGATGGAAAACAAAAAAAATAGATTCTCTTATGATTAAAACTCTAACAAACACAATGCCTGCAGTTTTATATCATTAAAAACAGTTGTTTTTAATGAAAATAATATGATTCAGCTTTGATTTGGTTCAGTTCTTCCACTGTTTATTGGCTGTCAGAAATCAGAGGAACCTAAAAGTGCTTGATGAGAATGTAAAAGATGGTTTATAGGCTGCATGACTCCAGTACACAGGACCATAACAGACATAAGTGTGACCATGTAGGGCCACACATGGAAGAGATGTCTTGTAGAAAGAGAGGAAATGCCCTCTCTTCAGAGTGCGCTTTTCTGTGTCCACCATACTATAAACTGTGGTTTCCCTTCAAAGCAGCACATCTCCTTTTCCTTTGTTAGGATGACCTCAGTGAATATCTCCTCCTCTAATCGCTAATGCTTTTTCCACCAGAGAGTCTGTGCCAGATCATGAGCTTTGTACACATTATCTGACAGTATTAAGGATCAGAGAGTGAAAGAATATCCATGAGTGGAAGAAACATGTCCTGAAAAGTCCATGAAATAGGAACAGTGAGATGGTGAAACGGGGGAGGTTAAGTCAAGCAAAATAAAGGGTCTTGAACAAAACCTGGAGTGGGGAGGAAATGGGGAATGGGATTTATAGAGGGCTTGTGATGTAGAGGGGAAGAAGATTAAAATGAGGATGTACAGGATAAGAGCTTTGGCTCTGTTAAGTGCTTTTAAACTTTCCTCCTGCATTATGTCTTTACAGTCACTGAGAAGAAAGATGCTGTACTGGAACAGTTCAACCGCACCAACTCTGTACGTGACCGAATGCGAAAGTTCACAGAGCCCAGCCACAGCCTGAACGTCCCAGCTTTGAAGAAAACTCCTCTGAGGAATGGGTCAACCCTCGGCAGCAGCGGCCACACAAATCTCTCCAAAGCTACAGAGCTGTTTACACACACAGCAGCATCCCTCAGCACATCTGGAGCTGGGCCAGCAAGGCCACATGCGGACTCCTCATCCCACACCTCTGCTACATCTCAGAGTCAGACCACGCCTCAGCCAAGAAGTGTAACTAACAAACCTCTGTCTGCGACCAGCCAATGGCAGAACTCCATGGGAGGGACGAAGCATCCAGCTGTAAAAGATGTGCACGCCTACAGCCACTCAAAGGAAGACAGGACCCCAGGGAGAGCAGCTGGACAGCAGGTCACCCAGGGAGAGGCAGACCCCGATATGAAGACTTTCCTCACCATCGAGATCAAGGATGGGCGCACCACTGCCTCATCTACATCCTCACCCAGAGGCAACATCATACCCGTCAGCACCATGACGCCACGCATCAACACCAACACTCTGGGACAGAGACAAGGTAAGAGCATCAATCAAAGAATAAACCCTCCGCAAACCCCAAACAAACAGGAACTCATGTTATTATTTTCAACCCTTTTATGCTTGGGACTTTTTGTTTGACTCTTGGGTTTATTGACTCTTTTCCAGTTTATACATTTTTGCAGTGTGCCATTGTGTTTTAGTTAGCTAGAATGATGATGTTAGAATGTCTCAACTTGATAACATTGTCACGTAGATCACAATTAATTCCCAGCCGCTGTGGGACGTGACCGGCACTAAGCAATCGGTCACAAGTGGGATGATGAGAAGAGTTTTTGTGAGGCTAAACAAGCAAAGCACAAACATGGATGAGTGGGGATGGATGCCTGGGCTGAATATGAAGCAGCATGGTGGTACTGAAGGGTGTTTGTTATGAAGAGGGCTTCGCTTCAGTGAAGAGGGAGTGAGGTCAGTTTTCAACAGTAGAGAGTATATTAGGTCAGAGGAAACAACAAGTGGCTGTCTCACCACAGACTGAATAGTGAGACTGTTGCGGCGTCAGTGAATAATCCAGCAACACAGTACAGTAGTTTTGTTATATGCCATTAATAATGCAGTACTTTTCCTGATAAGAGATTCAGATTTTTAAAATAATGTTTGTGTGGGTTATTTTATGCTTTAATTGGTGTGTCAAACAGGAGAAAAAATGACAGGAAAAAAGCATTTGAAAAGGACATAAACAAATGAACCCAAGCTGCAGTCTACAAATAGCTCCTCAACGTCTTGACCAATGTCATTTTAACTTCTAATAAAGGGTTATTAGATAGTTATCTTTATTTCTAAGTGCTGAAAGACTATGACATGGCTCTCCCTGGACATAGTATGAAAATGCATCGTCTTTGTTAAACTATAACGTTAAATGGTACAAGATCTGCTTTACTGTAAAGCATTGTTGAGGCTGAGAGCCCAAGCAAACGTTCAAAGGGGAAAAAAAGGCAGTTGTTACAAGTGTGCTTGATGTCAAGTCATAAATTGTATTTTTAAAAAAAAGAAGGAGAGAAAGAAAACTAACAGGAATTGCACAAATCTCAATCAGCTACCGTAGCAGAAGGGCTTTAATGCTGTTACAGTATATCAAAACAAGATGTGTTAAGTTCCAGCTCTCCTCAGCAGCCGGGACCTCCAACTCAAACAGTTTATTTAAAACTGAAGATGGACTTTCACGATTGCAGCTTTGTACAACCGACTCACAAGAACGTGTTCTGGCAGCCCTGCGAGACTCCTTCAAAAGGGTCTTACAGTTTCTCTCCAGTTCAATTTAATGGTTTTGTGCTCCTTTTGGGAACCTGCCTGTCTCTAGCTGTCTTAACACTGCTTTGGGTTTTGTCTCCGATTACCTGCTAAAAGCACCCACTGAAAGTCTTAAATCCACTTAGTGCTGCACTGGTGTGCATCAATCTTTTTATGGCCGAGGGGGGTTTGTATGTACATACTCTTGCAGGAGAAGAGGGCTGTTTAAGTTAAAGGTGTCGTAAAGTACATCTCTTCACTTCTCTCTCATTAGACCATGGGCACATGTTGTTTATGAAACTATGGCAGCTTATGTAACTGAGAAATGGTTACCACCAACACAGTGCATGACTGTACACTATCTCAACTGTACACGTGTGTTTGAAGCAGAGTTTCTTCAAAGTCAGCTTATAGCTGTGTACAGCATCAACATGAATTTATTTTCTGTTCGTTCCTGTCTGCTCTGTCTGTTTCAGAGTTGACCCTGGGCCTCAGAGCAACACCTTTCAAGATCTCTTCATCCAGCCTGTCCTCTGGATCCTCCATCAAGGTAAAATCTGCCTTTTAAAAATGATGTTCTAGATATTATCATAGCATTTTATCTCCACTGAGAATCGACAGAGCCAGTCAATGTACTTTCCCAGTCCCCACATATTTATCTGACTCACATCCACCATCTTCATTTCCACTTCAATTCACTTTAATTCAGATATTTTTCCTGCATCCCTGTAGAAACAATCACCTATAAAGTCCAGAGAGGAGAGTGAGCCAGAACATTAAAAGACAAACAGAGTGTGAGAAAAGCCCAGGGAGGAGGGAAGAACAGTGTTTATCAAACACAGAGCGGGTAGCCAGTCACATCTGTCCTTGTAGGGTATGTGGAGGAGAGACAGACAGAGAGAGAGAGAGGGAGAGAGGGAGGTTGCTTCGGGCATTCCTCCTTTACTCTTGGCAGGCCATGCCCACTGAGATTTATCCGGGAAAAGTTTCCTAAATCACACCTGTCTGTCTTCATGCACATAATTACCGTCCAGCTAAATGGCAGGACATGTTGAAACAAGTCTTTACAGACAGAGGCAAAGATGCAACTCCAGAAAAAAGTGATACTGTAACTCTTGTGACTGCTAACTACTGCAAAACTTGCATTTGCCTCATTCCTCTATCTTCTTGCGCTCCATGAAAGGATGTGTCCTCATGAATGGAGAGCAGGAAGGTTTGGAGAGCAATAAGAGAAGTATCCTGTTTATTCCTCAAAAGCTGTGTGTTTCAGCTCCTTGAGTGGATAATCCTTGTAATGGGATCACAGAGCTGGTTAATTAATGCTGGGAGGATGCATGGCATGGCTGCCAGGTGGCTTTAAAGTGTTTGGGTGAGACGTATTTATCAGTTGGACAGATTCTGTAGGAGCAGGACAAGATTCTGCTCGAGACGAGGTTTACATTGTCTTAGATGTGTGTCCTTAAAACCTTTATATAACAGCTTGCAGGTGGTATCCTTGTGAGAACTTACATGTGTTTGCTTTGAACTGAAATGGCATTTCTTTTAAATGCTGCAGAACAATGCAGTTGCACCACAAAAAAAGCTTTTGTATTTTTTTTCTGTCATTGCAAATTGCAGATTTGCTTTCTGGGACTTCTCGGTGTGTCTTGCAAGCAATCAAAGAGCACAGTTTGCTTCACTGCCTGCTTCATGTGCTGCTCACCAATTATGAGTTCAGCCTGTAATTGTCTCTGTTATTATTCATAACTGCTTGGAATCGGTGTTAAGCCACGTGCATTAACTTCGTCTGCGTTTTCATTGCATAGGCTCAGCATGAGCGCCTCCTGATGAACCACACAGCTGCGTCAATAACTTAGATTTGTTTCGTCACACAAACAAGGTCATGTTTCACATTCCTCTGCGAGATTTGATCAAGTTTGACCAAACAAACACTTAGTCTGATTGACTAACTAATGAGATTGTTAAAGAAGTAGCAGCCACTCATGGTTAGCATCAACCAGGCAGAGGCAGCTTGCTTTTCTTCAGGCTGATCCAGAGACCACCTGTTTGGACTTTCCATGGTTAAGTCAGAGTTCAAGGTTGTGAGAGTAAGGATTTATTTTAAAGTAGCTTATACAAGTTCCCTTTACACAGTAGTGTATATGTGCGTCAATGCAAGAAGAGTCTGCAGATATATCGAGGGAATAAACTGTGTAACTTGAGTTTTAATAAGCTCTTCCTGTTTGCTGTTGTTAAATGTCGTTTATTGACCACAGTGGTTCCTGTCGGGGGCTGTGATCCGTTTGGGTGGTCTGAGACTCTCATTGGTGGTCTAACTTCAGCACTCCCAACCTCCATTATTTCTTTGTGGATTTTTTTTTTCAAACCCAATATAAAATAAAACGTGAGGCTGATAGTATCAGCTCTTACCCTGGATTGTGTGCAAAGTAGGATCTCTTCAAGGCTCCACAGAGAGAAACATTTAAAAAGAAATAAACAATGGAAAAGCCCCAGAGCGAAGGGGATAGAGCTGGCTTTTCTTATTTATCACAAAAGCGCAAAAGTTTATGGCAAGGTCGAGATTCCTGTGGCAATTCAGTGCTGCGATGAGAGTTCATTTCAGACAGGTGAGACTGGAAGCTGATTATTGATGCCTCCTGCTCACAGTGATCACAGCTGCTCCAGCTTGTCTCAGCTGTCTGCTCTGGCCCAGCACTGTGCTCGGCCTTGGACACAAATATAAATAATGTCTCAGCTTTATTACCTGGGCGATGACAGGACAGTTGCTCTCTTTCCTGTGGTCATAGAGATTAATGCCAAACTTGTGGTCACACTGGCCAAGAGCACACAGACACACAGGCCCACATTCAGTGATTGATTGTGTCACTGTCACACAGAGGCAGAGAGTCTCTATTGTTAACATGCTGCTAATACATGACACATGCTGCTTACCCAACCACATCACATGTCGTTGATTTCAACCTGATCTGCAGAGAAGTGTGGAGAATATAATAGTGCACAAACGTTAAGATTTCTTTTGGAGATTGTTGCTTAACTGCTTTGTTGAGTTATCTTTAGGAAGAAACTGGTACATTCCCTTAACTTTAAAATGTAGTTAAGCCTTACTACATCCCACACTTTTAATTACAGCAGAGGGTTCACAACAGCTTGAGATAAATGTATAGAAACCGTGATTTTATTCACTCTTCCAGACTTCAAGACTGTTTGTGCAGTCACATTTGACTCTAAGGTACATATATGGTATAAGCAGTGATGTCCTCTGCTGTGTTTGCCAGGTCCTCATTCGCAGATACAGCATGTACAGTATACATGTATACAATGTATAATTGGATTTCTATGTATGGAGCGTGGTATGCCCATAAATTTCTAGGTAGGCATGTAAAAGGTGTACTTGAGCCCTTTGCACTATGAATAAAGAACACACAGCTCTCTGACAGCACTGGAGAGCTCTTAATTTAACACAAAAACACTTGAAGAATACATCCAAGCAGCAGCATGGCCTCTTCATGGTGAGAAAGCCTAAGACAGAATCTTGAAATGGCTCAGAGTGGGGGAAAATTAGGCCTGA
Organism: Labroides dimidiatus; assembly: GCA_030710495.1. Classification (NCBI taxonomy): domain Eukaryota; kingdom Metazoa; phylum Chordata; class Actinopteri; order Labriformes; family Labridae; genus Labroides; species Labroides dimidiatus. Next base: position 18,580,808 of record CM061153.1, on the reverse strand, counting down.
CCACCGGCACTTTGTCCTTCATGGACCTGAGCCTTCCTCCAGAGGTCTTCCTTGAATCACAGTCATACAACACAACTGACCTTATTACAGCCTGGACCTAGATGCATTCTCTCAGAGACAACTTTGAAGATGAGTGACACTGCAGCGTATAACTCCACTCCACTCAGGCCCAGAGCCACATCTAAACCCTCGCTGCCTGCCAAGGGAGGTGTGAAGGACAAGCCCTCTAAATGAAAGGAAAGTTGAAGGAGGGAGGGGCGGGTTTACATTTTTGCCTCTGACATTCCCCCGCTGGCGTCCCCCAGTGCCCCAGGACTGACTGGATCAGTGGAATAATGGTAGGGCAGGAGATAAATAGACATGTCCACCGCACCTGGAAACAAAGGGGTTGGGCCACTGCTGCCTGGGAAACCAGATTCCTTGCATGCTCATTGGCTGTCGGCGTGTTCAGTAAAGAGAGGAGATTTTCAGGGAGTATAAAGGACATGTTGTGTTTTGGGAGGTCTCTGTAGTCAGATGGGGAGAGTACCCAGTACCCTCACATCTAATTGTACATTCTGACTTAGATCTGGGACACATCTGGGGATTTAATCAGAAGGACTTCATCGTTCAACTAAGTACGAATATTCCAGCCATGCCTGGAGTAAACCTGGATTTCCCCCCGGCCTCCCAGGTTCCTGAAGACCTGGGCAGCCCAGACAGCGCTTGTGCAGAATCCGGCCTGGAGGAAGCAATTGGTGACCTTCTTGCACAAGAGGAGGAAGAGGATCAAGACAAGCAGTTTTGTCAGAGGAAGTTTGATCTAATGTTACAGTGTGCAGTGGGAGAGATCCACTGTGACCTGCAGGCTTTTGGGAAGCGGATTGATGTTCGTCTGGAGGAGGCAGCAGCTCAGGTGGCTCCTCTGACCGAGGCGGTTGCCAGATTGCAGGAGGAAAACTTGAGACTGAGGATTCAGCAAGAAAGGCTCATAAGGCAAGTGGAGGCCCTGTGCCAGGTCATAGGTCTACCTGATCCGTTACTTCAGGTAGATGACTGCAAGGAAAGTTCACTTTCACTTTCATGTGACACCAAAACTCCAAACAATGCCTCTCCAACTCTGCCCGGTGATATTTCAACTCCGTCTTGTGATCCTCCACCCTGCACATCCAAGGATACTTCATCGGAAGAGCTTCCAGATCCTTCCAACTACACTACCAAAGATTTACCATTCAGCTCAACCCAAGACACACAAGGAAACAATCTCCTGGATGCTCCTTTAGCCGTATCCCAGGAGTCGGTATCAAGTCCACAGGACTCAGAATCTGTATCCACTGAGTCAAAGACGTCTAAGACTTCAGAATCCTCACCTGTCCAGCACCCTCCCACTTTTGCAAGCCGACGCTCCCTCTCTGCTCCCTCATTGATGGCAGACATACCTTGCCCTGACAGCACGGTACTGCTCTTTTATAGCTCTGATAGACATCTTTTAACTTCCTGTTCAAAGAGTTTGTCTTATGTTCCAGAGTTGACCATCAATCAGCTCTCTAAGCTCTGCTCCAAACTTGCAGACCTACTGTGCCTCTACTTGCCTTGTTTTAAACTGGCACTTCATTTTAAAAAAGCTTGGCCATCACAGCTGTCGGTCAGTTTTGACAGCTTGTGTTTATGTAGAGGACTTTGCCGCAATCTGTCATGGTGGTATTCCAACCCTCTAACGCCATGTGTTTCTGATAGCGTCCTGGCCAACTCTCCCTCCTGCGTGTGCGTGTGTTTGCATACAAATGCTCTGCTGAGTAGGAACACTTCCTGGTAGAGGTTTAACATCACATTTGAACATGATCAGTCTCTGTCCTGTAGTTCACAACTTTCATGTCATCTATGTTTTTTTGTTTTGGAAGGATGTTAAGTAGTAGTGTTTCAAAAGATTCAACTTGTCTGGGATTAAGATTTGAGGTTATGGAGACAGAGACTCACTTTTCATAAACCTAGTTTGCTCTTAAATCCTCCAGCAACCCCTGTGTGTGTTTGTGTTTGGCTGGTGACATTTTGAGGGATACTTAAGGTTTGTAGAATTGATTTCAGCGATTCAACAAGCCAGGGTTATATTTATGTCTAATCCTGCAAAGTCAGCTGGGTTTACCACTCAGCTGTCTGACATTAGGAGGAGTCTCCCCCTCCCAGCCAACAGATTGTGATAATGAGGACTGACCTTATCAGACCAAGTTTCCTACGCCTTTGTGCAACGTTAGTCACGTCTCCCACATCAGCTGTGTGTAACTCTGCTGGTGGAGCGGAGTATTCTTGACCGGCTAAACGAAAAGAGCATTTATGTGGCACAGTGATTCACATGAGTCTACTGAGGGTGAATTAAACATGAGTGGAGAATAAAGGTAGCTGACATTTCCCCCCCACATGCTTTCCCTTGATGACTTAGTTTGGCTGTTGTGTCCTAAAACATTCCTTATCGGTCAAGTCTGTCCCAGGTCCAGAAAAGTCTTTAAACACCAGTGGTCACCCACTCTCGATCACTCAGCACTGTGGCTGTGCTTGGCTCTCTTCCTCGTGGAGACCTGACCCAGCTGGGGCCCTCTGGGAGGAGGGCAGGGTGGGCCAACTTTCTGAGCTATATCTGTACCAGGCTTCAGCCACAACAAAAGCTTTGAAATTGAGCGCAGGCATTATGCTTCAAATGAAATGTTGTCAGTGTTATCTGTGGATCACTGGTTGTTAAGAGTATACTGATAGAAATCCGACACTAACCACTCCTTCTGTGTCACACTGACTGAGGAGGGTGATTTTCAGACCTTACATCTGTTAATGCATTGCTCCGGCCTTACTGGTGTATTGGACCTGTCAAATAAACATTTGGATCACAGCAGCTCAGTATCATTTAGACACTCAGGGCGTCAGTCACACTCCATGCACTCTGCTAACAGTGTCTTGGCAGAGGTTCTCTTGCTTGCATGTGCTTAGTGTCACCCTCTGTGGCATTGCTGGAAGGCAGAGGAGATGGAAGAAATGATGTGTTGTGGTGAGTGGGTTGGCTTTGTTCAAAAAGTGATTATCAGAGGGAGCCTGCTTCACACACTCAGACCTATTATGGCTGCAGCAAGTTAAACAAAATCCTCTTGTGCTTCTCGTGTCATTAATGTCAGCCTCACTTATGTTTTTCTTTTCTGGTTTTATTTGTGTTAAACTAAAAGGCTTCACCACAGGTTAGGGAAGTCTGCGTGCAGGAGCTCTCAGATGGCGAAACACAAATCCAACCAAGGCCACAGCTTTTTAAAGAATGAATTGAATTCCTTTCAACTCTGAGCATAATTAGAGCGATTAAACATATTATGCTTTTACACTTCTGTGTGTGTGCTCATGTTAATGCTGTGTGTCTTTCACAGATGGAGACAGAGCCAATCATGGCCTCTATGCCAGTGTTTTCAGCTGGACCATCCGTCACTGTGGCCTGTAATGCCCCAGCCATCCCCAACGGCTCCATCAGCGTTCAGGCCAAATCTGAGGAATGCTCTGGGAAACTGACGGCTGAGCAGCTGGCTGCTGTGGAGGATGAGGAGCTCCTTGATAAAATGGTACCCCAACATCCACATCATAAATAGATTTAGAAGCACCTTTAATAAAAAAAAATACTGTGGCTTCAGTTTGTGCTCTACCACTTCACCAGCTTTGTAAAAGTAAGTAAGAAAAATCAGTTAGTGTGTGTGTGTGTGTGTCTGTGTACACGGTGCTGTGTTGGCATCACATGCCACCAGGCCTTTTGTGAGGAATGACATCTCACTGTTTCCATTTGTGCATTGTTTTTTTCCACAGCTGGATGAGTCAAAAGACTTTGAGGAAAGGAAAATGATTCGTGCAGCCATGAGAGACCTCCGCAAGAAAAAGAGAGGTAACAGATGAAGTAAAACAATCCTCTACCTGCTGCTCTAACAAAATAAGTTACCTCCCCATATTTTATATCATAAAGGAGCACAAACTGCCCCTTTTAAATCAATCCCTGATCCGTTTTTTCCTCCTTATGATATCACTGTTTTTTGTCTATCTCTGCCTTTATTGAATTAAGTATGTAATAAACCTGCAGTTTCTCCATTATTTTTGTCCATTCTGCCCTTAGAGGCCATGTTGGGATGTACTCAAGAGGAAATAGGTAGGGCAGGCTGGTTTGCAGTGTGAATTAGTGAGTGATACTTGCCTGTGTTTGACTTTTTGTGTGCACCATCCTGTCACTGTCAGACCACAGCAATTTCCAAACAGTGCATCTCTGTGATCTCTGTGGTGGATAGTGAGGGATATGTGAATTGTTTTTTTTTTTTTGTTTTTTTTTTGAACATGCATGGATCCTGTTTTTCATTTTTATGTGCAGAAACATCAAACACATTTAACATGACTTTTTTTACTTTCACTAGTTCTTTGCTTGCACTAAGCTAATATTTAAACAATTCAATTTTATTCTCAGAATTAAGTTTATCATAAAAGAACCATGGAAATTCTGTTTACTGAGTGCACCGAGTGCTATAAACTCTGATTTATTAATTCATAAAAGGACAATGACCTGTAAAATCTGGAGGGTAGTTCTTACCACATTTCGATTTGAAACAAGAAATTTAACAGACCAGTGTAAGGGTCAGATAACAGCTGATATTTGCATTTCACCCCAAAATAATTCAACCCAGCCAACAGCTTAATGTGTACTTATGTTTCTGCATGCTGGTGAAATGGACATGCTGATGAAATTAAACACTAGCATTAGCAGCATTTCTTTAGCTAACTGGTTATCACGAGGGTGATTATTATAAAATTTAGTCTGAAATGTTTGAACACTAACTCAGCCCAATGCGAAATAGAAATTTGCAGGAGTGCTAGTATTCTGGACGCCACTGAACTTTGCACATCAGCCACTGGGGACAGTTTGAGCACGTTTGCTCTCTTTGATCTGTGATTTTTGTGCTGTGGACATTACTTGACAGTTTTGGCTGTTCCCTGAGCCTTCCACCTGCAAGTGTTTGTGTGTTCAGAGGAATTAAAAAGAGCGCCGTGGAAAGAATTCTGAAATGCATCATCTGAGTTTTGGAAGTCTCTTATAATCCATCTTTGTGGCTGTCAGATGAGGTGCTGTCAGTTTGTTTAGGTCCTTACAGTCCCCTGCTTTTTTCCACTGACATCATCTCCCCACCTCCCTCACTGTCTCTTCATCCCTTTCCCTTCCACCTCTTCTCTCCTTTTCTCCAACCCAGACCAGAGAGAAAAGGAGCGTGAGACACGTTTGCAAGAGCTTAGGAACCAAAGAGACGAGCGAGCACAGAAGAATCGGGCCGGGGTCGGTGCAGGAGAGGTCGTGATGAGGAAGGTGGAGAAATCTGCAGATGGCTCCAGCCTTAGTCAAGTCACCAAGACAGGCCGCTTTGCTCAGTCCGGTAATCCTTTTATTCTTTATAAGTAAAAGGGAAAATGCATCACTGAAAACTTTAAATTAAACAGACGAAAAAAGAGATCAGAGACGGTATGTCAAGTAAGTCAGTGGTTTAAATGTGTTTTTGTGTGTTAAGATGATGGGAGCAGATCATCCCGCAGCACTGTCGTTGAGGCCAGTTATGTGCAGAAAACAGACAGTAAGTCAAGACATTATTTTATCTCTTTCTCCCTTAACTGTGCAGCTGACAGTGTTTGTCAGTCAAATTCCTCATTTATTGTTTCAGGAGGGACAGTCCAGTCAAAGTCATACAGCTTCACATCCTCCACATCTTCATCTTCTAACACAAGCAAAAAAGTGGGAAGGTAGGTCATAAAATATCATAACACCAATTTTAAAATCCATCTGCTTTCAGGTGTTAATTTTACTGTTCTCTTTGTTAAGTGTGTTTGATCGAGAGGATGAATCATCGTCTCGCAGTGGAAGCAGCGGGTTGGCCGCTGTGGAGCGAAAGCAAGCAGAGAGGCGTAAGGAGCTAATGAGAGCTCAAACTCTTCCAAAAACCTCTGCCATGCAGGCCCGCAAAGCTATGATAGAAAAGCTGGAGAAGGAGGGAGGCAGGTATGGGTAAACAGAGAGATTGTACTACCAAAGAAAGAAAAGAAGTAGATCTGATCATGTAAATATTAACTCAAACTTCACTTTTGTTTCAGCCCTGGAAATCAAGCGGTTGCCAAAGTAAACAAGGTGCAGCGCTCCACCAGCTTTGGTGTACCCAACGCAAACTCCATCAAGCAGATGTTGCTCGACTGGTGCCGTGCCAAGACCCGCTCATATGAGGTGAGCCAGACGGACTTAGTGCTCATCTCTTAATTCAGATTATTAAGACAAGAGACAAGCATTATTATTTTTCCCCAAGGAAAGTTTCCATCACTTAGTTCTCACTGACAGCCATACTAATTTGGTTTGTTTTCTCCCTCAGCATGTGGACATTCAGAACTTTTCCTCCAGCTGGAGCAATGGCATGGCTTTCTGTGCCCTGGTTCACAATTTTTTCCCTGAATCGTTTGACTATGACAGTTTGAGCCCCAGCAACCGGAGGCAAAACTTTGAGGTGGCCTTCAGCACTGCAGAGTGAGTACACCAAAAAACTATCATTTTTCCTGGTAACATGAACACTAACCACGTTGGTTCTTTTTTCATTTGAGAATCAAGTGATATTTTAGGGGAACCTCATCAACTGCAGCAAACCTTTTCTTCTGTTAAGACCAGCAGTTTAACTGTGAAGAAACCAGCAGAAGAAGATTCAGGAGACTTATATTCCCTGTTAAGCTTGAGATGGAGACGTTTTCTCCAACCTGAGGCAGTTGTGGGATGATTACACAATGAAAGCCAAACAATCCAAGCTGCTTCCAGCTTGAATCCAAACCTGCTTTTTCTTTGATTTTTACTGATTCTTTTTCCACATACTTTCTTTATTTCTTCATAAAAAAAGCCAACTTTAACTTTATTTTTTCACATGAGTCTGGAGAACTGAGACACGCAGAAAACGCGTGGAGATTCCTTAACTGATTTTCGAAAGGCTAACTCTTCCTGTTTTTCCCAGGTGTATCGAACCAACTCACAGCTGATTGAAGCCCCATTACTGCTCCTACTCTAATTACTCCACATCTTAACCTGCTTTTGTCCCCTTCATGAGTAACTGCTCCATTCTAATCCAGAGACCCACGAGCAAACTGTCCCCAAACAACCGTGAGGTTAAAAAACAAACACGTCTTCAGCTACAACTCCCATTTCTCCCCTCCTTTCTTTCTCTTCTTTTTGTTTATTTCTCATCTCTCTTTCATCACACCGTTCTCACTCATGATGCCCCACCACCACCCTGTGTGTGTGTGTATGTGTTCACATGCTCCCCAGTAGGAGTATCTCAATCATACAGCACTGGACTGTCACCAAACCACTGCCACGTCTCTCCGCCTTTGTGTTGCATTATCAGTCACTTTTCCCCTTTAGGCACCCCCAGCAGTTTGTTGTTATCTGGAAATCCTACACACACACACACTCTCTCTCTTCCTCACACACAAACACACCATTGTGTGCACTAGAGTGCTTATAGTCACCATACAGATATATCTATGTTTTTCTGCTGAGTCCTTGTGTTTTTTTTTATCACCATTGCTTTTATTTCTGTATGACTGTAGTGGTTATGAGATTGTCTAAGTTTCCTCTTAGTGCATTAAAAAAGTGACAACAAAAAGGCTGAATGAGCATCAGCTGACGCTCATTTGACATTTTGTTTTGTCCTATATATTTATGTGTGTTTGCCACATGCTGAACGTGTCATGATGTTCATGAAGCATGTCAACTCATGGATATATTTGTCACCACAGAGAATGTAATGTTTTTGTTTCTCTTTGTGTCCTTTTTCTCTCTCTTTGTCTCTCTTCTCCTCAATCTTTGACATTTGGCTGCTCACTGCTTTATCTGTTTTTTTTTTCCTTCCACTCTTTCCTCTCCTTCCTTAACTCTTATCTGTCCTGCTCCCTCTCCCTTCCTCCTGTCTGTACTCACTGTCTTCCCCCTGTCATCTTTTTTTCTCCTTGGTATGTTTTTCCTTTCCTTCCTCCTCCTCTTTCCACCTCCTCCCTCCTGCCGGGTGTGGGCACAGGAAAATGGTGGACTGTCCCCAGTTGCTTGACGTGGACGACATGGTGAAGATGCGTGAGCCGGATTGGAAGTGTGTGTATACCTACCTGCAGGAGTTCTACAGGGGTCTGGTGACCAAAGGCCTGGTTAAAACCAAAAACTCCTCCTAGAGTCGCACTCTACCTAAAACTGAATCCATGGTGAGAGACAGGGAAAGCCAAAGAAGGAACGTCGCATTATGGGATAGTGGGAGGGTGTATGAGTTTGCTTATGTTTATAGCAGGGGTGTGATTCTTCTTTCTTCAGTGGTCACTCCTTGATGCTTCATCCTGATCCTGCTCGTTTAAAGTTACTGAGAACCAAAGACCCAAACATGGTGTGTGTGCGTGTGTGTGTGTGTCCTTGTGTGTCCATGTGTGCATCCTACAAAGCCAGACTATGGCCCAGGCAGGGAGCCAGGACCATCTGCAGCACCACACTTTAAAAGGACCTGTTGCACTGGGATGTTTCAAACAAAGGAGTTGAGAAACAAAACAGAGATCAGAGACGCAGTGTTGTCCAATGACTTTTTTTTATGAAATATAAGTTTACAAGTGTTTATACACTTGGCTTGTAAAGCTTTTTAAAACTACCCTAATAGTTAAGTACAGAGTGACTTGTGTCTGCCATTCATTAAAATTACAAAACAGATATCTTGCTGTTTACATTTATCCCCTTGCGCACAAGTTAAATCCTGGTTCTGTTTCTGTTACTCTACTCTTCCCTAATGAAGCTGTCAGTAAGGGTTTACACTATGTGGAAATAACGCCATCTTGTGGTCACTCTGATAAGTAACATAAGACATGTTTTCAAAACTGAATTTATATAAAGCACATTGCATTAGCAACATTTATTTATTAAGATATTTTAAAAGTCTTACACAGAGTTGATTATGAGTAACTGTATACAAAAGTGGGGTCAAGAAAAAAAGGGAAGCAGAAAACCAAGGTATAAAAGGACTAGTGTGTGTGTGTGAGAGAGAGAAAGAGAGAAAGAGACACTGGAATTATTGGTGATGGTGATGGATGATTAAAAGTGAATTGATAATATCCTCCCTCCCCCTCTGTTTCTGATCCTCTCCTCCCTCCTGTCGCTTCATCTGCTCTTCCTCACTCTCAGTTGTGTGTCTCTTCCTTAGGACCTGTGCAAACTGCATGCCTCTGCTGGAAGTGGAGGACATGATGATCATGGGAAATAAACCTGACTCCAAGTGTGTCTTCACATATGTACAGTCCCTTGTCAATCACCTGCGCAGATACGAGATGTCCATGGGTCGGCCATGTGACCTCTGACCTGTGTACAGTGAGTGTTGGCCTCCCCTGAATTCACCCGGTTCCAGACCCTCCCGAGCTCTGGCTCCATTTCTACATCTTCACCTGTGATGCCCTGCACTCTGACAGGCTGTGTCACACATCTCTGATGGACCAGCTGGGACAGTGTGTTTGTGTGAGTTTGTCTATCATTTTTGTTGGCAGTGGTAATGAGTATTCATCGTTTCAGTTTTTGCCTGAGTGCACGTTTAACACACGGGCAGCCCACCTTCCCAGAAGGCGCCTAAGTTTTCATAAAACATCCTTTAAGCTTTAAGACTGTACTTGTACTGAATTCTGCTAATACTCAGCTTTGTGTCAGATAATGTTCAACATTCAGTGACCATGTACAGAAAACACATCAGAAGAAAAAAAGAGAAATATTTGAATGGTGTTGACCCCTTTAAGCTATTTAAAGTTTAATTTCTTTTCTTTACTCTAATTATAGTAATTTTAGCATTATAGATGGTAAATGACCAAGAAAACCCTAACAACCATGTGGTGGTGTTATTTGGTCATTCTGGTACTTTTTATTTTACCAAACATTGGTAGCTTAAAGAATTTTAAGTAAGTTATTGTTCTAATGAGGATGTAGATTTTTAATATTTAATACATGAGCACAGAGAAGTTCTTTTCTTTATTGTTTAAGGAATGCAACGCTTGCATTGTTGCTGTGAAATGCTGATTTATCTCACCTTTCATAACCTTACAGTGCTACTGAGAACATATTTCAGGTGTGTTTTTATTGTTTTAAGCCTCCTGTGTTACTGCAGCAGCAGCAGGAGACACTGCTGGCAGACAAACACGTTTTTCTTCAGGTTTAAAGGAAACAATGAGGGTGTTTGCAGTCTGCCATACAGCTAAAAGTGTATCATCACATGATGTCATCGCTTTTCTGCCAGCGCTACTACAAAAACTAAAATAGTCCAGCATCACGGCCCTGCCAAACACACTCACACAGCTCTCCTAGGGGGCTCCCTATAAATGCTTGAGTAAGTTTTTTTAAAATATATAATTTTGTATGTTGTTGGTGTATATTATGCTTTCAGAAGTTCAGTTTAAAGTGAGTCGGTGGCCTACGGCTACTATAATGCTTTGTGAAAATAATACAGGTAACTTAAATGAGAAGATAGTGGACCTGATGAAAGCTGGCTTATTGTTAAATGTGAGTAATCATGACAGAATAAGACAGACAATTGTACATTTTATGGCATGAAGCTGAGAGAATCTTCAGTGATTTTTATTCTGCTTGTAGTATTATGGTTCCTTGAAAAGATGTTTAAATTCTGATTGTTTCAGAGCTGATTTTGACAACATGTATTTCTTGAAGCTGTTTTTGGTTGAATTTGAGAAACTGTTGAACTCTTTCACTGCTGCCAACTGAGAAATATAACCTACAAAGCAGCGAGTTCTGTAAATAAGAGCTTAAACACATTTTAACTTTGTTTCTGAGCACCAGTTAAATGTGAATGGAAATTAAAGATATTTGAGAAATGAATGAGATTGTGGTGGATTATTGTTCCTAATCTTTTCCTTTTCAAGTGTGATGCAAACGTTCAAATATACTTCCTGTTTGAAATGCAAACAATAAAAGATGGTACTTTTTTTCTTCTGGAGTTTAACAGGAAACACTCATCGAACCATGAACTTTCAACACAGAAAGGCTCCGATGACCACAGATATTCTTACATTTTTTATTTCCCATTTTTAGAACGCTTTGATTTGACTCTTCTTGTGTGCATCAGCCCAACCCACCAGAACAAGTAGCATCAACCTCAGGCCAGTCTGGCAGTTTTCAGCCTGAGGCTTCATTCAGTTTCACAGTAGGTCGGTAACAATCGGACACACAAGAAAACTCAAGTCAGGCGAAGAAGCCAAACACAGCTGAGAACAGATTCAAACACTCATACTTTCATTCTCTACATGAGGAGTAGAAAAGCACTCACAAAGTGGCCTGCTGGGTTCTTATTGCTGCAACACAAACAAGAAACAGCATTAAGAAGATGTGCAAATTCACAATAGAGACCTCTTTTAAAGGTCTTTCGCTGATGCCGTTATTCCATCCTTGCCTAAAGGCTGCTCTATGACCTGATGGCCTTCTTTTAAAAATGACTAACATTTCTGTCATGAAATGTGGAAACCAGCTGGTCATAGAGCAGCTCAGGGGCTGAGAGGTACTGTGAGACTCCTACTTTTCTCCTCTCTGATAGGTTATAGCTCAGTATGCTGGACCTCAGAGTCTGGCTCTGAGGAGGAGCTCTCTTTGACCAGAGAGGAAGTGGCAGGTTTGTATGCAGGCTCATCTTTAAACGGGCTGTCTTTGGCAGGAGAGAAACGGAACTCTTCAGGCACCCCGTCCTGTTCTGAAGCCTTCTTGTAGAAGCCAAGCTTCGCCATCAGCTTGTTGATCTCAGAGCGGGTCATGTCAGACAGAGGAATTCGCTGGAAGGAAACAAGAGTTAATGGATATTCCACGGTATAAAAGTAAATGTTGCATTGCACATACTCCAACTTAAACAGCAGCAAATTATAATGTGCTGTTGGGGTGGACAGTGGTATGAAAACAGAAAAATATACATATTTCCAAATATTTTCCTCCTATTAAAATGGACGAGAGGAGCATGAAAGAGAAAAAGAGGAACTGATACTGAAAGACATGCATTTAAAAAGTAAATACTTAAAGGGACTGTGAGGACTTTCTTAGTGAACAAATGAATGAACATTTGCCAACAATTAAAATGTGAAGCCTTATATTAAAAACAAATATTATACTAATTTGATACCCATCAATAACTGCATGAATCTTTTCTTTCATCTCTTATTAACTGTTATTTGAACAAGGTTCCTCCCTTCTTAGCTAGGTATTGAAGTTTTACCCCCAGGAGGCTACAAACATAACTGCTGATTACCCCGTTTTGTCTGTCTCCGCATTTTGAAATGATGGCACGAAATAAGGCTGAACAATAAAGTAAAATTTGAACATCAAAAATCATATATAATAAGAAAAGCTTTATATATTGTTTGTTATATATGTAATGATCCCAGCCAGATTCAGCAAATGAGCATTTACTACACTTTGATATATGTACAAAAAATACATCGTAGAATGAAGACCTACCTCCAGCTCTTCATAATAATGGTTAAGAAGAACAAGCTCAGGATCAGCCCCGGGAATGTGCTTCATCACCAGGTTATGGCTGAGGAAGTAACCGTCAAGGATTGACATGGAGAATAAAATAATTTACTAATTTACAGTGTCAAAATTCATGAGCAGAAATATTTAAGGCACGGGAGTGAACTGCTTCTGTCACAGGATACTAGAGAGGAATGTCCTCGACCACGAAGGCTTTGACCTGCAGACAGAGGAGGGCGTTAATGTTTGTCACTCAAAGCGGTTTCACTGACAGATCTGTGGGGGATTACCTGAAACCTAAGATTTGGATAGTAGAATGTTTCACAGTGAGCAAAAGCTCTTAGGCTGGGATTATGCTTCAGTATCCTCATACACTTGTTCTCCAGTGTTTTTGGAGTAACTTACCTCTCTGAGCCTGTTAAGCTGTCATCCACCGCATGACTGCAAGGAGACAAAAGAAGAGAAAAAAACATTAAAAGACATCATGACAAGTAGCCCTCATACTTTACCAAATTCATCTCTATGCTTCTAGTTTCTTGCTCATGGACACTTCAGCTCAGATGTCACAGAAGTGTTGAAACCTTTGTAGAGTACAGGTTCAGTCCTCTGAGGAGGAATCCTTGACACCTTCTTTTTTTTTTTTTTTTTTTTTTTTGTAAATTTGAGCCTACTGAGAGTACTAAGTGTGACTTCCACAACAATGGGAACAGATAATGTTCAGACTGTTGGGTAAAATCTCGGTTTCTCACACTTTGAGGGGTAGAGTTACAGAAAGTTTTGTTCATGAATCAGACCCCAGGCAGTGAATAACTCTTTGTCTTCATGACCCAGAAAATAGACCCAAGTGTTGCAGGTTTGTGATTTACTATTAATAAAATAGAGTTGAAATTGTCCACAGAACCTAAAGGCTTTACTGCTTTTTGGCCATACATGAATGGACCCCCATCCAGGTTGCTAGATCTCTATTCAGACACCGTCTCCAAACGATGTCCTTACACATGCGCTCAGCTCGTTGATGTATGGAAAAAAAACACGCATAGGTTTAAATGTTTACCAAGCTCAGACTCATATAATAGCTCCTTACCCCATAACCTCAGTCGATGCAGTGAACAGACCCAGAAAATACGGTTGTTGTGATACTGTACCTCCACCTTCGCCTTTGCCAGCCCCTCCAACTTCTTCAGATCCACATCGTAGGCCGAGGCGTAGTTCAGCAAAGCGACTAACACGATCAGCCACATGTCTCCAGGTTCAGATCAGAACCACAGCTCCGCTCGCCTCCAGAACGATGACAGTCCGTGGATGCGTTCAGACTGAATGAGCTCTAAAGGTGAGGAGAAATTATGTGTAGCTATGTCACATCCGGATCTTTTGCCACGTCAGATTTTTCTCCGAGAGGGGAGAAAGAAGAAGGGAGGGGAGGTCGCTCATTGGATGTCTGCGAGATCCATATCAAAACCCTGATAATCCCACAGATTTGATATGCAGTCTATGGTTAATCCTTGCAAATGTTATGAGAAGATGGATCGCTTTATAAAATGATAAACGAACTGGAATAGTCCATTTATCCTCTTTGTTCATCTTATTCAGCTGCAAACAGATGATGGAAACTGACTCATTTACCATTTGTTACAACACAAATTCATTAGGTACCCTACCCTATATCATCTACATACTGTGGCATGGGAAGGGTAGCTGTTGGCTGACATTTTCTTCTTTTTTTCAGCAGATTTTTGTAATCTAGTCTAGTTTTGCAACCAAGTAGGCTATTTTATCCATTTTTATTTCCATGAAAGTAAAAACTTCAGTTTTACATGTGAATAAGAATCCTTTATAGTTAAGTGTAAAATCTGCTATTTGCAAATGAAGACACACCAGGAAATCGCTCTGACTCATACATTTTATAAAGGCCAGGAGCATTTAGGAGGCTGTGGAGACTGATGAAGCAGCTGCAGGTGTTGCTACAGTAACATCTTTTCCCTGAGGCATAATTTAGAGGCAGACACAGAGAAGAGTCTAATTATGTATGTTTGTATGTATTTATGTATCTCTCTCTCTCTCTCTCTCTCTCTCTCTCTCTCTCTCTCTCTCTCTCTCTCTATATATATATATATATATATATATATATATATATATATATATATATATATATATATATATATATAGATAGATAGATAGATAGATAGATAGATAGATAGATAGATAGATAGATAGACAGATAGAGAGAGAGAGAGAGAGAGAGAGAGAGAGAGTTGAGTATACAGAGAGACTTGTGTTGTCGCTTTGGACAGAAGCGTCTGCTAAATGAAATTGTGACTTGAAACGGGCTGTTCATGCCCAGTACCTGCTCAACTTGACAGAGCCTGGGCAGTTTTGCAAAGAAGAATGGAGCAAAATTGCAGTGTACAGAGGTGCAAAACTGATAATTTTAAACTAATCAAAGACCAGTGTTTTGTGGACAGGCTTATGTGGTGACATATGTATTTTTTCTTAAAGCGTTAAGTGACATTATGACGTGCGAAAGACAGGTGTTCACATTTAAAAATGAAACTACATGACCTTTATGGCTTCTAATCTCACACACCAGGGGGCAGTAGTGCGCCGTCATAGACTGTGAGTACATAGAGCAGCACTACCGAATCTGCGCAGATGAATGATACGAATTAGGCTCACGCTATGGCTTAGGTTAATGGTTAGTGTTCGCAATGTTGTCATGGAAAACAGCTGTTAGTCAGTGACCGAGTGTTTGACAGACTCGACGAATTATCCGTTCGTCCAACAAACAGCAGCCATGTTTGTAGGCGTCACAGCCATTTCTACCTGCTGTGTTTCTGTGTGCGTCTGAGTCAGGCTCTTCAGTAATTATCAACTGAATACCGTTGGCAGGCAGAAGCTGAAGGTTTACGGAAGCAGTCTCTGTTGCTCTCCCCCGCCGTCTCTTTTCATTTTGAAGGGCACGGGACAGGGCACGGGCGTGTGCGCGTGCAGCTGCAGCCTGTGTCTTTAAACGGAGACATTTGAGTTTCTGAGATGAGCCTGCCGAGTAAATCTGTCGCGAGCATCGTTCCAAACCCACCTGCTTCTCCTTACTGTCACCGACCTGCGGAGAAAGGAGAGAAAGAAGGCGCTGTGATGCCTGTGGTTTCATTTGAGAGGAGACTGAAAAGGAAAGTTTAGTGTTTTTTGGCGCCTTTTCAGAGGTTATTTTACACCTTGCCACCGTGACTCCGGACTGACTGTCCTCGACATCTGCAGAAACGGGTTATTAGAAATCCATCAGCTGTTAAACCCTCCACCACAGAAGAACCGAAACAGGTAAAGAGATCACTAGCTATGTTTATAACTTGTGCATTCATAATGCAGAATGACATGCTACTGCGATTCTGTCAATAACAGTAAAAAACAAAAATATACACAAATAATGCCTGCGTTGTTTACCTAAATATATAGCGCTTACCCTCGTGATTTCTTTAGTGCCTTCATGGATTCACTTGTCTGAGGTGTGATTTATAGATTTCTTTGGTAACTTAGAATCATTTTAGCCTATTAGAAGAAAAAAAAATACTGAATGACATGGATTCACAATTTTCCCTCCTTTTGCAATACTAGAGACGATGTTGATGAATCATGATCAGGAAGTCACACATAAAAAATGTGTACTTACTCACACAGACCCTGGCTGTGATATTTTCCTCCCTCATCTCTGACACATATACACAAAAGCCTGCACACGCAGGCACATATGACTTTGATAATATCCGATGGCAAAACAGTGAATAAACATAACCTTTATTTTCAGCTCCAAATATTGTCCTTGAAGTTTGAGTGTAATTAACCTAGATACTATGGCTGCTACCGTCCTCTTTCTGACACACATCCGACTCTACAGTACCAATATAAAAATGTATTTGTTTACCATGGGCCATGCACTAGTACCTTGGTGTATACAAGTTAAAACTTGTGTTCTCTTGTTTATATAACGGATGGTGTAACAGACATCAAATGTCATATCCTGTCAGAAAGCCCTCTTGTTTATCAGGCATATTTGCTGTTGTCTGATATTGCATACCCTGCTTCTACAGTAACATTTGTTTCAAGGCACAATGTATAAAGAGTGTTGTTCAGTAATTATAAACATAAATTGCACGGATGAAATAGGCTTCAACCAAAATGTTTTTCTTTATTTTTGGCTTCACTACATTCTAAAAGCAATAACTGACTTACCCAACAGGGGTTTTTTTCTACTGAAAAGCTGCAGTTGCAAGATCTGCCTATTTCTTTCCTGTTTCCTAATAAGTGTCCAACTTGGCAGAATGGAGCATTTTGTGCAATCAACCATACTCTATAAAAAATAATGTTTTGTTTTAATGCACAAAAGACATTTTGCACATGATTTATTGTTATTTTTTCACTTAGTGTTTGTTATTTAGTTGGATTTCATAAATTAAGTTAATTTGCAGATGGGTTATGATGGACTGAAAAAAATGCCATATCCCAATTACATGACACTGTTTAATGCATGCATGGCAAATGTTTTGAAATCAGATGCTGCATCTAAAAACAACTTGGTTCTCCTCCACAGAAAGCTCTTCAAACAAAATGACGCCTAAATGATTTCATTCGGCTGATTTCTGTAATTGTTAATTGACAGAATCTGAAACTGAAGCTTACAGTATAATTTTGCAGTGCAGACATTATTCTGTGTGTTGTCAGCACATGTCTCCAGTGCTCCACTGTAAGGCGAATCATTCTGACATCCTCCAGCCACAGATGTGACCTGATCAGAGAGATGAGGCCTGCTGGATACAGGGAAGAGAGACACAATGGCACTAGGACCTGGAGGAGCCGTTTACAGCTGTGGCAGCAGCTGCCTGTGTCATTTCTGTCTGGGTCATCATTAGTATCCCTGTCACAGGGGCATATGGCCCTGAAGGCTCTGAACACCAACACTCTACTTGGCTGTAATTTCAATAATAAACTCTGAAGAGGTGTGTGGAGTGTGAATCATGCAGTGGTTTGAGTCTGTGACAGCACAAGGCAGAGACGTGTATTTTGGATAATGAAATGGGATGAAAAAGATAAGTTACTCAACATTTGTAGCTATAGCTGGAAAGGCATGGAGTACGTCTGTTGATCCTTTGATTGCTATAAAATATAAAACCATCTTTGTGTCCAGGCATCCCATTGTTGTGAAGTGAATGCTGTTTTAGTCTTTTTTTTTTTTGCTGGGTAACGTCCTCGCTGCCTTTCTCAGCTCTCACCCCCTCAGGAGGGTGCATGTAAACACCATGACACATTTGTTATTATCAAATCATTCCCTGTGATTTTCTGTGAACGTGAGTGGAATGGAAAGTGTTAGTCTGCCATGACTGCTCCAAGAGAGGAAAATATTTGGTTCCTGCTCTGTCATATGCATTAACATTTTTTATGTAAGAAAGCTTAAGTGACTGAATTCAGACTTAGGCTGCAGAAAATTTAAAATACAGAGAAACCGCTGCATGTGCGACCTCCATATGCCTTATCCCACACATGATTCCTGTGGTCCCCTCCCCTCTCATTCTCCCCACACACATGCATCACGTTTAAGACAACTATGATGTATGTCCAGTTGTTTTGACGGTGGCCGCTGGGACTCTGGCACATTGACGTCATTGATAGTGACTGTGAGGTGGTTGGCTGAAGGAAACAATACAGAGCATGTCGCTGGAGGAGCACAAGTGTCACCTCGGAGCGCAGGCGGTACGGGAGAGGAGAGAAACAAAAAGATTTTAGGTTAGGAGGAAAAATGAAGAATTGGAGGGGTGAGCATTTAAATATGCTCATAAATGTGAAGGTGGGTAAGAAGGAACAACAGAGTCTGGGAGAAGATAAGGAGAAAGGGAAAGAGGGATTAGAGAAATTGGACGATAAGAGAGAGCGAAAAAGAGAGAGTGGGGATTAAAGCTCGGAAAAATAGACAGTGCCAGAGGGAAGTGTGAGAGGATCAATTTGGAGACATTCTGCAAAGAGACACAGTTCTGTCACTAAATGGGCTGTCTCACTATCGCTTCCCTCGCCTCGTTTTGCACCCACCCACTCCCACGTGTGCACAGCTGCCCACCCCCAACCAAATACCATACATGGACCATAAGAATACATCATGCCCAGCCCGGCACCAGGTTATTGGTGGACTGAAAGACCAGTGTGTTTCTGGGCGCTTGTTGAGTACAGAGGCAGCCCTCCTCCCATGGCCCGCGTCTCTTCAAGGTCATGTGAATAATTATGAGGGAGCGATGTAGTTTCTCCCCGAGCTCATGACCCCTTCCTCTTTTCTAACCAGGAATATGTGGGGCAACTTTTCAACCATGAACTGAATTCAGTGGGTAAACATCTGCCATGATTTTAATTGATAGTGTCCTGAAACCCTCATGGAGAAGGCAATGTTTTTCTGTTGGTTCTCACGTGTCTCACCTCTGCAACCACTGACTGATGGATCTAGGTCGAGCTGCCTCAGCATTTTGCCTAAATCTCTTCTTTGTTAAAGCTTGGACATTCCAAAAGCAGAAGACTATGTCCCTGTCCATGTGTTTATATATATAACTAACATTCAGATATCATCAATCCTTGCCTTTTCGTTTCAGTGTCATCTCAGGTAATGGAAAATTATGGACTATAGAGAGCCTTGTGTCTTTTGTTCTTCAATTTTCCAACACCTATGATGATTAAGTTGATCTATAGATTACATTTTCCTTAGTGGTGCTCTTTTGTCCATGAGCATGTTGATTTTACCAGAACATTTGTGTCTGATAATGTTTTTAAATTTAAGATTGAGATATCCCTGTAGCTTTAAATGGTTTATATTAGAGTTTTCCCTGCAAGGAAAAGCCATGCTGCTATATATTTTTACCACACTTGAATCAACTGCATGCCATGGCTTATATTCCTTCTTTTTTATGGCCATTTCCTTGCTCTTCCTGTTTGTGTGATCTTTGCAGCTCCCTGTTCCCTGGTTTGTTGTTAATTTCCATGCTGTTGACTTTTGCTGTTCTGGCCCATGCAGCGGTTCCTCATGTTAGTGTGCTGCAGGTGCTGTGAGCTGATATGAACTGACTGAGCGTCTCGCTGGTTCACTGGAAGACTGGCAGGCAGACACAAACTAAGACTGTGTCCAGCCCCCTTTTCTACCTATCCAAATCCCTCCTCTCAAAGCTCTTAGGAGGAAAATGCATCCCTTCACATCTCTGCTTGCTTCTTCAAAGCTGTTGATTTTATGAATTTAGTACCATACATTTTTATGTGGGATATTACTCTTAATGATTCTTATATATTGTGTAGTGTGTATTTCTAACATCAGATGTGTGCAGCTGCATTCATCTGATGTCAAGGCAGGTAATTGAAGAGTCACAATGGTGGGAGTCTGAGTGACTCACTCAGTTGTCCAGTTGGTTTAACAGGGTCTTATGACTCATCAGCTGGACTGACTGTCTGTCTTTGTAAAGAAGGCTGCACGTTATTCTGTTTTGTTTCAATGGCAAAAATACTGTTTATACCTTTTTTAATCAACATCTGCAGGGATCATGCTACATACTACATGTCACATGAATAATTCACGCTCAGGTTTAGCTGTGTGGAGCACTCAAGATGACTTATATTCCTTAAACGCAAACCTGACGTATTCCTTTCCTTTCTCTTCCTTTCTTTTGCAACAGAATTCCTCAGAAATGGACCAAGATAGTTCAAACCAAAGCCAAACACCAAAAGAGAACCCAACTGAGACAACGGAAGTGTCAACAGCTGTAGCTCCAACCTCTCATCCCACCTCCAGCCAGCCTGCAGCTCCAGGCAGGCCTCGAAGGCCGCAAAGAAGCGCAAGAGTTGAGGGCTCTGTAGACGTCTCTGAACCCAAACTAGAGCCTCAAACTGAGCCCTCTCCTGAGACCAATGAAGACCAAAGCACTCCAGATGGATCAGTGCCAAGCCGGCAGAAACCCTCTCGCCCTGCAGCAGGCAAACCAGCAGGAGAGCACACCAGGCCTGGCATCAAGGCTGGTCCTAAAGGTGCGGGGCATCACCCGGTTAGGGCCGCCTCTGTCCCACATCCCCCTGCAAACAGGCCTTTGCCTCCTCACCTGAACCCTCACGCACAGAGAGCCCTTTCTGTAGCTGGTACTGCTGACACTCAGGCCCAAGTTATTGAAGACTTCAGGCAAGTTCTCTCATCTGTGTATGTGCGTATTTGTGTGTGCGGTCATTCATGTCTCAGCATGTCTGCATGCAACTTTCAGTCTCAGGCAGCTGAGAAACACAAACATGGCACACAGAACATTTGTTTTTATACACTTTCAGTATAATATCTACATACAGCTCTTATGTGGCAACTACGGCACAATATTGTCATCATAATTGTTTCACAAAATAAATTTTATCTGATGTGAGTTACATGACAAATTTCACAAACCCAAACATGTGCAAGCCTGTTTAGAGTGACACATGTACTTTTATGTCCTGTGAAAGGACTTTGTCTGTCTTTCCCACTGGATGTTCCATCTTTTTTTGTGGGTGTGTCTCTAATCTCCCCCACCTTCAGGCTGTCAGCCTGTACACTGAACAAGATTTTTGGATTTGATTTGACAAAAACAAGCTGAAAGAGTGTAAGAGTGTTAAATGTTTCGCTAGCAGGTAGTCCAGGTACACACGTGTCTCCCCGTGTCCATGCAGAAGTCATCCACTCCACAACCTCATGAGTAAACACACATAATCTTTTATTCCAAAAGACATGGATGATGTCAACTCAGACGCACAAAAAATATACGTTAGACACGGACACCAACATCGAAAACTGTGTGACTCCACAGCTGGTACCACCACACCAAAGCCACACGCCCAACGCAGGTGCATTCTTAAAGCTACAGTAACCGAAATCATGTCAAAATAAAGTTTTATCCACAGCAACAACAAACTGCCCTATTGACAGAAATATAATTCTAGATGCATGTGAGGAAAAATATAAAGGAACAAATATTTACCATAATATTGAAGTATTAGTAAACAACAACCAGAACCTGTTTTATTCAAAGAGAGAGACTTAGGTTTTGCTGGACTCTTGTTTGGGGTGTTGCAGAAGACACCCCACAGCTGTCAAAAACGGTTTAGGTCTGATTTAAACGTACAAAAGTGAAGAAAACTTGATAATTAACATACATGCTCTGTTTTTTTTATCATGCTGTGCCTTTGATGAAGTCACTTTGAAATGGAAAATTTAAGATAACATTATGTTCCCAGTGTAGTCAGTGAGCCTGCTGCTTTTTATAGAACATTCCTGGTATTGTCTTGGGAGCTGAACCTCAAGTGCCTTGGAACAGCTGTGACATCTGCACCCTCATGGTCCATATGTGTTTGATATGCTGTGTTACTGATTCAGTTCAGCCAGAAACACACTTTGCTCAGTTGCAAATAATCAATTAATGCCGACAGAGGACCAACATCTGTATTTAAACAAACAAATTTTGTTCATTTTTATGTGGGTGATTTTGACCCTGATCTGTTGATTTCACATGGTAAAATGATGTAGTAATACCATACTATTTCCTGGGCTTTCCCGCTGTCAAGCTGTTAAAAGGAGTCCAATGATTGATAACTAACAGAGTGCTTGATCAATCCCTGTCCTGACCTTTTCATGGAACCAGAACCGTGGTGTAAAAAATTAATTTCTTTTTAATGACATAATGAAATAATGTATTATTGATACTAAAAATGAGAAAAATCAAGCATAGAGTCAAAATCTTAAAAAAATGTAGCAAGAACTTGAGAGAGGTCAGTGCGAGTGTTACCCAGATGTGATTCATTGAGACACATCAGACTAAGAGTTCTGTCGTCTCTCTCTGGGAGTCTGCAGGTTAAGTCACTGAGGTGAGCGTATATAAGAGATATTACATAACGCTCTTTTCAAACAGGGTGCACATCATCACTTGGAACGTGGGTTCGGCCACACCGCCTGATGACATCACTTCTCTGCTGGGGCTGAATGTTGGTGATGGAAACACAGACATGTACATCATTGGGTGAGCGTGACGCTGTGTTACACACTTCACATAATAGTTTCACTTTTTTTTCTCTCTTGCTTGAAATTGACATCAAAGGCAGTGCCACCGTATTGGAAACACAATGATGTTTCTTCTCATGGCTATCATATTTATTTATTAATCCACTGTTACATCAACGAAGCCTCAGCTAATCAGCTGCTCTTACATATCTGTCTGCTGTTGACCCCTCTCTGTGTTGTTTCTGTGTCATTTTCCTTCAAGGCTGCAGGAGGTGAACTCTATGATTAACAAAAGGCTCAAAGATGTCCTCTTCACAGACCAGTGGAGCGAAGTCTGCATGGAGAGACTCAGCCCCTTTGGTTATGTGCTGGTTAGTAATAGCACTTGTTGTTCACACATATGCACGCTCTCATAGTAACATGTGGAACAGATCAGATTCAGACTGTATGAATTTTGTGAACGCTGATGAGATATCTTCTTCCTGCTGTTGCTCGGGCTCATTTTGTTCCCTGAGCAACGAATGAGCTGATTATTTATATCAGGCGTGTAATGTCAGTGTGTCTGCTATCTTCCATTGTCTGCAAAGCTCATATATCAACTCTCACTGTTCCTTAGTCTCCCTGTGTGCCTGCATGCCAACCCCCTCTTTGCTGTCTGTTTTAATGCACACCCATTATAGTTATATAGACAGTACACTAAGAAAAAAGTATTGTTATGTAATGCAAATGTAAAAAAATACTTTATGTATTCTTGATACTGCATTTGGAAGTATGGTCATTTTTTATGGTAATTATCCACAGGGAAACTAAGGCACTGATCTAGAAATCATTAAAAATTCAGTCCAAGGGTATTTCACAAATGTCCTTTTGTACACATGCACAGCTGTGGTTGGTCTCCGTCTGTCTACATCTGAAGTAATTGTCTCTGTTGGCATGATAAGCCACGCAGTGTGAATCAGCTGCTGAGTTAAAAAAGATGTCTCCAAGGATGCTGTTTTATTTTTGGATCACGTTGCTGTCAGTGTTGATGGGCCTCTGACTCTGGGACTGACACTATCCTGCAGCTATCTCGTGGTCCACACTGTTAAAAGCTTGTTAAAATCAAACCCATGTGACTTTTTTTATGATAGAAATAAGACCGTGAGATAGTTGAAGGGGTGTGTTGTCTTATCGTCTTATGCAGGAATGTGTTGAGTCATTATATGGTGGACAGAGAGAGAGTCTTCTCACTGAGACTCATTGTCAGGTTTGAACTGTAACTGCTGCAAAGACAAGATAGTTAAGTGGAATCAGCTTTCACTTGCAGAAACACAGAGTCAACAAGACCCTTTCTGGCTATTCAAATCACAAGTGCTGATTGTCACATAATTTCTATTTATGTAATCTTCAGTATGGATGCACAGATTAAAAATAGGCAATTTTTATGCCCTTTATTTAGTTGCAGAGTAGCACAATATATTGAATGCACTGCCTGATTGACTCTCTGTTTAAAGTGTGATGTATTAGTTTGACCTTTTCTGAAATTTTGTTGACTAGACATTTGATGTAATACCATAAAGCATGTAAGCAAAGTGCAATTAAATGACTGGACAGAGAAACTTATTACTAGCCCGTTACAGTCTCAAATTGTTCTCGTTAAACCTGAGACTTATTATTTTTTGTTTAAGGTGTAGAGAATTTTATTGAAAATAACTAAAACCTTCTAAAAATATCTATCCTAGTTTAAGTATCATGTGGCTTTAAAGTACTCTAAATACTGTTTTAAGGACTTGTAAACATTGGAATAACACCAACAGAACATTTAATAAAAATACAAACTGACTGGAATCAGTGAACTGTTAATTTGCACTGAACTTTTCCGACCCTGCAACCATCACGTTAGTTACTTGGAGCTCATTTCTTCACTCGTGTGTGGTGTATATGGTTAAACATACACCACTGCACACATCCCCTCATTCTCTCTCTCACACACACACACACCCACACTTGTGTTTAGAATAGAATAAAATGTACTTTATTGATCTCTGAAGGGAAATTCAGGTGTCTGGCACATGAAATTACAAAAATAATGTAAAACAAGAACTTCAGCTCATCTTCCATTGGCTTGAGTGTTATGGAGCCTAATGGCTGCAGGGATGAATGATTTTTTGTATCTCTCAGTCCTGCAGTGCAGAGAGATGAGCCGTCCACTGCTGCTGTTTTTCTGGTCCACAAAGATGTTGTAAAGTGGATGGTCTGTATGATTAATAATGGCCTCTAGTTTCTTCTGCGTGCATCTCTCCAGCACAGCCACCAGTGAGTCCAACCTGGTTCCAATCACAGTTCCAGCTTTTTCACCAGGGTGTCTCCAGTTTGGCCTGAAATGTCTTTTTGTTTGGTTCAAAAATGTAACGTGACAGCCTTCAGGAGCACTGATGTTGATATAAAGTGCTTTTCAATGCATGTCCTTTTCATATCTCTGGTTCACAGCACAATATTTGTCCCTGACATAACGCTTTTTATCAAAATGTTACAGAGGTGTAGTGGTGCGACTAATTCAACCAACCATTGTGCTGGTGTTGTACCAAGATGAGTCTGTCGTCTGTAGTCCATATAGGTTTTGGACCATTTCTTGTCACTGTTTAGCCGACCAAAAAGAAAACTGAGTTGATTTAAACTGCACGTTGTTATTGAGTATTCCTGTGAGATGCTTGCAGTTTGACGGGCCTGATTTCTCAGCACAACATGAGCACCAGTGGTTTTAACTGAGGCATTACAGGGGCAGTCATAGGTGTCATATTGAGGTGAAAGAGGCAGAGTCTTCCTATTGTACCAGTGGAGGAATGGGGCCCCCAGTAGCCTGAAACCGAATTTTAGTTACTGTTTGTAACTAATTGAAATTTGTCTAGACTTTACTTTGAAGTACATCAGCCATCAGAAGTACAATTTGATTCGCACTATTCTTGGAAGTCACACATGCATGTTCTGCTGCCTGCAGCGCAATTATCAGCTAATTGGTCCTGATCTACGAGTCATAGATATATTGTGAATTTTGATATTTTTGCATCTCAGATTGGCATAATATACTGTTGGTCATCAAGCTCAACTCAATGCTGATGGATGGATAGAGGCCAAACCATAGAATCAAATCACATGTCGAGTCATTTTTGGTTTCCATCGTTTTAGGTCTTTCTTATTATTTTGATTTTTGTGTAATTGCTCTTGTTTTAAGAAATTTTACATAGTTGTACAGATTTTAATTCCAACCTGTTTCTGTTTATTGTTACTGATAATGAATCCATCCTGTGGGTTACAATGGCCCAATCTAAGGTCTTTTTATGGGGTCCAGAATTTATCATGACACCTCTGGAGGCTGGACAGGCCCATGCTTAACTGATAGAGCAGGCAGGCCAGAAAAACACACTTTCTCTTTCTATGTGTGTGTGTGTGTGTGAGTGTTAATGTCTCAAAGCTCTCACACAGGGCCCCTTGTGCCTCCACAATGCCACAGCATCCAATAAAAACCCTCTAAGGTTTAACAAATGCTAACTTAAACACACACACGCACACACACACACACACACACACACACGCACACACACATATACACAGAAACATTCCACAAATAAAGTTGGTTGTCTTTACGGTTCAGTTGAATCCATTACGCAACAAAGTTGTTCAAATCGCCAGTCAGTATGCAAGCGAAAGGGTCTTTTGTCACGTGGAGATGCATGCCTCCATTACTGCCCACAGGGCATTTTAGGCGGAGTGTGATCATGCTTTAGCCTGTGGTTGGGGGGTTGGGATGTGTGGACCACTGGGGAGAGGGAGGGGTGATAATATATCTGGTGAAGTGCTTGACATAATTTGCATATTCCTCCTCTTGTTCCACTTCACATGCACATGCCATTCCTCTGCTCCTCTTGTAAAGTACAAAAGTGTGTGGCCTTTTCTTTAAACAGTGATGTCAAACTCTGCATATTATTATATGGAGCATAAGTGCTCCAGATGACGGAGGAGGGTTTGGAAAAGGCAGAGGTATAATTATTGAGTGTTTGAAGTGTGTTCATCTTGTTTCCACTACAGAGTGGTTTGTTGCTCAGCAAAGGCAGACCACAAGTGATGGCCTCCTTAATGTGCAGCTCTTCATGTGAAAAAGCAGGAGAGCTGGGCCACAGACTCCTGCAGGGTGAAATGGAAATGCAAGTGGGAGAAAGGGGAGGGAGAGTGAGAGAGGCAGAAAGTAAAGCAGAGAAACAGAAAGGAACTCACAGTCTCTGCTTGAACAATTCGTCTGTAAATTGTAGCGCTAATTTGAAGACACCACAACCCTGAACTATAACTGCTTTCAAAAAATTATGCAAAGTGCTGCCTGATAACTGCACCTATTCACGGTATATTAGCTTGTTTGTTTTGTCTATCTGTCTTTATTCTCATGTCCATCTCTAACTTCTGTTCGTCCTTCAGGTAACCTCTCAGCGGATGCAGGGTTTGTTGCTGCTGGTCTTTGCCAAATACTTCCATTTGCCCTTCCTCCGAGGAGTCCAGACTGAGACCACCCGTACCGGTCTGGGGGGTTACTGGGTGAGATGAAGTGTGATCAACCACTCTGTGATCAACAACGCTGTGTAATAGAAAATCACACACATGGGAGCTCAGCTGCAATCTCTGTGAAAGTGACTCAGCTGACAGACATCTTCTCTCTTTGACTCCATACATTTTTGCTCCTGTTACTTTTGATTAATGTGTTACACTCAGTTATATGAAGATGGAGAATTAGAGGTAAGCATTTTACAAGTAAGAGAGAAGTAAGTATCTTTTTTTGTGGGTCAGACCTGTCAGGGGAGCAATGGGATGGAATCTGCAGACTCATCCTGTCCCCCCACTGAGCACTTTACAGTTAACATTAAGTATTGATGAAGCTTTTCACTGCTCCTTAATGAACAAACGCCCCATTTGTCTGTGGCACAGAAACTAACATCACTCACCACAGTAAGAACACTTTCACACCACTTACAATCTGTCTGTCATTGACTGTAATAATTAAATTGGTTTATCGGCTTCTGCTTCCAGAGACTTGATGAAAAAGATAACAAGAACCTTTTTCTTATGATTTTCTTTGCAGCTCCTTTTTGAAAGCTTTATGACCCTTTTCTCTAATATTATTTAATTTTCTGCCTGTGCTTTTTTTAGGGGAACAAAGGTGGTGTGAGCGCCCGCATGTCAGTGTTTGGCCACACCATCTGCTTCCTGAACTGCCACCTGCCGGCTCACATGGAAAACTCAGAACAGCGTATGGAGGACTTTGAGAGCATCCTGCAGCAGCAGCAGTTCGAGGGCCAGGCTGCCACTGGTGTTCTTGACCACGAGTGTGTACCACACAACCAAGCATAAACACTTAGACACACATGCAGTTTTATTACTCTGTCTGATAAGCAGAAATGGACCTTATAATTAGCTCTGGAATTTTAGTAACGTTCTTTTGTGTCTTTTGTAAATCTTAAGCTATGGGAAACATCACGTCCCATAAGAAAAGGTCTACAAGTTGCATGTTATTAATAACACGTAACGTCTTGTCTCATAGTGTGGTGTTCTGGTTTGGAGATCTCAATTTCCGCATTGATGACCTTGAGATGCAAGTGGTAAAAACAGCCATTGATAACAACAAGTACTCAATGTTACTGGAAAAGGATCAGGTAAATATGATAATAGCCTAATAAAGCTGTGAGCTTATCGTGGTGACTCCTGACTGAATTTTTACTTTTTTGTAAAGAAAAAAATATTCCATTAATTACTGCTGTATGTTTGCAAAGTACTTACTTCTCAAATATTTGTTTTTGAAATGCGTGTGATAAATACGCTGTGAACAAGCTAAATGATGTTTAAAAATTACAGGGACAAAATGTCATTTTTCCTCCTGCCTGATGTGTGTGTAGTGCCACTAGAGGGCAATGGAGTAACACACTTTCCTCCTTAGGGAGCTGGCAGTGATTATTAAAAGCATGTCTACCAGGCGTGGTGTTCACCAGTTCTCTCTGTTGCAGCTCAATATGGCCAAAGACAGTGAGACAGTTTTGGAGGGTTTTCAAGAGGGGCCACTAAAATTCCCTCCAACATACAAGTTTGATGTTGGAACAAACACATATGACACAAGGTAGGTGATATCACAGCAGCTTAAGATAAAGCCACCGACGAAATAATACAGAGCCCAGCTCAGTAAAAGTATCCTCTCTTGAAAGGTCCTCAGTACCCTGGGGGAGCATGAAAAAATTCCTCACTGGATATTTGAAAATATGCTGTTTCTGCTCATGCTCTCTCTCTCTCTCTCTTTTCCCAGTGGGAAGAAGCGCAAACCGGCTTGGACTGACCGCATCCTGTGGCGTCTGAGAGCCACTGCGCCTGCAGGGGCTCTCAGTGCAGGGAAGCGTGGCTCCATGTCAGGGTTGACCAGCGGGACCAAAGTGACACAGCACAACTATAGAAGTTACATGGAGTACACTGTTAGTGACCACAAACCAGTGTCCTCCATCTTTACCCTGCAGGTGAGAGGCATTGAGATGACTGAGGCACCACCACAGCTCAATGATCCATTACTTGCTTTCAGCACCTTAGTGTGAGAATAAAAAAAGCGACATTATAATTTTACTTTTTCAACCTGCTCCATATCATAAATCTTCCAATTTTTTGGTTTATTTGGAAATACTGACAAACAAGTCTAATGAACATGCTTAAATTTTACAGTTCTGGGTGCCTTGTTTTTAATTATGCAACAAAGAAAAACAAGGGAGTCACATGAAAAGTCCCACATGATCTCGTTCATGGACCTAATGTATATACAGTAAATGTACAGAAAACAAAGTGAATAAGTAACATTAAAGGCATGTACACAAAAACTATTTTATTAAGTGGTGAGGGATGTGAATAAACAGCATGAAATAGGTTCCCTGTTTGAGTCCTCATCCAAACCTTGTTAAAGTAAATACAAACCAACACAAACCCATAATGGTGAAGATAAATAAAGATCAAAATAATTAAAACTGTTTGAGATTGACTGTGTGATATGTTTCCTGTAGTTCCCTTACAAGGTGGACGTCCCCCTGGTCACGCTCATGGTGGAGGATGAGTGGAATAGTATTTCTGATGCCACCGTTAAATTCAAACTGACCCCCAACTTTGCTCGCAGCTCCTGGGACTGGATCGGATTGTACAAGGTAAAAAAAAAAAAAAAACCTTCTACCTAAATGACATGCATGCAACATTTGTAGACACATTGTCAGAACATGATCAGGACTTACATGATGACCTTTTTCTCCCTTAGGTGGGTTTTAAACACCACAAAGACTATGTCGGGTACGTGTGGTCCAAGCAAGAGGAGAATGATTTTCTTCGACAAGAACAACAGGTAATGTGTGGATTTGTGCTGATTTGTTTCCAGAGTTTGTTTTATTTCACTTCTAACAGATGTTTACCAACTGTTTACAGGTTGCCTTTACTGAGGAGGAATTGCCAAAAGAATCAGGGGATTTCATCTTGGGTTACTACAGCAACAACATGAGCACCATTGTTGGTGTAACAGAGCCATTTCAGGTAGTCATAACTCTGATGCTGCTTTTAAAGGTTAAAGTCATCAGATCTGTGACTTCTCAGAGGGTGACATTACATCTGTAGTATAATTTTATTGCTGGTGTTCTCACTCCTGACATTTTGCTGCTCTTTCTCCATAATCCTCCCCCTCCTTCCTACTCTTATCCTCTTTGTATGTCTATTTGTAGATTCAGCTTCCTACCACAGCTCCTGACCATAGTTCCTCAGACAGCTCTGACTTCAGCTCAGAGGATGACAGCACTGTCGTCCTCATGAAAACAAGGTCCCGCAGTCCAAGTCCACGCAAAAAGCATCGCGGCCATCATGGTAGCAGCCCCAGCCGCAGTCGCTCCAACAGCCCCGCTCTAGCGAAAATAAAAGAGCCTGATGTTGCTGATGGAGCTCCATCCAACACAACAACATCTGAGTGTGAGTCCACAGGATGTCCAGCAGAGGGCAGCAGCAGCAAAGTGTCTGCGTCCACTGATAAGACGAAAGAAACGGAGGACGCAGGGGTGTGATTCTTTGGTCCTGCTGTTGTCACAGGTGACATAGCCAACTGTTGTGTCTTTTATCACATACATCCACTCTGCTGTATTTTTTCTGTCAGGAAACAATTTTGTTTCTGATGTCATTCTTTTCAGGAAAAGCCCTCTGGTTGGTCCAGCAGGTTAACTTTGCCTTGAGTTCTTAAGCTGTGCACATTGTATGTTTTTATTTGTATAATTTTCACACTGTCTTCTGTTTCTTCTACCTTTGTCCGTTCTCAGGTGTGGACAGTACAGGGAGCTGACACCTTTCATTAAGAAATACTCAAGGATTTATACCTGTATAATCATGTAGAGTAAAAGAGTAGTTTGTAAACACTCTTCAGAAACCATCTTTCTACATCTTGACATGGGTCTGAAACTCTACAATGGAGTACCTAGCAGTCAGCAAACTGCATGCAAGTGTCAAGTTAAATCTATGAAAGTAGGAGTAAATGACACAGACATTGTATAAAGTTCACTCATTTTGCTTTGGCAGCGGAACATGTATCTATTATGGCAAAATTTTTCTCAGACTGATATGCATCCTGCAAATCTTTAAATGGAGACAGCCATGCATTTAGTCTTTTTAGCACAATTCTGTTTTTTTTTTTTATTTGGGAAATCAAGCATGCATTACATTATTCAACAACTTGACAACCTGCAGGGGCTGAACTCACTCATCAACCATAGGGAAGAAACAAAGCAGTATCAAAGTAGGAATGGACAGGGGGTTCAGGTGGGCTTGGCAGCAGTTGCTGCATATGTCAGTGTACAGAGTGAAAGTGAGCGTGAAGGCTTTAAAATAGAGCGCCAAATCAGTGTAGGAAGACTTTATGTGTGTGGCTGACACTGCATAGCTGCCAGAGTTTTTTCTTTAACTGCAGGTCACTCACTCTGCTGGTAACAGCAATGTCTGAGCCAGCAAACATGTTACTGTGCCACATATCCTGTAATGTTTAGAAATAAGATTTAATAAATGAAGCCACCACCAAAATTTGGTTTTGATTTTACAAGAAATTTGGCCCCTTTTTGTTTTCAATATGGAATTTGGATATCTAAAACATGTAAGCAGGAACTCAGTGAGGTAGTGCTTAAACAGGGCTTTGCATTATACAGCAGATAGTACGATTCACTGCTGACATGTTCTGGTAGTATTATCAGAATGCAGCTGTGATTTTTCAGATAAATGAGATGCATTTTTATGGGATTTTCTGACTTTTTTTCCACTGTTTGTATGTTTGTTTTTTTTAACTCTCACTCACATTCTCCGTACATGATCTGGTGATTAGCTGACAGTGACTTAAGTCACAGTAGTCGTGTTGCATAGTTACTGTGTGACCTCTGATGCACCGTCTTAGACACTTTGTACTTTTGGGCTGTTAGCTTAGGACAGTGAATACTGTTGTAGCTGTAACCTCAGTGTGTGTCTGTGATCAGTTTTTGTGTGTATGTGTTTTTATGGATGTGTGAGTGTTTTTGATGGGGGAGCGTGTGAGTGCGTGTGCGTGTGTGTTGTGAAGGCAGCCTTGGCAGCGAAATAAGGTGCGACTGTTTGCATGGTTTGCTGCTGGACATACTGTACATTCCGGTACTGTGATTTTTGTGCCGTAAAGTGCTGTTTTTGACTCCTCTTGTTATAATAGTGGCTGTGAAAATTATTAGAAAACACTGTTTAAGGGCAGAATAAGAATTTAACTACAGTGTAAGTGTTAGGTGAAGAAAATGCAGGACAGTGATGCTTGCATTCACTTGAAGTTGTTTGAATCATTTCATGGTGCACTCTTTTTTTATTGAATGGGACATCTTTTGAACCCTTTGTGCAGAGTGACGTAAAAAAAGAGAAAAGATTGTATGACTTTGTCCTACTCTAGATCATTTAGAAAAATATGATCAGTTCTGCAGTCATAATCAGTGACAGTTTGTTTGTGAAATGTAATTGAAAAATTATCTGTCCACAGAATGTTATTGCTTTTTAATTATGTGGCTAAAATATAAGAAGTATGCATATGAGAAAAAATATTAGGTAAAAAAATAGAAGACAATCTATGCCACAGATTATTTTACTGAAATAATGTATTTATTTTCATATTTAATTATTAAATGAGCCTGAATTCTGCTGGCCAGTGAGGGAGCATAATTTCAGTGGAGATGTTAAAGTTATATTACAGAACTATTTTTTTTTCAAGAATGATGAAGGGATTTCTCCACTACACACAAAAAGAGTGCTGTCTGTCCTGAGTCTCCTCATGATTATTGCCATTGCTTGATAAATGGATAGTATGTTTCTTGTGTAGTAAGTAAAAAGCACTATATATTGAAGGGGCTGAGTGGTGGTGAGTTTAAATGAAGAATGGGACATAAAGGAAGGACAGATAGATCAAGAAACAGAAACCATGACTGATATCATAATGTGGTTTTACAGAGAAAATAAAGTTCATGCTTTAAAAGAAAATGAGTGTATTTCCTTGAGAGAATGACATTTCCTAAAGAGACCAAACTAATAATTGAACCAGTTTTACATTATGACTCAGCATCAACAAAACAACAGTATTAAGCATGCATTATCAATGATGTATAAAAACTGAACATGAATTAATGATCATCAGTTTTGTGATGGTCCTCCAATCACTTGATCCATCACTCTGCTTTAACAGGTGTTGCATCATTGTTTCAGGTGGAAGATGCTTGCTATACGTGACTTTCTGAAAAACTACTCAAACAATCAAAATATCCTGCTGAAGGCAACAGCAGGTGTATCTTGCATCATGCTTTTGCACTGTGAAAAGAAAGTGTCAACTGAGCGAATTCATAGTGACACCCAACTGTAGCACTCTGATGCAACACTGGTCAGGAATTGAGTAGTTTGTCCGAGGGACACCAAAGACCAATAATCCAAGTGAGAACAGACAGTAAAGCAAAATAAAGGTTACAAACAAGCAGTACTGACCCTTCCTGACTCTTTGATGGCATGGTGGATATGGAGGGTTTGTTTTATGAATATGAATTACCATGGAAATGGAGTATTAAATAGTCTAAATTTGATTTTCCATAGAATCCAAAAACTGGAAACAACATTATTTTGTCTGCTGAAGGCACTATTGTTCTGACATCTAAAGGAGCAAGTATGTGAATAACCCAGGTATTCATAATGTAGGATACTAATACCACTGTAAGATTTTAATCTGATAATAAGACTGTTAAAGTTATTCTAATTTAGAGCACTCTGTAATGCACAATGTGTATTTAATACCTTGATGTGAGTTATATCCTGGTAACTTGTGTAATTGTATTTAAAGATATCTTAAAATTGGGGTGGGTGGTAATATGTTAGCAATGTGTAATGATGACAAACAGAAGATCTACCCTAGCTTTCCTGGTGGATCCGGTTTAAGTCACAAACTTTAAAACCACAAAGTCTAGTCGTCAACATTTGCATCATATTCTGAATTGATAGCATTTCTTGCTTGGTTATCCTCAGTGTTGGGGTACTGAGTCACTTGCTCTTGGTCAGATTTTTCCAAGTGAAATAACTGACTTTTCTCCTTAGATGCAGATTTTGGACCTTCTAAAACAATTAATTTGGTCCCGCTTTGGAATATAGTCAGTGTAAGCAGTTCCCCTGCAGCCAATAATGAAACCCATCTGTTACACAATCGTACAATATGTTCACTTTTGAGGTTTAGATTATATTACACTGCAGAGCCTGGGGGTTAAGAGCAACATGGGAGCTTTTTGAGTGACGTTTAATAAAGTTACTGCGATACACTATCTTTGGCCTGCAGGTGCTGTGTTCATTTTGTTGTAAATGTAGTTCCAGGTTAATGTGATTATTTCACCAGGAAAGTACATGCTCTGATGCTCTTACCTTAGCTAAAATAAGCAGGGAATTACATACAGTTTGGTCTGTACAACAATTTAATAACGGTTTCCAGTAAATGTTATCTGTTGCCTGGAACACTTTAGTCCTACATAGGAGATACATCAAACAACAAGAGCAGGAGTACTATACCAAAACCATAAAAGAGATCATATGTAATTCAGCTTTCATTAGCAAATGTTCTTATTGAACAATATTTGGACATTTTAAGTTTAGGGTTAAAGACTTTTAAAAGGGTTAAAAGCTTTTGATCTGTCTTGGTTTTAGTCCAAATGTTAAAACACTTTCACCTCATTCACCCTTGTTTGCACCATGAAAACCAGCTCATTCTATCAAATTAATATACAAAAGGACACATTTAATGCCCCCTGCCTGAGGGTAATTAATGTGAGGCTTTAAAGCTCCTTCTTCATTTTTACAAAAAATATAACTAACTAATTAACCAACTAAATAGATAACATAAAAAATGAAAAATAAAATAATCACCCTAGTTCAAGAAAATTCAATGTAACATTTTCACGTCAAATGGTTGCTGCCCATAGACTGTACAATTAATTATAATGAAATATAATTTTAATTATAAATAAATATAATTGTAATTTTAATTAATTATAATAAAATATAATTATAATTTTAATAATTGAAACCTCGCTACCAACCTCAAACAAATTGTAGCTCCCAGTACCCTCGATAGGCTCAATGGTACGGTCCGCCTCCTCGTGACGTCAGAACGTCTGACTCTGTGGGATAAATACTGGAGCGCTGCGCCATGAGGCTGAATCCTGGTTATCCATCGAGAGACTAGTACGTCTTACACAGGGTAGCGCCGAGGCACTTCCAT
Source organism: Labroides dimidiatus (assembly GCA_030710495.1). Classification (NCBI taxonomy): domain Eukaryota; kingdom Metazoa; phylum Chordata; class Actinopteri; order Labriformes; family Labridae; genus Labroides; species Labroides dimidiatus. Next base: position 18,545,447 of record CM061153.1, on the reverse strand, counting down.
CGACAGTAATACTGTTAATTAGATTTCAACCCTCAGCAGTTTTTCTACCCACTACCTACCGTGAACGATAATGAACGGGCAAATTAACGGTTTCCATAACTCCCTCATTGACGAGGACTGCTTCTTGTTCACCTCAGAGTCGGTCGGAGAAGGACACCCCGGTAAGATCCTGTACTGTATAACTTACCGGCTTATCTGCCGAAATTTTTCAAACTCGTACATCTTATTTTGGTAGTGAAGACAACTCTCAATTTAGTCGGCGTTTTACATAAGTAGTAGAAGATATTGATGATGTAAATTAAGCGATCCGGCCTCTTCCGCTTCTTGAATGTGGCTGGGCCGGTTTCATCAGCACGCGCTGCTAGCTGATGTAAGCTAGCTAATCTTTACCTAAAGTGTGTAATATTACCTGACTTGTTCAACCATCACAATGCTACCAATATTCTTTTTGCATCATAACAATCACAACAATCCGGGGTCTGACGCGCTTTATCATTATCCGAGACCAATACTAGGTCCACAATGACAGTGAATTGTTCCAAATCGTTCGGTACCATCATTGGGGCACACGGAGCACAAAGGACTTGTTTAATCTTGATATAATATTTTTTTTAGTATTGACTGGTTATTGCGTTGGATCCACTGATGCCACTTACATATATTGTATTTTAATATTTGGGAGCCCATCACTCTTGCCTTCCGGTTGCCGGTTAGTTGCGCGCGCGCTCCTGTCCTCACCACATGTGCACATGCTGAAATGGCGACTGGTGGGACGCTCAGGGCCACTCCCACCGACCACGATCTAGGCTGGGGTGCTAAAGGGCTTCAGTTTACACTTGGAGCTACGTCTGTTATGGATGTCAGTGTTTATTTGTCTTGTTATAACCTTTCCAGATAAGATCTGTGACCAGATTAGTGATGCTGTTCTTGATGCCCATCTCAAGCAGGACCCTGATGCCAAAGTTGCATGTGGTAAGAAATTAAGAAATTTTGTTTCTGGCAGATCACATCAGATTTCTGTACTGACAGTTAACTTGTGAATACAATCTTCAACTTTTTTTTCTTTTACAGAAACTGTTGCCAAGACTGGAATGATCCTTTTGGCTGGTGAAGTGACATCACGTGCTACAGTGGACTATCAGAAAGTTGTACGAGAAGCCATCCGCCAAATTGGATATGATGACTCTTGCAAGGGTATGGCACTGTTTTGTTTTTTTTTTTCCATTTTCTACGTGGTAATCTATGACTGGGGCTGTGACATTGTTTTTCCTGTTGTTTCTCTTTCACAGGATTTGATTATAAGACCTGTAATGTCCTTGTTGCCTTGGAGCAGCAGTCCCCTGATATTGCTCAAGGTGTTCACATTGACCGCAATGAGGAGGACATTGGAGCAGGGGACCAGGTTAGTGGTGGATATCAACATTTTGATCTGCTGCGTGTCCTGCAGGTTTTTTTTTATATGGAGTGTAATAATTTGAGCCTTGTATGACTTAAACCTCTCATACTTTGCAGGGCTTGATGTTTGGGTATGCCACAGATGAAACTGAGGAATGTATGCCTCTGACAATTGTCCTTGCTCACAAATTGAATGCTAAGATGGCTGAGTTGCGTCGCAATGGCACACTTCCATGGCTCCGACCTGACTCAAAGACCCAGGTAGAGCAACCACACTTGCTGTTGTCATTTGTCGAAAGTTGTTTGATCACTTGCGGCTCATTTATTTTTGCACTCTTATCACAGGTTACTGTCCAATACCGCCAGGACCGCGGTGCCATGCTTCCTGTGCGTGTGCACACAATTGTTGTCTCTGTGCAGCATGATGAAGACATCTGCCTGGAGGAAATGAGAGATGCCTTGAAGGAGAAGGTCATAAAGACTGTGGTTCCCTGCATTTACCTGGATGATGACACTATCTACCACCTGCAACCAAGCGGGCGTTTTGTTATTGGAGGACCTCAGGTAAATATTAGCAAACATGCCTTTTGAGAAGCTTTCAGTCTGTGAGTCATTATCAATGTAACCTGCTCTTTGTATTGTTTATCACAGGGTGACGCCGGTCTGACTGGGCGTAAAATCATTGTGGACACTTATGGAGGCTGGGGAGCCCACGGCGGAGGTGCTTTCTCAGGCAAAGATTACACAAAAGTGGACCGCTCTGCTGCTTACGCTGCACGCTGGGTTGCAAAGTCTCTGGTGAAGGCTGAGCTGTGTAGGAGAGTGCTGGTCCAGGTGAGCAGGAGTGTTAAACTCCCTTAATCCATGTAAAAAGAAAACGTGACTAATCTTTTTATACAAGTGTATGTATTAGAAGGGTTGATTATTTTTCTAACCGGACATATTGTTGAAATAGGTGTCCTATGCTATTGGAGTTGCCCATCCCCTTTCTATTTCCATCTTCCACTATGGCACCTCAAACAAAAGTGAGCGAGAGCTGCTTGATATTGTGAAGAGGAACTTTGATCTGCGTCCTGGAGTCATTGTCAGGTAATGTAAAGCATCTGAAGCCACCTGCTACAACATGAAACGGTAGCTCCTGGCACTTTTCCTTTCCGGTGCCCTAATATTTCTACATTTAGCTCAACCTTTTTTGTTTATACAAAACCTAGGGTTGAAATTTTCTCCTTTTCTGCTGGCATTTTGTTTTCAATTGCCATATCCATTTCTAAGTGGTAGAGTGTTGATAATTTGATGATTTCATCATTATCTGGGTCAACATTCACGTTTACAAGGGTAGACACTAATTATTTAAAGCCGTGTTGCCAAGTTAGATAATTCTCTTTTTTTAAAAATTGGATGAGTGTGGTTTCCATCTGCAAGCTGCAGTCGACAAGCTGCTCAGGGATGAGTTTGGTTGGTAAGTGTTGAAGCATCACATGATTTCCCTTTCACCAGCTGGTCTACACTCATCTTGGACTTTTTTTTTGTATTTTTTCTCTTGACACTCCCCTGCTGGCGAGTATCAGTGTTATGCTTGTGTGAGTATGACTGTGTGGATTTGAGGTTATTGGATACTACTGCTGCTAAATATTTTGATTATGTATTCCAGGGAGCTGGATCTGAAGAAGCCCTTGTATCAGAGGACTGCAGCCTATGGCCACTTTGGCCGAGACGGCTTCCCATGGGAGGTGCCCAAAAAACTTAAATATTAAACTTGTTAAGCTTTTCCCCCTAGGCTTGTTGGTGTATACTACAGAGAAGCCTCCAAAGTTCCAGGGGTGAAATGCACTAATCACTCATAATGGCATCATTTGAACACATGACTCCCTTCCTTACTCCAACTCTCTCCTTTTGTCTTGTTACTGTTTTCTGCTGTTTACAGCGTCACACTGGGTCATAGGAGGCCTCAGATACTTGATGTTGAAAGACTTGGACGGGTTCCATGAACTCAAGCTCCATAGTTTGTCACGCTCTCCCCCCATCCCCAGTTACCCTGCTTCTTGTTGTGATAGATCCCAAGTAGTAGTTCAGGTTGGCTCTTTTCAGCATTCCACAGTCGTCATTGTCGTCACTCATATATTCAGTGTTATGATGGTAGCATATTAGGCTATATGGTATTCCCCTGTTGATTCACAGGTGCTACTGATTTTAGGAGTCCGGGCAACATTTCAATCTTAACAAACCCTTGGAAGTGTGATTTGATGGTTGAAGGGTCCCCTGCCCTCTAAATGCTAAGTTGAGCTTTGTTCTAAACATTCCTCCTCCTTCATCCTCATGGTGTTATTACTCACTGACCCAGTGTCTTCTCTTTTCCTTTCTTGTTGGCTTAATTCACTCATCTTTGTGGAGGATGCTGGAATGGCACAATTAAAATTCAAGGATTGTTGCTGTTTTCATGAGAAAATGCTATGCATTGCAGGCTAAGAGGTGAGCCAAATCCCAAATCAAGCTCTCAAACGAGCATAAATGCCTCTACAGACCTTGGCTGTTTTCTGACGTAATACAGAAAAGTCAGAAGCTGCTATGTCACTGCTCTGGTCTGCAGAGGTATAGATTATACTTGATAGTGATGAAAAAATTGGATTGTATATGCATTTAAATTCTATTTTAATGAGTCATTTTTTAAATGTAGTTTCACTCGCTTTTTTATGGTTTGAAGTGACTAAAGGCCCTTTCGCTCCTTAAGTACATTGATGGCAGGTGTAGCTACAGAGAAACCTGGTGCCCATCTTTAGCCTTAAAGGAGTGTGTTCTTTGCCTCAGAGTCTTATTGGCTAGGACTCAAACTTCAACACTATTTATTTGTTCTCTGAACCTTGGCGTGGATACAGAGAAGCCAAGGTTTAGAAGGCAGCTTTAAACACATGGTTATGGAATCTTGAAATCCTTGACTGGATCATTTTCAGTGTTTCGCCAGAGGCTCCAGAGTGTAGTACAGAAAAGCTTTGGTCCGCCTCGACTGGCAACTGTTGATGACTATTTTAAAAACTTTTTTTATTTTGGGACTGTAGATCTTGTTATGAGGTGGGTTAGTGACGCAATTCCATTGAAATTTCTGGTGCAATTCTTTGGCTCTTGTGTATCCTCATGAAGTGGGATGGCAACATTTGGTTGGTGTAGTACAGAGAAACCAGCCTTGTTTACATAGCCATCCTGTGGGTCAGATAGTTTCAAGTTTTTGGTTTTGCTCCCTTTCACCACTCAGAGGTCACCCCATTGGTACAGTAAGTGTAAGAGTGCCTTTTCGAATTCCTCTACACCCCTTCCTCCCGTTTGCTTTTCTCCCTCCTGCCAATATGCATTGAACTACAGAAGGAACAAACAGCTCATACTGTAATGCTTCATGTGTGGACTGGATAGTTTCCCCATCCTCTGTAATAAAGTACTCATTTCAAATCACTGTTGTGTTCTGTTTTTTTATAGTATGTTGGTTACTGGTGCACAAACACTGCTTTAGCAGAATATATACAATTCCTTGAAAATGTAAGGTACAGTATTAAGAGTTGACAGAATAACCCACATGAATTTATTACAAGCTCAGTTTTTCAGCTTGTTTTAATAATGCAGCATACACAAATTACATGTAATGATTGGACAAATTTGTGAATAAATAGCTACTGTAGAAGTGAAAAGTCATGATAGAAAAAGACCCACATTCACTTAAACAAGACATGGTGTTCCAGTTTTACCTCGGATCCTCAACACATGTAAAGGCCCGTCTACAATCATTCTAAAGAGACTAACTCGGAGAACTGCCAGAAATGCACGGCAGCTTTTGTCAAACAGGTTATCCTCAGTTTTGTGACAAGACTAGTCAAGATTGTTGCAACAAGTTTTTAACATGTTGTGTTGACATGTAATTCTCTTAGAGCCATAGTACATCAGAAACCTGTCTGAAATTGTCAGGTTGATGCTGGAAAGTCCACTTTTGTACCTTACAGTAGTAAGTATTCTGTGATTTCAGCCATGATCAGCCAATTGTCTTTAAAGAAAAAAAAATCCTCAACATCATGCTTGCAAATAAACTGTTGGTCTAAGTGACTCTGAAGTGTGTGGTTGGCCCCTCAAAAATGTGCATTTTCAAGTTAGGCAAGTGTCTTGAACCTTACGCTGCCTCGAGCCAACCCCAACCCTTCATGGGCCTGCATGTGCAAAATGAAAGGTGAATGTACTGCATGAATAGTAACCTTAAACTGAGTGGCAGATATCTGCCTGTTCTTAAAGCTGTTATGAATGGTGTGTATTGTCAAATCTGATACTGGCTTCGATAGTTTTGCTTGTGACCTGATATTGTTTCTCACCTGCTGAACAGCTGAGCTGCATGTTTACCACTGCGTTACATCACCTTTCCTTTTAACAACACTCAATAAGTGTTTGTGAACTGAGGACACTAATTGTTGAAGCTTTTTAGGTGGAATTCTTTCCCATTCCTGCATGATGCACAACTTCAGTTACTCAGTGCTCCAGGGTCTCCGTAGTTGTGTTTTGGGCTTCATAATGCTTCATACTTTCAATGGGAGACAGGTCTGGACTACAGGCAATCCAGACTAGTACTAGCACTCTTTACTACAAAGCCACACTGCTGTAACATGTACAGAATGTGTCTTGTCATTGTCTTGCTGAAATAAGCAGGGGCATCATTTGGATGGCAGCATATGTTGCTCCATACCTGTATGTACTTTTCAGCATTAATGGAGCCTTCATAGATGGGCAGGTTACCCATGCAATGGACACTTGTACATATAGTGATGAACTGTGTTAACTTACAATGGTTTCCTGAAGTGTTCCTGAGCCCACGTGGTAATATCCTTTACACAATGATGTTGGTTTTCAATGCAGTGCCGCCTGAGGGATAGATGGTCATGGACATTCAATGTTGGTTTCCAGCCTTGCTGCTTACATGCCGAGATTTTCCAGATTCTCTGAATCTTTGATGATATTATGGACTGTCGATTAGGAAATCCCTGAATTCTTTGCAATTGTACATTTAGCAACATTGTTCTTAAACTCTTGGACTATTTGCTCACACAGTTGTTCACAAAGTGTTGAACCTAGCCCCATCCTTGCTTGTTAACAACTGAGCCTTTCGGGGATACTCCTTTTATACCCAATCGTGGCACTCACACGTTTCCAATTAACCTGTTCACCTGTAGAATGTTACAAACTGGTGTTTGTTGAGTAATCCTCAAGTTTCCCAATCTTTTGTTGCTCCTGTCCCAACTTTTTTGGAATATGTTGCAGACATCAAATTCAAAATGAGTGAATACTTGCAAAAAAAAAATAAAAAATAAAAAAAAATTTGTCACTTTAAACAAAAAATAGCTTGTCTTCAATTGAATATAGGTTCAGCAGGATTTGCAAATCATTCTGTTTTTATCAACATTTTACACAATGTCCCAACGTCTTTGGATTTGGGGATGTCTTAGTGTAGTGTGTGGCCTAAGCAGGATTTCTCTGGCTCCACACACCAAGACCTGATTTTAGTTCACAAACATCCTCTGTGGTGGGGAAGGATTGACTCTGCTGTTTTTCAAGGCTTATGAAAAGAGCATTTCATCCTCATCAGTACATTAATGATTTGAAATAAGTAATTAATAAAAACAAAAACAACCAATAAGGTCACATTAAACGTTGACATACAAACTGTCTTTGTCTGAGATGCTCACTTTGTGGCAAAAATATGTGAAAGGAACAGTTTGATTCTTGAGTGACCTTAATCCTCAACAGAGAAATTCATATATGTCAAAGTGAACTTGGAGATGATAACGGGTAAGACACAATAGGACATAATGCTTACTCTGATACCCTGTGATGTTTTGTTGCAGCATACTTTATTCTAGCTACTACATTTGATGCTTTGGTATCTGAGGTTAAGCACAAAGAGATCCAGGGGACCTTGGTGCAACAAAATAAAACACTAAGCAAGTATGCAGGAACTGAAACAAATGTCAGGTGTGAACCGGTCTTTTGTTTAGTTAGCTTTGCTGCAGTATCTTCAAACCAGCAAGTTTAAGTAAGTAAAACAAACTTGTTCTACAATAAATTGGAATTTTGATGTATAAAAGTCAATTTTTTACACTACAGTTCAATTATTTTTGTCCCAGTAATTTCATGTTTTGTTTTGCTGATCTTTATCAAAGCCTGAGAACAGTTTTTAAGTAGTACAGTTGTACACCTGTGTAATCACATGCGACTGTTTTTCTCTCAGCTACATCCTCCACTTTGTTTAGCTTTAACACAACAGCTATCAAACTGTCAAGTGTCCAAAACACTTGATCAGCAGTCAAAACTCTGCATGACACATCGCAGAATGGGAACCACCCTTAAAGGAGTTATGCATTTTTTGACCATTTATATAGTCTGGACTAATTTGATGCATGGATTTCTTTAAGTTTTGTTCCCTCACAAAAAATTCTAATGATTATTACTTTTGCTTCTCAACACAACTGTCGGACTGACACAGACACAACTGTTTTCCTTAAGTTTGTATCATATGAATCTGTACATTAGCAGAATTTATTCAACTCCACTATGCATGTTCAGTATTAGGTGGTCAAATTTTCTTTAGCACAGAAGTAAAGACTGCCTGTGCAAAATGTGTGCTATCATTAAGATCCTGCAACCCAGAGGTAACACAAACACACCCCAGGATGAACAAATAAGATAAGTACAGGTTTGTTCGCTGTCTATAATCCTGTTACAAAGGAAGCAACAGTAGACTTCCATTATTATTGTGAATGTAACACTTCTTAAGTGATTATATTCTGTTTCTTAATGTTTGACTGAGACATTGCTGATGTGATGCTCCACTTTTTTCTTTATAAGATGGGAACACTGATCAACTGTCACACTGAATGTAGTTGGTAAAGCTCCATAGAAATATTCACTTACTTTCATTCACTTTCTGCAAGTGATTGTCAGCCCATAAAAGTGAATATAACATCAATACAACATGACACTTAAATGTCATACTGTGTCATTTAACAGCATATATATAAAAAATAGAACATGTCTTTTTCATATCTTTCAGTGTTTCCAGTGTGTTTTGCACCTCCTGAATGAAACTCAGTAAACTAGGGAGATTTAGCATCAAATCCTGTTCTAGCAAAACAACCTCTGGAGCTCTTTCAGGGCTCTGCTAATCCTATGAGCTCTTTCATTATAATTAGCTTTGTCACTGTGACACACGAATCCTACCAGCTCTGTGAGTGAATGAATGGATTTTCAGGTTCACCCATGTTGTAGATAAGAATCAGGGTCAGCTTGGATGGCACTGAAGGTGCTTATGGACTATGGCAACACCACAGATTTAAAATGAAACAGTGTTTTTCGGGTTGGGTTGGAGGTTGTCTTTTGTTTGATGGACTGCTTCTGGGGCTCACATCAGCTCGTGCCATTATTATTTGTGCTAAAATTAATTTTCATGAGTTGTAATTGAAATTTTAAGTGGCGCTAAAATGATACAAGAAGAATTATTTTTGCATATTGTGCTTTGTGCAAGTTCCTTTATACAACTGCATTTTTTCTTTGCAATTCTAAAATTAACTACCACTTACAAAATCAATATCCTTAAAGGGATTAATGGCTGCCATTTACGACCTTAAATAATTCCTGGAAGCACACCTCATCTCCTCGTCAGCTCATTCTACAAAGTTCATCCCTACAGTTACAGTATATTAAGCGATGAGAAGTGTTCATGCTCAAGTAACAGCATCAAATTAAAGCTCACAGCCTGGTTTGCAGTTTAACCACAGCAGCTGTGCATTTCAAATCCCATGTAGACTCAGTGTGGGGCCTATATTTAACTGTGAATAGTGGAGGCTTGTTCTGGGGTGTCACTTTCACAGCCTTGGATGGGCAGGATCACCTTAACACATCAGTATCATAGCTCTGCTGCACGTGAAATGCACTCTACTGTCACTGTTTAACAGTCTGGGTACGTACTACTCAATTATTCTGCATCACATTAATACTACGCCAAGTGTGTTTATGCTTGTGATTATCTGAACAAGCCCCACAGCATGGCACCACATGTTCTCAACACATGGAACCAAACAAAACACTGTAGATACCCAAACAGATTCTGAAGTTGAGACCAAACACTCGAAACAGGTGGAAAATAATGCGTCCATGTAATTTTCTCACAGCCAGTGCTGTGCACACTGGCGAGCATGGTAGAGGGGTCACAGGGAAAGGGTGGGACACAGGTCAGCTGTTTAGAGAAGGTCAGATTGATGTCATCCAAGGATTGGGTAGCAGCTGATGCAATATCAGTTGCATCTTGCTTTTGCTCTACTGTATTTTGGCAGGAGAGTGAAATTAAAGCTGAAACTGTTCTTCCTTTTCCTGCTTCCTTTCAACATAGCATGTGTGATCTTATCAATCGCTTTGCATTGGATTTCAAATAAAACAAATAATACAGATCAAAGTTAACTATGTTCAAATGCAGTTGTTTTGCTTGTGCTAAATGGAATAAGTATTGAGTATTTGGCATAGCAGGAAAAAAACAGCAATAACAGTCAGTGGATGTTCTTGTGTGTCTTGGTTGTATATCATAATTATCTTGTCATCATGATGGCCTGCTAATTAAAGTAACAAAGCTAAAGTCAAATACAAATGGTCTTTAGTATCAAGCTGTGTCAATTTGAACTGCACTATTATGCAATTGTATTTTCATCATAAGTGAAAGTGGTATCCAAGCCAAATCAGGTGCAAGGTAACCACAAAGCCTTGCCTATTTTGTACACAATATCATGATAAGTCATTGTGGTCGTGCAAAATGTTTACTCATTTAAAAAAGTGTCTTGCATCCTTAGAGATTTCCATAATCTTATTGAGCCAAATTCATTTAAATTTCTTAAAAAAACACTAGCCTGTGAAAAAATGAGAGCATTCAGGCAAGCCGATCCTTCAGTCTGAAGCTAAAGTGCCATAGAGAAAACAAACAATAAGACAAAGACTGTAAATATACACATTCAGACAGCTGAGTAAATACACCGATGTTTGACAAGATGGCCAAATTATACAACAGTTGTTGTGCAGCTTAAAAGGTTAACGTGGATTTTGTTTTCAGTATTTAAATCAGCACGTGTATTACCTCAACCTGTGAATCCTGGCAATCAATGTAACACTGAATAAGATTACGAGATAGCGACTGATGTCTGAGTGTTTGTTGTTGGATAATCTGTAAGTGAAACAAATGTTTTCTGAAAACCTCCAACTGTTTTTTTTATTATAAAAAACCCCATATCATTCAAAGTTGCTGAACATTCATGCACATCTGATTCCAGAGTATATAGTGGGTCAAACACAGCTTATTCTTCTCTATTTTGCACCTGGGATGTTAAGTACTAAACCTCAGGTCGTACATTGTGTAATATTATTATCCTTCAGCAACACAAACAGGGGACCATGAGAAGCTGAGAGCTGTGATTGGGTCATTTCCAGCCAATTGAGAAGTAGTGAAACAGGATATAATCCGATGGGGAGCAGAGTAGGTGTAGAGGGGAATGTCCTGCTCCACCCCTCATATCTGAAGTCACATGCTGAGTGAAGAATGAGGAGTAAGCTGGAGAAGGAGGTGTGGCTCAGATCCACCAATAGCATCACAGAGTCTGCAACTCCTTTTCAAGGCTTTGCATAACACTTGGCCTCTAAAGTGATGAACTTCACATATTTTCATGCATTTGTGAAAACAATGAGTTAATCTCCTCCTCTGGTGTGGATTAATAGCTTGTCAGTTCAGATGTTTACTCTGCTCTGCTTTGTCTAAACCCAGTTGATGTTAGTAGAACTTTGTGTTGCAACTTTACATCTGAGGATGGAATAAAAGTCTATTTCAATCCTTTGAGGATACAGACAAATTAAAGCAATACACTACTACTAGTATCACTGTTTTGAAATGAAAATGTTTATTTTGAAATATATTTTTATTGATTTGGTGCCGTGCTCAGTTTGTTATCCACAGCTTTAGACCCCTCTCCTTTATATCAACTGTGAGTTTCCTTTACTTCCTGAGACTTTAAGGGATTACTGGGAACACTCCTGGCAGCTTCAAGCTCACTCAGTTTTTTTAGGGGGAAAAAAACAAAAAATTGAGAAATCTTCCAGCTTTGAGGAGGTAAGGGGATTAAATGTCAAATTCCAAAACAAGAGATAGAGGGGAGGTCCATGCACAGTAACCATTTCAGTGTGTTGATAAAAACTGCTAAAAACAATGTAAGTTTCATTTACAATTTAATTATTTTCTTGGCCTACTTCTTAGCTTGGTGTAGTTCAAGACATAAGTGTTTTTTTTTTACCCTTTGAATTTCATTTATTGTTTGACTGTTAGACACAAACATCCAAAATCAAACACAAGTAAACCTGATGGCTGGGGGTTCAGCTGCTTAGTATCTTCCTTTAAACTTGATCAATCACATATTTAAAATGTTACTGTTTTAAATGTATTCCCTGATGCTTTTTAATCATTGAAATCATTTGGCTCTTTGAACTAATGGACAAAATACTTTTTTATGAGAAAAAGGCTTGTTAACTAGAAGCTGTTTTATACTGCCACCTGCTGAGCAAGTGAGAAACACTTCTGTGATCCCAAATTCAAAATACATCAAGAGTTGAGATGCTGCATATAAAGTTGATAAAAACAGATTTCTAATGTTTTCAAATTATCAGAAAAATATAAATAAACTAAATGTAAAATATAACTATTTTATAAGAAAACATGTACAATTTAAATTGAATAGAATTGAATGCACTTTATAAATCCCTGAAGGGAAATTTAGGATATCTGATGCCTGCAAAATCTTTCAGAACAGTTAAAGAGGGAGGAAAAACAATGAAAAAGACATGCCAAAAAATAATAATTAGATTTAATTTTTTTTTCAGGTTATCAATATGACTTGGTATCAAGACTTGGTACAATCAAGCAAAAATAAACAAACCCAAACAAATGACCCAATCAAGGGACATCAACCAAAACTGACATCATAGGTTGATATATAAGACAATAACATCATAGTAGAAGAGAACCTAAGAGCATTCTAGAGAGGTCAAATCTTTCAAAAGTAAAGATGGGAAAAGACTCAGATCTCCGTGAGAGACTGGGTGAGCATATAGTTCAACAATTTTATCTGTAGTGCAGATTGTCATTTAATGATTCAGAGGATATGACGAAACCAATTCCAGCAATTTATAGTCTTTATACCCTCAGGTAGCACTGCAGTAAAACAGACGTAACTATGATGGACATCACTACATGGGATCAAAATCACTTACAGAAGCTGTTCTATATAATATAGTTTGTCAGTGTATCCACAACTGCAGGTCAAAGCTGCCAAAGCCCAACTAAGATGGACTGGGACAGAGTGGAACTCGGTCCCGTGGTCTTACAACAAAATTTGACATTCTTAACAGATAATAAGGATGTGGCATTCTCTGCCAATGCATATATGAATATACTGCAATTTAATCTGTTGACCATTAGGAAACAATCAAAATCAGCTTTCATTTTTCAGATAATACAATTTGGTGGTCAAAGTGAAAGCATTACACTTTCTTATTCTTAAAAAACAAACAAACAAACAAACAAACAAACACAATATATGGCTGTTTTATTTCTTAATTTCACATCACACATTTGGACCATAACAATTGGCTAACAATTGTGCCCTCAAAAATATCACAGTATCAAAAATATAATTTTTTCTAAACATCTTATAATAAATTAAAATACTGAAAACAAAATAAAAAAGGTAAAAAAACAAAACATTAACATGGCCACAATTTCTAAACTTTCCACATCAGAAAGAAACAAGATTTAGTTCTCACATTTCAAAACATAAGATTCAGAACAGACTGATGCTCAGTTTACAGCACATTTTACAAATAATAATAAACGTAAAAAAATAAAAATAAAACAGGAAAAAGAAATTGTTGTTTATGAAAATGTGTTAGTGTTGTCACAGGAGATATAGGGCCACAACACAATAGAGGAAGAGTTCTATAACAGAGAGCCTACTTCTAATGATTTCAACTGTTGAAGGAACAACTGAAACAACTTGCAGAAGTATAATATTATGAATCCAAGTATGAGGTAACAGTCCTGTTGAGTAGAACATAATGTCCTTATCTGACAGTCGACTCTTGCTGTGTAGTCTATGTTGAGTACTTCTTTGAAAACAAACCACAGCTTTTTATTTCTGGGCCATCAAACACAGATCTCTGCTCTGATATCCACTGTGCATGATGTCCTCAGAAAGCACCCAAGACTGTCAACAGTGTAAATGAGTTGCTGAAAAACCAATCTGTAAATGAAGTATTGCTCCTATTAGTTGTAGTCCTATGAAAGCCTGTAGGATATATCTCAGCGTTTGTCTCGCCTTTTGTCAATTTCTTTTTGAATCCGAGTCTCTAGAGCTGCTCTCATGGCTGAATCAAGGATGTTCTTCTCTGCAACACGTTCCACTACCTTCTTGGGCCTGTCTTCCTTTAAAAAGAGAAACAACAAGAGTGAATTGAGAGCACAAAAATATTAAACAGTTCAAAATGCAAGATTTAAAAAAAAAAAAAACAAACAAAGAAACAAACATTAAATTGGGCGTCAACCTTGTGCACAAGGAAGGATGTTATTTTGCCACAGTCAGCCTGATAGTCCAGCCAGAAGAGTTCAGTTCCATGAGTGTCCGTCTCTGTGCTTGACCCGCTCTCGTTCCACTCTTCAGCATTGGCTCCAGGCTCAGAACCATCTGAAAATTCAACACACAGATTCATGATGTTTTACTGCGGAACTGTTGAAGCCTAAATGTAACAAAACATTTCACACTTACGTCTACATCTGGGATTGTACACTTGCATGTCCGGTCGACGGGGTCGTCTTGGGGTTGTTGTGTGTCTTCTCCGCTGAAGCTCTTTGGCTTGTTTCACCTCCTTGTCATAATCATCCCTTCAGAAAAAAAAGTAATATTGTATTGCTGTCTGTAAATACACACTTTACGAGCTTGAAAAAACAAATGATGCAACATTTCCTAAAGCTCCTAATCCAGTAATTTTTGATATCACCAATAACCATATTGTTTCTTTCGAAAATACGTTTTGGGATTTAAATTATTATCATTTTTAAAAGACTATTTACTCATATGCATTTGCCTTAATAAAATGCATTTCAAAGAAAAGAAAAGTGAGTTGTTTAGTAGTTCTCAAACGCAATATTCTTTTCAGGATGCATGATTTGCAATCATGACAAATACTAGACTTGCTAAAAGAAAAATCAGACAAAATAATCAAGCAATATTTCCTTGTGGAATACATGCCTGGCCAGCACACATCACTTGGCACATAGTTTGTGGTAAAATACTCTCTGTGTATTTTTTCTGTCACAAGTAATGCATTTCATTGAAGTGATGTAAAAAGAAACGTGTCGTTGAATCCTCTCTTGTCTACGATTTGCAGTTGGGTTATTTGTTGCTCCAGTGACCTAAATCACTGATAACTTGAGCAAAGAGGCCTGTGCAACCAAACACTATGTGAACCTATAAGTCCTCGTTTAGACCCCTTTATTTCCTACTAATATACCTTTACTTACCACTGGCACAACTTTGAAATCTCAGAATGATAAATCGTGTAGCTGAATGCATGTTTTGATATACCCAGCTAGCTATCTGCAGGAGCTCACCTAGCTATCTGGTTCCTCCGGATATGGTGCAGGAAGCCGTGGCTCATATCCAAACGTCCTCCCGGTTTGTATTTCAGTTCTTGAAGTTCTTCATCTCCTATTAAATCCATTTCAGCAAACTGTTCCAGTGCGGTTGGTGGATTTTTGAGCTCAAAACACTGTTATTTGTAACGAGTCTAAGTCAGACCCATGGACACTGACACAAAAGCTACATGCTAGCTAATGATACGTTGCTGTCCGTTTGAAACTATTCCGGAGTTTAGAAGTAGTAATAACTAAAGTAAAAAAAACTTTTTTGAAAATGAATTTTAAGAGATCAGACCGAGGCAAATGTTATACTCCCTAATACATTATTAAAACATTGCTTCACACTGAAACAAAAGTACAAGCTAGCATAGTCGCTGGCCCTTTCGCGGCGAGGTGGGTAGCTTTTAACTCTTGGATAGGTTGTGGTCGTCCGTCTGCCACCACAAACGCACAGCCACAGCGAGTGTCAGACGCGCACTTTTCTTGACCCATTCATTACTGAAAGAAAAGTATCAAGTTCTCTGTTTGCTGTCGTAAATCTGCAGATTTCAAGTTTTCTGCCGTGATGATTTCTCTGAAACGAGAAAGAGAGGCGGAGGTGGACGATGAAGACGAAGACAGAGGTACGTTTGCTGTCTTCTTACGTATGTTTCACGTTTGGATAGCCGATAGCTAATTGTACAAGGTGCCACATACAAGTGATTTAGGTCTGCTATCACTCTGAACTAATTTCAAACAGTCAAATTACTGTTCTGATTAAACTGACCAAAAAAAAAAACCCTACATTTTCACCTCACTTTGTCTATCTCGAGCAAGTCGTATATCTTTTAACAGCATGTTGGCTAGGTTAGCTAGCTTGTTTTGCTAACTCGTGTTCAGCCACTGATGCAGACTCTAGTTTATTTAACAAATCTTCATATTGGTCATCTGTCTTCTACAGTTGTACCCAAAATAAGCCGAGGACGTGTGGTAGAAGACAGGAGAAGTCGGCACTGTCCTTATCTTGACACCATAAACAGGTATGTTGAATATGGACAAGTGATGCTAGCGCCAAATAATAGATGACCCTGTTTTGCAGCTCTGCAGCTGATTCACAATTTGGTTTGTTTATCCATCCATCAGGAGTGTGCTGGACTTTGATTTTGAAAAACTCTGCTCCATCTCCCTCTCCCACATTAATGTTTATGCCTGCCTAATATGTGGGAAATACTTTCAAGGTAGGTGATGTGTGTGACATTTAACCGCAGATGAACTTCTTTGTGCCTGGACTGAATAGCTCACACGTTTCCTTTTAGGTAGAGGTCTGAAGTCCCATGCATACACTCACAGTGTGCAGTTTACCCACCATGTGTTCCTGAACCTGCACACACTGAAGTTTTACTGTCTACCGGACAACTACGAGATCATCGACTCTTCTTTAGAAGACATCACGGCAAGTCAAGACATTGTTACAGGCCAATAACATTTGATTATCATTCTCTTAAATGAGATTTGTATTCATTTTCCATGTTCAGCAACATCCCTCAAAAATAATCTCTTGTCCTACACCTAATGCAATACTGAAGGCTGAACTTGAGGACTCTTTATCTCCACAGTATGTCTTGAAGCCCACCTTCACCAAGCAGCACATCGCAGGGCTAGACAAGCAAGGAAAGCTGTACAGAGCATATGATGGCACGACCTACTTACCAGGCATTGTAGGACTCAACAACATTAAAGCCAATGACTACGCCAATGTGGTGTTACAGGTATGTATGACTGCATCATCCTGCCTTTTCTAAAACTGATTACAAACTGTCATAATATTCAATTCAAATTGCCCTTTTAGGCTTTTTCCAATGTTCCACCTTTGAGAAACTATTTCCTGGAGGAAGAAAACTACAGGGGAATCCGCAGGCCACCAGGGGACATCATGTTCCTCTTAGTGCAGCGGTTTGGTGAACTAATGCGCAAACTTTGGAATCCAAGAAACTTTAAGGCTCATGTATCTCCACATGAGATGTTGCAGGCTGTAGTCCTGTGCAGCAAGAAGAACTTCCAAATTACCAAGCAAGGTAATGTTTCTCCTGACATAAACCGTGGTTCTATATCATGCCAAATATTACACATAGAGGATTTTACGTGTGCTACACCAGGGGTCACCCGGTAATCTGGCTTCAGATCAAATATTTTCTAAACTACTCAATGGTTGGCCAAAATTACATCTTCAGCGGGCAAAACCTCCTTACTACTAAAAAAACCCTTATAGAGGGGAGCCAGGCCCAGAAAAGCATCTGGTCTATTTAAGCCATTAGGCTGCTGTCTTAAATCATCCTCTCTCTCTCTCTCTCTCTCTCTCTCTCTCTCTCTCTCTCTCTCTCTCTCTCTCTCTCTCTCTCTCTCTCTCTCTCTCTCTCACTCACTCTCACTCTCACACATACAAACACACATACATTCACACTCACACTGTCTTTTAAGACTTAAAAGTGAAATAATTACCATTTTAAATAATCAACGCTTCTCTGAGCCTAGCGAATGTAATAATCATTGTTATGGACATTTACTGTAATGATTTGGCAATCTTTTCGTAACACTGCCCATTTTCACATGACATCCTGATGCTGTTCTTGTGTTTATGCTGAGATAATGTAGTGTGAGACATTTGGAAGAGATCGCCAACAAGCGAGTCAAATTGTCACTGTCCAAAGCATTGAAAAGGAAAGTTGACGGCAAAGGATGTAAGAGTAGAAAGAAAAGTATATGCGTTCATCCTACCTGACTTTTTAAATGCGAGTCGGTCTGTCTCATCTGCAACAAGATTGTTGCAGTTTAAAAGGAAAACAGTATCCAAAGGCACCACATGGCAACTTCAAAGAAACACATCCGCTCCAGACAGAGGCGCGGAAGCAGAAATTTAGAGCACTAACAGCTGGATATGTGCAAGTGTGCATGTCAGGCCAGTGTGTGTCCGAAGTCAAACAGATACTGCTTTATTGTATTTTATCATATTTTGTTAGTTCACAACTTTTAAATAGAGTTATGTGTGGAATTGTCGTTTTTGTGATAGCAAATATTTATTTTTTTTATCAATGTCATCTTGGTGGGGGCAGGTATTATTGGTGGCAGGCCAAGTTTGGCTTGTAGGCTGCTAGTTGCCGACCACTGTGCTACACTTTGCTGGGCTGGGGTGCATACTTATATATTTTCTTTCTGCAGGAGATGCAGTGGACTTCATGACGTGGTTCCTAAATGCTTTGCACGGGGCTCTAGGAGGCACAAAGAAGAAGCCTTGTAAGAAGAATATATGATATTCTACCCACATACTGATATACTGAATACTGTTACCCTAATAATATATATGCCTAAGTCAAATTTTAAAGTTTTCAGAGAAGAAAAATACATTTTTAATGAATATTTATTTTTAATTTCATTTATATTATATTTATATTATCTAGACTATCATTGTTAACTTTTTGATTTAGATTTCATTGACTCAGACATTTGTGCTATAAGGCTTTTTAAGTTATCTTTTGGGGGCTTTTATGCTTTTTATCAGAGAAGTGTGAGAGTACAGTGGATAGAGTAGGAAATGGGGCAAGAGTAGGGAATGGCATGTGGAAAACATTCCACAGGCTGGACTTAAACCCGGGCCACCCGCTCAAGGGCCAATGTCATATAATGTATGAATGGGTACACTTATGGTACATACTTAAAAGAAGAAACTTTAATGCATTTTAACCTAAAATATGAATTCAGTACAGTACAAAATACATTTTTCTGAATTTATTTTTCTGCTCCTGTAGCAATCATTACAAAAGCGTTTCAAGGCTCCATGCGAATCTTCTCCAAGAAACTTCCGCACCCAGATTTAGTAAGTTTACTTACTGTCTGTTATCGCCACTATAGTTCTTTAATTATATAGACATTTTTCAACATATGTTTTGATTTTTTTTTCCAGCCACCAGAGGAGAAAGAGGCGTTGCTGGTTACTGACGAGTACCAGGAGCAGATGTCTGAGTCCACCTTTCTGTTTCTGACTCTTGACCTCCCAACAGCTCCACTTTACAAGGATGAAAAGGAGCAGCTTATTATCCCACAAGTCCCTCTCTTCAACATCCTGGGCAAGTTCACTGGCAGCACAGAGAAGGTAATAATTTATTCACTTCCTCTTTTCTTAATTTATCATGTGAATATAAGGAATGACTTAATCTAACTTTGCACTGCAAAATTTTTTGGTGCAAAAGCAGAATTGTTTCAGCCTAATAATGGGTTGTTCACGGTAATGGAATGTTGTTTCAGGAATACAAAACCTACAAAGAGAATTTTCTCAAAAGGTTCCAGCTGACCAAACTGCCTCCATACCTCATCTTTTGCATCAAAAGATTCACCAAGAACAACTTCTTTGTGGAAAAGAACCCCACAATTGTGAACTTTCCCATCACGTAAGTTTATGTATGATTAAGGGTGTATTTGATTCATAACGTGTGTATTGATAATTGCATAAGGTATGGTTATTTTTTATGTTTGCTTTAGCTCCTGAGAGAAGGACTGGCATGGACATATGTACCACTTTATGTTTTCCTTCACTTGTTAATGTTATTACTTTCTGTTTGCTTCATCAGGAATGTAGACCTCCGTGAGTACTTGACAGAAGAAGCTCAAGTAACAGAGAAAAATACAACTTATGACCTCGTCGCTAACGTGGTACATGATGGGAAACCCACTGAGGGTGCCTACAGAATACACGTTCTTCATCATGTGAGTTGATCATGTGAAAAAGATGTTTTTGACAATTGCCTGATTATAGAGGCCATTATTGTGAAAAACTTTAATGAAAGCACAACCCCAATTCCAATAAAGTTAAGACATAATGTAAAATGTAAATAAAAAACAAAATACAATGATTTGCAAATCCTGTTCTGTAAATCACTTTGTAATGCAGTGCGGCCGAATAGTAGCGTGTGACACAATGACGCAATCAAACAGCAAAGGCTACTGGAATATTTAAAAAATGTCAGAGTATTCGATAAAAAATTACTTTCTTTAAAAACATGTCTAAAAATGTATTCTAGGCTATTTATGCACTATTGAAAAAAGTGAAAAACTTAACTGCATTCGGTATTAGGGCTGTCACTTCTTATTTGAGCTTCCAATATTTGTTCAAATATGAGGAGAAAAGTTCATATTCGAATTCTAATTATCGATTTGAATATCTGCAGTATCTTTCAGGACTATTTGCTCACACAGTTGTTCACAAAGTGGTGAACCTCGCCTCATCCTTGCTTGTTAACGACAGCCTTTCGGGGATGCTCCTTTTATACCCAATTATGGCACTCACCTGTTTCCAATTAACCTGTTTGCCTGTGGAATGTTTCAAAGAGGTGTTTTTTGAGCATTCCTCAACTTTTCCAGTCTTTTGTTGCCCCTGTCCCAGATTTTTTGAAACATGTTGCAGGCATTAAATTCAAAATGAGTGAATATTTACAAAAAAATAAAGTTCATCGGTTTGAACAATGAATAATTCAATTAAATGTAGGTTAAACAGGATTTGCAAATCATTGTATTCTGTTTTTATGTTTTACACAAAATTCCAACTTCATTGGAATTGGGGTTGTATTAAGTTTCTAATGACCATGCAAGTGTTGCGTTATCAACCATTATGTCTCTGTGCTTAATCAGGGAACAGGGAAGTGGTATGAAATGCAGGACCTGCAGGTGACTGATATTCTCCCCCAAATGATCACACTGTCTGAGGCGTACATCCAGGCAAGTTCTTCCCCTCATTCTACTGGTGTCTAACTTTTTTTTTTACAGAGGCTTAGCTTTGAGATTTAGTCCAACATGGAAAAGGGAATCACTACATGTAATCTGCTGGAATTCACAGAATATTTTAATGTGTTAAAACATTGAGGCAGTTCTACAGTACAGCTTCTGATTGAGCTGTAAACTATTCTCGTGGTATTTAGGTTGTGGGACAATTGCAGCAATATGAAATGAATGAATATGAAAGGCCACTGTGAGGTACCTGTTAGGATCACTGGTTATCATGGGAGTCCCTTATAATGAGGCTGACCTCATCACAGTGGTTGCTGGTTTGTCTCCCTTCCATGATCCTTTACTGCGTCTCACCACGTCTTATCTTAAACAGAAAGTCAATCAAGATAAGCTTCTGAAAGCTAAAAGAGGATTTTTTTTCTGCTATCATTTCTTTCATTGATCTCCTCCCTCAAAGACATCTTTGATGTAGAAATACATTGCAGAAAAAAATATTGAATTATTTTAAGATGACAAGCTTCAACCAATACATGAAGAGCATAAAGTTTCTGGATCTGGTGACTACACTTCAGTAGAGATAACAGAAGAAGTACCTTTCTGCCTTCTAGTGGCTGTTTTATTATTTTTTTGTGAGTAACAGTTTGTGGTAAAATGAGTTGTTTCATTTTCAGACTTTGCTCTGTCTTAAACACAAGCCTTAGGACATGGTATCAAATTCCATAACTCACAAACACATTTTAGAGAAGAATTTAGAAACAGATCAGGGCACAAAACCAGTGATCCATTCTTCTGTATATAATAGTTTTAGTTCAAATCTATTTTTAATGTCTTTTTTCCCAAAGTGTCAATTGGCACGAAAACATATCTGATAACAAATAAGAGTTGTTACATTAATGACAGATACACAAGAAACACTGTACAGGAAATGTTGGTTGTTTTTGTGTATTTATATAAATGTTCAACTTCTGTGCACTGAGATTTTCTTCACTCTCATGAAAGACTGATTCATCTCTGAAGAGACTCGAGATACATGTTAAATTAACTTCATAGAGTATTAGTCCTTACAATTTGGTAAAAACTCATTTTTGCAGATTATCAGGACTTGCAACATTGAAAGCAGCTTTTATAACCTACACCAGATGTTTCTCATCAGTGACGGATAGTTGTTTTATTAGATTTAGCGGTTAAGAATAAGTAGACATATGTATTCAAAAGGGTGCTCCTGAACTTCACACGTTTTTTTCTCTCTTCTAGATCTGGAAGAGACAAGGAGGTGATGATGACACAAACAACCACTCTGCAGTATAAATGAGGCAGGATTTCCCTCAGTTAAAAAAAACAAAAAACAAAACAGAAATTTTGTCACCAATTTGGGATGAACTGAGTATTTAATCAATGAAAATAGCTGAAGTTAGAGGGAGATTGTTTTTGTTATTTTTTTTATCAAATAAATGTAAATGTCCGTCATTTTCACTGTTTTATCTTTTTACTTTAAAGAGGTTTCTAAATAAAGAAGCAACAGGACTTGTGTCTCTGCCCTTATGTTCACCTTAGATGCTGTGTCCTTAGATATTATTTGCATTGGGATTAAAGGACAGAAGTTCAGTCGCAAAAGAAATAGTCCAAGAGATTTTTTTTAATAGTGGTTAGTTGTCCAAATATTATTTAATACATACATATTTTATCTCATAATGGACAATGGCTATCATAATTTCTACGTTCATAATAACATATTACAGTTCACTAAACAGTGCACAGAACGGTTCACCTCTGCAGGGACTGATGTTTCAGACTGAATCTCAGCCTCAGTCTCGTGATACTACATGCAAGCTGGAGAATTCATGTTATTTCTATAAAGCTGAAATTTTTCAAAAAGCAGATAAGCTTATAATTTACTTGAGCGTTAAAAAAGTTGATCAGTGCATTATATTTTTAAATCAAAGCATGGATCAGCGTTATGAATCATTTTTAAAAGTGCAAATGTTTTCAGAGCAGGCAGGGACTTTCACTGCTTCCACATGTACTTCTCACAGAAGGCCTGGTTCTGCAGAAAAAAAAAAACAGAAATAAGATGTGAATCAGACTAAAGATCACATTGTTCCTCCACTGTAGGTAGCAAGTAAGCATGGAACAGATGAGCACAAAGGCAAATAGAACCATGTGTGTGTATGTTGTTCAGTTATTTGTTGGGGAAAAAAAGACTATCTGAAAAGAAATGTTAATATTTATTTTTAAAATGCTTGTGACTGCAGTAAAACTTCCAACCAGGCTTACTATAAAGGGGGCTTCTGACTCTCCATGCAGACTCTGAGACTCAAAAGGCGGTTTTAAATGAAAAAAAATCCAAACCTGATCTAAACGTTAACTTTAGCCGGATAGAATTTGTATAAACATCACTTCTATCAACTAAGGTGATAGTAGCTGACTGACTGTAACTTACACCACACTTCTTGGCAGTTTGAATGTTTTTGCACCAGTAGTTTGGTCCCCAAGTGCAACGGTTCTTCCCCAGTGGCTCCAACTTCTTGGAGGCGATACAAAGATCAGCTCTCTGTGGGACAGAAGAAAAAAACGATCTGAGAAGATTAAGTAGCTTGAAGCATGTGTGCAGGTCCTGCATGTCCAGTGTCAACAAAGTGACTTCATAATTAGGAAGCTTAAATACTTGTAAATTGCATAGGTAAGTATATATTGTCTATCTTTATGTAGGTCTGTAATACTGAGGTGACGAAGAACAATGTCACTCCAGTTGAAAGACTCCATGAGATTTTTAGGTTGTTTTTTTACATTCTTACTTCACAAGCATTGGAAACATCCATCTGGTTTCCCAGAACCCCCTGCAGTCTGGAGCCATAGATTTTGATGAAAGCCATACACTGGGAAGATCAAAATAGTAATTTCAGTTTCCTTTCATGGAAAACAAAACAGAGATACATAAATACTAAGCTGAGTAACAATTTAAAGATAAAACAAAATCTGTTAGCTTGTTAAAACTTGTTGACAGATTGTTTTGGTTGTGAACTGTGATTGTCACTAAGTGAGGACATGTTGATGGTCAGACCTTGGGGATTGCATTGGGGTGCTGGACACACACAGACTGGAGGAAAGAGGAAGTTTCAGACAGGGTGGAGTTATGAGCCAAGTGAAGACTGCTCAGCACAGCCAGCGTGCGGCATGAGTCACAGTCTGATGCAGGGACTTCTGGGTAACCAGCTGAGGGTTAACAGAAGGGAAAGTTTGAGGCTGAAGTAAAACTAAATGACCAAACTTACGCTCTATAAACATGTGACTGACCTGCAACAGCCTGCTCCTTGAACATACAGAGATGCAAAAGAGTGCATATTGTGTGTGGTGCAGCAGAAGATAAGAGGAACTCCACAATCTGTTCTCCATAATTGTCAACAAAATCATCACATTGGTCCTTGTAGCTCTGGGGTACAAGATCACACACCTCCTCCATGAGCTTCATCAAAGCATCCTGTGGTGAAAGAAGAGGACACAGGGATGTAAACATTGTAGAGTGTAGAGAGAGGCTGTGTGCCTGATAATACAGGAGAAAAAAAAGTCACCTCAGTCATATTTTCAGGAAGCAGGGTTTCTAGTTTCTTGATAACGAGGACACACAGGCTGCAAATAGGGCTGAACACCTCCTAAAGAAAGGGAAGCAGATATTTACTGAATGAAAACAAACTTCACTTTAAACAAACACTAATACATTTTATCACTCACAGGTGCGTTGGCAGCTGTGTTGAGTACAGGGTCGGATACGTCTTTGTCAGCAGCATGGTGAGAAACTTTCAGCTGTTCTTCCTCATTGTGGGCAGCACAAAGTCTAAACACCTTGCAGGTGTCTTCTGGTTTCTACAGGTAGATATCCATGAAAGAAGAAATATCAATTCCTATCTAAGGTACTTTTAAATGATGCTTGAACTGTGTTAAACTCACCAAGTGACCAGGTGTTTGCTGCAGAAGTTTTGGCAAATATGTCTTCACCTGTGAAGTACACTCTGATGCCTGACCTCCGGGGAGGCGTTGGCACAGAGCATGTAAGCCTTCATATATAGTCTCCTGCAAAAACACAGCAGTCAGTAAAACCAACCCTTTATTATCGGAAGGATCATTGTTGTTCATGTGTTGAAGATCCTTAGGTCATCTATTCTTGGTGTACACAAAAAGAGAAACTTGTGCAGTAAGCCAGCCACCTAAATACTCACCTTGGTATCTCTGCTGGAGATCATGTTGGCTGAAAGCTGGATGATCTCGCTGCATTCTGAGCAAATATCCAGCGTCTAATGGAGAGAGGCTACACTTAAATATTTTATATGTCAAATATATTCTAATTTATTCAGGTTATTCAGATTATCATCATTATTCAGGTTGATTTCATAAAGAGCAGGCTTTCTTAGTATTGTTCTTGAATGTGATAAGTAATAGCTAATGACAGTGCATTATGTTTGCATTCGACCACTTTTTTCTTGATTCTTGGGTGTTGTGTATTGTTTTCCTCGGAAAAAAAATAGCATCTTCTAAAACGCTCCCTTATCCTGGTTTTGAGCAATCAGAAAAAGGTTTTTCTGGGGTTCAATAGTACTACACCAGAAACATTAACAATCAAAAGACCACATATGAAAATTTACAGCTGATACAGAAGATAGGGCCCAAGAATCAGAGAAATTATAGGATGATCATAAACCTTCAAAGTCTAACAGTCACCAACTGTATATGTAAAGGAAAATGGGTTAACATGCCTCTCAGGTTTTCTGCAAAAACATGCTAACTATGAAAATAGCCTTAGCAAGATGCTACAGGGCATGGGAATGAGCCGCTGTTGATTTAAAGAATCACCATTTGATTACAGTTCATGAAAAAAACATTACCTCATCATATAAAGAAAGCTGGTTATTAAAGATGCATATGCAGAACGACGTCAGTCAATCAGTTTTTTTTTTTTTTATTACGCGTGAAAAGTAGGCATTCATACTATGATACTACAATAACGCCACATATCGGAAAACTTGCCACGATCGTGGTATTTAAATATAGGCTTACCAAGTACTTCTGTTGTACAAATGACAAAGGGTCTATGATGAACCTGGAGTCC
Organism: Labroides dimidiatus; assembly: GCA_030710495.1. Classification (NCBI taxonomy): domain Eukaryota; kingdom Metazoa; phylum Chordata; class Actinopteri; order Labriformes; family Labridae; genus Labroides; species Labroides dimidiatus. Next base: position 18,519,459 of record CM061153.1, on the reverse strand, counting down.
CCTTTAAATGAAGAGAGATTGATGGTAACATATTTAAGAACATATTTAATCTGCGATTTATCCAATTTATCTTAGTACGATAATAAAAATATTCCAACGTCGGTCATAATCATTGTCTCACGACAACAACCTTGATATTTGACAACAGAATAAATGGCGACCAATCGAATGATTCAGAATATGGACTCGATGAATTCTAATCTTACCGGAGCCAAGAGACAGCAGGAAAACAGACAGGAGAAGACCAGGGCCTGACATTGTGAGAAAGGGGAAAAAATTATCTGATGACACAGTGAAAATGAATTTTCTGTCAACATCAGTGTTGTTATTTGGGCTGCACCGGAAGTACAGTTTGATCGCATGATCCAATCAGAACGGCAGTCTAACTGCGCAGGCGTCCATAAACTAAATATTGCATTTACCTACATCATGGTGTCGAAGCAATACACAAAAAAATAAATAAATTAACGTGCAATCTAGTACGAGCTCAATGAAGTCAAATAACAGTAATGTTCAGATCAATTGTCGGACCAAAGTAGGACGCAGTTGTGACATGTTCACGGTTAATAACCACAGTATAACCCCAGTTGTTATAATATAACCAACTGTATCTAGAGTACTAGCCTTAAGTTTGGGGATAAACAAAGGAAAAATATAATATATATTTTTTTATGTGTTATTTATAACTTTTTATTTTGCACCACAAATAGATTGAGAGAGACAAAAAAAAAATCTGTAAGGGATGACCATACAATACTTTAAGTCCAAGACTGAAAGTCTAGGTGCAGAGTCCATAAAACTCAGACAGGAAAAGTTTCATGTATGAAACAAGGAGTCAGGATTTACATGATCAACATCACCAGTTTTATAACAATATTGGAATAACACAAAGTGTAGCACAAAAGAATGCCCTTTGTACATTTAGTCTGTTAACAGTTTTTTCTTTTTTATATGTTTAATGAAGGGTCCCCAAATCCTTAGGGCCTTTGGTAGTGAGTTAGACATAGTGTATCACAGCTCCTCTACAGATAAGTAAGAAACTGTCATTTAGCCAGAATTTTAAATCAGGAGGAGGAACTGATTTCTACTCTGTCAGAATGCTCTTTTTGCTATAACCAGGCAAAACTTTAAGGCTTGTTTTAGAGCAGATGGAAAGATCAAAAAGTAGTTTGAGCAGCCCAAAATAACAAGACAATCAGGAGGAAATATATCAGGAATTTAACCACAGCTTATCAAGTGTCTAGATGAGCCAATAGATGGCAGCAGAGTGAAAGAAATACATTAAGCTTCAACTCGTTTGCACCTGTTGACCCAACACCTTTACTTTTTGTGAGTAAAAATTTAAACTTGGTAGAAATTTAGATTGTAAATTTAAATACTCTTGATGTTAAATGACAAACTCTACAATGTAAATTTGTTAACAAGAAAACTTATTCAATGTTCAAATGTGGCACTGAAGATTTTCTGCTTTGAGAAACAAGGGCCCTTTATCTTGGTCTTGCCTGCCTGAAGAAATAAAGGATAACTTATATTCTATCTATAGCATTAGCTATAGCTTCTTGACATGTTACTTTATGATTAGCCCAAGGAAGCATTAGAGGAACTTCGATTTTTCTTTGTTGTCCTGTGTCGAACCGTGCATGCCAGTTCCCATTTTGTTTTCTGAAATAAGGGCTGGTATTTGTCTATAGGTGCCTGATGCCTGGCAGGTCCCTTATGTCTATCATGCATGAACCAGGTGATCATCACTGAGTCCTACATGATGACTTAAGTTTAGCTGTCATATTAACTTTCTCAAATCATGTGCAAGTGCACAGCCTAATTCCCTTTCTTTAGAAATGCCTTTAATAATAAGATACATCACTGTCATGTGTGAACAGCTATGTATGTAAACACAATTGTCCTTTGGAACACTGACAATTAAAAGTCTCCTGTGACACTCCCTTGAGAACATTCAAGCCAAGTTTGGGATCACTTGCAATAGTCTTTGTTTTCCAAAGAAAAACACATTTTCATGCAATTCACACACACACACACACACACACACACACACACACACACACACACACACACACACACACACACACACACACACACACACACACACACACACACAAAAAAAACTGTTTTCAGACAATTGTATCCATTTAACAAAAAATGGAATCAATCAGATGATTTTTAAAAAAATGGTCCATATTTTTGTATAGAGGCCTACTATGAGCAACTGTTTGTCCTCTGCATCCATCTCCTGCTATGACTGGAAAAACCTTTTGGAATTGTGTAGCACAGCTGAAAAACTGTTTGCACATATATGGGAGCATAAAGGGGAGCCTTGCATTCCTTAGGTTAGTCTAGTATCTGAAGCATCAGCAGTTGTTTGTCTGTTTCAGGAGGCTCCGATGCACAGTGGTGTAGGAAGTTGTGTTGTTGTCGAGTCCTCAATGTTCGAGTCTGATTTGAGTCTGAATCACCAAAAGAAAATCTGAGTTGAGTCCGAGTTGAGTCCTCTTCACCTGAGTCGAGTCCTCAGAACCTTAGCCCAAGTCCTAGAAAATTTCCCTAAGCAGGACAAAGAAAGCTTCCTTTGTGTAACTTTTAGTATATAAAATATTGATGAATAAAGCCAAGGTTGGGTTCAGGATAAGAAATGCTGCTATTTGACCACAAATTATGGGCTGTGTAAACCTGGACTGACCATGTTGGACAATTCTGATGTGCAGAAAAGACTTTCAATTAATCAACAATAGTGTCTGTCGATTGGAATTTTACTGTGTGACAGTTAAGTAAAGAATCGAACTAGAAACCTTGGGTTAATGGCATAAACTGCAAGTATAATGCATACAAAAGAGATATGGGCACACTCCATGAAGCGGACACTCAGGAAAAATAACTAACACAAGAAACGCAGGTTAAAAAAAATGTCAAGCGCTCCAGGCATCTCAGTGAAGATGGCAGCACTTGCTCTGTAATCGTTGCAATTATAAACCAACCTTTTTGTGTTTCAAAATTGTTAAAACAAATTTATATTTGATATTTGGATTATACTTGTTTTAAATCACATGCATTGTAAGCACTTTTATTTTGAAGAATGTGCTTTTATTTTGAAGTGAGGTGCGCTTCACAGCAGAGAACCAGAGAGAGAAGAAGCGCTTACGCATGAAAACGTGTGAAGATTGTGACCTCCTTTGGCCAACAAGTTTAAAATGTCACGACCACCACAAGAAACGCAGAAAAAAGAAGCTTTTTCAAGTGATCCACGGGCATCTCTGTGAACTCGCTCTCCTACAAGTAGTGCCTCACCACAATTCCCATCTTGTTTTTCTATTTAAATAAAAAAAATTCCCCTTCTTCTCTTTTATGTTTTTTTTCCCACCCATGGTAAACATGTGGCTCTGTATTTGCCAGCGTTGGCCGTAACATTTTTAAAACAAACTGCACAACCCGTGGTTCCGCCTTTGACATCTTGCCACGGACTGAAGGAGACGGCATGTGAACGCGCATGCAGGTAAACAAACACACGTGTCGGCGCAGCCTGAGAACTGATCTGTTATTAGGACCTTAAACCAGCTGGAATAATTAATCACAATTAACAAAGCATTCATTGATAAATAAGCTCCGAGTCCTCTTTCGAGTCCTGATGCAGCACCTTTTTGTGTATGTAATGTTTTTGGGGAATTTTCACATTTATTGATAGGACAACTGAAGAGAGACAGGAAATAGGTGTCAGTGGTGGAAAATGACCCTGAATTGTGAAAGCATTAGTCACCCCTCTTTAAGATTTCCCTGACAGGTAAATGAGGTCAGCTATGGAGAAGAATAGCTGGTCAATCTGGTAAGCTGAGTCTAGCATGTTTTCGCTTAGCCATGCCACAGATTTTTGCAGTTCTCTGTAGCTGCTTCATGTGTTTGTGTCATTGCTCATGAAACTGCGAATTCCATAGGTTAGGTTAGAGTTGCAGTAAAGTCAAAGTTTGATGGATGCCCTATTAGGACTGGTCCAGACAGCTTTCTATCACAATTTGCTTATTTTTCCTAATTTCTCCTAATCTGCTGACCAATCTGAAAGGAAATAAATAAATTCCATGTACATATTTTTTTGATTAACTGTATTTCGCTAGAAAACATAATTTTTGCCAGGATTATTTCAAGCAGTGGCACAGTCCTTGGGGACTTGGCTTGGTAATTGGAGGTTCAAGTCCCAGCATTGACCAAGTTTGGTACTCTTAAGCAAGGCACCAAACCCCCAACTGCTCAGATGTGCACTGAGATTGCAGTTCCTTCACTCTGCACTGTCCATCTCTGTACAAGTGCTGTTTGTGCATGTGTGTATATATAGCATGATTGTGAAAATTGAATTTACCCCAATGGGATTAATAAAGTGTATCTTCTTCCTTCTCTTCTTCTAAATGTCAGGCCCCTTCCTTGTTATGTAATTTCTTTGTTGTCACAGTTGATTTTGTTGAGGCAAATCAGTATCTGATACCATTGTTTGAAGGTGCTTCATAAGGAAAAAAAATATTTTGCTGTTGATGATGGCAGATTGGACAAAGTATGAGGAAACATACAAGTAACACAAACAATCCCATTATCTCATTGCATCAGTGAAGTTGAAGCTTCAAGAGAAAAAGCAACAAAAGAAATAGATAGAGGCCCAAACAATGACAGAGGTGGAAAAACCCTGCAGGGTTCTCCATGGGTGGATCACACACACACACACACACACACACACACACACACACACACACACACACACACACACACACACACACACATACACACACACACACACACACACACACACACACACACACACACACACACACACACACGCACACACATTTGTATGCTCTTAATTATTTGCTCAGTTGTTCAATGTTTTTATTTCTTTTATTTCTTTGATCTCACTGTGTGATCATTTCCCTCTTTCTTATCTTTTCATCTTGTTGTCTGTACAATAACTCACCCATTCTCCACTTACCTCCCTCAGCCAGATCTTTGACTCTCTGATTTTCTGCCATGTTTTGATCTGTCAAAGCACTTAGTAAATGATATAAAGTCATATATAGTATTTATATATACACATATACACACACACACACACACACAGAATAAGATAAAAAAAGAAGCAAGCCACACAATAACTAAGTAACACCACTGTCTCCAAACCCTTTTTACTGAATGTACAAACATTAAAGATTTAGACATGCATTAACTCCACTAACCCTTTGTACACTTATTATCAATAACTAAGAAGCTTTAACTATTTTTTGCATTCAAACTTTAGAGTACCTTCTGTCTGGTGAACATTTCTGGGCAGAAAAAGCAGAACAAAAATGACATATCTAATGTAAATACATGAATAAAAGCTGTTCATCAGAACAAAAAAAACTGATTTTTTGTACTTGTGTGGGTCCCAGAGAGCATAAGGTACTAAACTGTACATCTGTTGTGCCTCATATCCAGTAGCGTAACATCTTGGTTATAGGCCCTGGTGCAATTTCTTCTTTTTGTGCCCCCAATCCCACCCTAAACACAAGCACTCACACATATGCTTTCATGGGCCCCTGATGGCATCTGGGCCGTGGTGCAGCTGCACCTGTTGCACCATCGATATATGTGCTACTGTTCATATCACTGTCACTATCAAAGGCCTTACTCACTTCTCTTTTAGATCATTTGTTTATAGCTTCTTAGTTCTTGTGATGAATCATACCCAAGTGGGTGAAAGTTCTTATGTAAACTTTTGTCTTTGTATTGATATGTAGCAGCCAGCAGGGTTTCACCTCTTAGCCAACAATTACATCAAAAAGTTTTAATTTTTTTTCATCTTTCACAATGTCAAATATTTTTATGCAATGCTATATGAGAATAAAAGTTTCACCCGCTAAGAATACTCAAGCAAGATCAAGATGGATAAGGGTGACTTAACACCCTCTTCTTATGGTAACCATTGTTGATTTTATCAGCTCAGAATGCATACTGAGTCACTTTTTCAGTTTGACGTCTGATTTCCTCATGCATTCCTCAGGCTTGCTCAGTTCCCTTTAATCACATCATCTTTTCATGCAGAGGAACAATCAGATGTCTGGGACACCAGGCTTTTCCCTCTGTAACTTCCTTCTAATGAAACCTGCCAACAAGTACAAAGAAAGATAATTAAAGGTTCAGTGCTTTAAAAATCAGATAAGATAAACACAGTTTGTCTGTCATTCAAAGTATTTGTAGTTGGAAAACTGATATGTGATAACAAGCAGCTCAAACAGGCTAGAAAAAAATGAGCAACCAAAAATGTTTATTTGAGTTTAGATTTGTAAATTGTATTTTACTCGGACAGAAATATCATAATATTTTTGTGAAAACAACTGACATAAACTTTTAGTTTGCGTCTCTAGATAAATTAAGTTTCATCTCTTTGCTAAGCTTGAGTTGCACGTGTATAAGTGTTTTTCTTGGATAAAATCTTGTACTGCTGTCTTACAAGACTTACAGTACATGTTTGTCAAGGCTGTTGAAGCAGGATGCTGACAAATTCTGTTTCCCAAGCTTTATAATAACTCTCTCTTTTTTGGGACCCAGCGAAATTCAGGATGAATTATAGCATCCGTACCTCTTTTGCTACCCAAAATGAATTTTGATTGTAAGAAGTATCTAAAGCGTCTTATGCAAGTTAAACTTGAAAAGGAGCTGCACATTTCAGACCTCTCTAAAATCAGTGTCAAGACTCTGTGAAAGTTCACTGACTTCAACAGAAAGAAGTTTGTGCATGGGATTTTGGGTTGCAAGAAAAGTTCAGGAGGAAAAAATCAAAATCTCTGGACTGGTCCACTGACTTTTTTTCTGGGTTCTGTATTCAAGTGGAGAATAAATGCAGAAGAGGCAGAGCATTTAAAAACACACAGTTGCAAAAGAGAGAGAGAGAGAGAGAGAGAGAGAGAGAGAGAGAGAGAGAGAGAGAGAGAGAGAGAGAGAGAGAGAGAGAGAGAGAGAGAGAAAGGAGCAGTATCAACTTTTTTGATGTCCGTAGTGACATGTGGATAATGTCACCTAACCCTATTCTAAATGTGATTTAATGATAATTTTATATGATAACTCACCATGCGTACCAAAATTCACAGGATAATGACATCATAATAATTTAAAGATTAGCTGTTAGTATGATGGGTAACATGACAGTAGTCATTGTATCATATTGTACATTTATTCTTTGGCATGTTGCTGTACATGAAGAGTTGCGTGCCAAGACCTTGAAGTCCTCATCCTTCTCCGCATTCTTTCAAATCAGCATCTGCCCCAGTGTGGGAACACCCACACCACTTCCAGTCAACTGCTGCCCAAACTGCTTTTTCCAGCCTGCAGTGACGTCATCATTATGTAAGTTTAGATGAACTTAATAGTAATTACTGTAAGCAGTAAAAGAAGTGTCTTATGTAACACACCTTATTTTATTGACAAACAGGTAAACAAAATGATTTTCCATGATGTTAAACGCTTTATCAGAGCAGATGTGGCGATTTGAGGGTTTTGAGGTAATTGACCCAGAAGTAGGCGGAGGCAGAGAAGGCTTGAGAAGGTTTGAGGGGTATTTATTGTTAAACAGGGAATGAATGAATGAATGGTTTAGAGTCTAGAATCCAGAGTGAGAGTTGAGGCTGTGGGGATTACAGTTGGGCTGCTGCAGGAAGACGAGGAGGCACTGGAAAAGAAGGGAGAGATACACTGGGATTAGTGGCAATGAAACTCACAGAGATCATAAATGATTTCTCAAGATACTCAAGGGAGCACTGGTACTGCAGTTGAAGCACGAATACTCTGGCGCTGGTTCTTCCTCCAAGCAGAGCTTAAGAGCTGGCGCTCCTAATTCCTCGTGAGCTGCAGGTTTTGAGGCAATCAGCAGATGCAGCAGGAGCAGCAGCACAACAGGGAGGGGAGGGGGGAGAGAGCTCCACACAGCTCACAGCATCACCACAGCAGAAATGCATTGATATGAGCTTCTTTTATATAAAACAATTTTCAACATTTTCAGCCTTCATGATGATATTTTTAAACGATTTGTTCAGTTTCAAGTCTCAATGGCTGCAGTTTTGCTATTAGAAGTACTTTCTGAAAGCAGAGTACAGGGACCCCACAGAGGTTTGAGAAAGTGCTCCAGCAGTTTTCAACACAAATTCATCATAAAGTAACACAAGAAGAGAGACAATGACTGAGTCATGCAGCAAAATAATTACAAACATCAAATCTAATCCAATAAGATTTGCAGTCTAATTTGTGTCTTTGTATTGATTGCTTTGTCAGGAAAAAAATCAACCAACAAGAACTTTGCTTGCAGTTTATTAGCTCACAATGCAGACAGACTGATATCACATATCAGGTTACTTAACTTCTATATAGTTTGTTTTTCCTTTTTGTACTTATGTAATAAATTTAATCTTACAGTCATGGATCAGATTAACTTGTAGTAAATAAATGCTTCAAAAAGTGGGAATCAGATTTAAAGAGAACACTTCAGTAAGTTTACAAACCTTTCTCTCTTTAATGGAAGTATAATAGTAATGAGTAATGGAGTATATGGTTGAGCTACTTTACACTAATCTAACATTAATAATTAAATTATTGAAGAGAGAGTATGTTTTTTTATTTTATTATTTTTTTATATATCATTTTTTAACCTCAGTATAATTAAAACTTGCAGAGGAGAGAACATGGAGTAATTTCAAAACTTAACAATGAAAATCATAACCAGTGGTTGTGTTTGATACTCTGTCCAGCCCATGGTGCCTTTGGGTTAAAGAAGCTATTCAGTCATTATTGCTTTACATTATCCTGTCTGCTTGTGCCCTTGCTAAATTTGCAATCAAGTATCTAAAATGTATTTAAAGTTATCCAGTGGACACTGAATTATCTGTGGTCCAGGGAAGTGGTGTGTTTTTAACATCTTATTATTTTTTTGAAAGGTTCTTGACGGCTAGTCTGGCAATTTAAAAACATATCCCTGGAACTTACATCTAAGTAATTAAATTAAACCTAGCCAATACCAAGTGCACAGATCATTAGATGAGAGCTGCCGTTAACACTGGCAGGTAACAAATGGGCTGTTTTGTTATTTGTCATATCAGAGTGAGAGGGGTGTCACAGCTGGATGAAGTTAGAAGCTTGGTGTGTCTCATTGCCTCCTCAACAGCCCTCAGTTGATTTTCCCTCATCTGTTAAACCACAGTGAGGATCGGACTCTTATTTATAGGCTGAAAAGCTGCTTTTCATGTTTTTTTGTATAATTCTCTGTAAAAAGGCTCCTTCTTACATGGTCGCTGTAAAGTCTGTAGTGTTTACTTCAGCTAAAATGTCAAAGTACCTCTGAGGAAACAACCAATCCTTTCCATGATGGTCTTTTTTTGCATTTGGAGGGTTTATAATTGCAGTGATATTAAGTTGATGTTCTCAGCTCCTGACAAGTTAAAAACTCCTTAAAGTTGGATCATAAAATAGTAAACGAGACAAAAACCTCAAAATTCTGAAACTGCCCTATTCCTGTTCACACTCAGCCAGCAGACCTGTCTGATGTTGACAACAAAGTGAGCACCATAAACCTGTCATTCAAAAATGATTTGAGGTATCTGCACTAAGTTTATTCTTTTTGGTTTTCAGAACTAGTTTGTTAAGTTTTTACTGGAAGGTGGCACATGCTTTGAATCAAAAACAGTCGTAACCAGGAAGTTATTTTAACACTTGCCATTTCTGTTTTGTTAAGCAATGATTGTTCAACACAAACATCCCTTGTATCTACCAAACCACAGAAGTAGTTTTCACGTGTCAGTTTATGTGCTTTTTTGAATAAAAGGTGTTTAAATAAAGTGATTCTCTCTTGTGGACTAAAACAAATGTTACCTGAGCAGGTAACAAAGTAAGAGTATAACATTTTTTTTTACCAATCATTTGGCTCAAACCACAAAGAAAGAAAGAAAGAAAGAAAGAAAGAAAGAAAGAAAGAAAGAAAGAAACAAACAAACAAACAAACAAACAAAGAAACAAACAGAAACAAAGAAACAAACAAAGAAACAAAGAAACAAAGAAAGAAAAAAAAATTGGCTAAGATATTTAAACGCAGTGTTTCGGGTTTCTTTCTATGATTCCTTTCTAGAAGAAGCAATGACAAATAGATTTACAAATTGGTCCTTATTAGGTACATTTTCAGAGTGTTTTCTTATCTTCAGATGGCTCAGTTACTCCAGATTTAAATGTCTATTAAAATGATGAGGAAACTGAAACATCCATCGTCACATTTATAGTTACATAAGATTGCATGCAGTCCAGACTATTTAAAACTCAGGGATATTTTTGAGTACCAGGAAGAACAATTGTCATGCTAGTTCTTACTAATGGGAATTCCTACATTTCCACGCCTTACATACAGACATTTTCTGAACCACAGGAACGAATAACATGAATGAAATACAGACCAGCAGAAACACTTAACAGTTAAGATAAATAATAATGAAGGAGAATCCAAAATTGTGTAAATATGAGCGGATAAAGCCAGTATTTTTAATTTTGAGCAAAACCCAGGAGATCATGATCTTGTCTGTTACATATCTGTGCTGTATATTCTTTTTGTATTCAGTTTAACATGAGAAGAAATTTTTCCTTCTCTAACTTTGAAATGTCTATAGTACTGGCCAGTCTAGCAGGAAACTGTTTAACATAAATGAAGCTGTAAGTGGAAAAGATGACCTGTCTTCTACAATCAGGGAGCCATTGTGTTCGTTTCTGGTTTGTTGAAATGTTAAGTAAAGTTTTCTGTTTTTGCTTCCTGTTCAACAACATGTTCCCCTTCTTTCAAAATAATTTCAACAATAAGCCCCAGGTGGCTCTAAGGGGTGTCTCCTGCTACAGAAGGTCCCATATATATGTACAAGTCAAAGGACATTCGGACACATTGACTCCTGGCTGCAGTGAGAGAACTAAACTGGGATCTGAAAGACATCACTGGTACAGTATCCAAACTTCTTTCTGTCATTGATTATTTCTTTCTTTCATGCTTGCATTTAGCAAAAGTGGGCTCTGCAGTGTTGCACCCCACATACTAACATAGAACACTGCCATGTTGTAGGTTACTTCTCAAGGTTTCTCAAAAAATGTCCTCTTTAATTGAAAGATAACTAATCATCCTTTTTAGATAACAGAACTGGTTTATTGTACTTCACACTTTTCTAATGATATTCAGTATGTATGTCACTGTGTATGTCAATCAACAAATAGAACTCATCCTCTGCTGGAGTAATAACTCAACTTTTCAAAGTCACTCTGTTGTGTTTCATACTTAACGCATGTTGTATAGAAACCAATATATAACATATAAAATTGTGTTTTATTGGTTGGGTCATAGGTCTGGAATTCATTTACCGGAGGCCTGTTCTCACCAAATTCATTTCTAGTTTGAAAAAGTATTATCGAAGATTGTTCCTTGCCACAAACTGCTTCAGGTTTTCTTCTAAATTTTGAACTATTAACTCAGATTCCCTGAGACCACCTATAACAGAAAAACAGACGCCGATCAACACTTTCTCCACAGCAGTACTTAAACTGAACAAAATAATTCATTCGCATACATGCCAAGATGTGTTTTGTTTACAACCACATAGATGAGATTCATAATGAGTAGTTCATGAGCCAGCATGATCAGCATAGTAGTGATCAGCAAAATTAGTTAAAATGATGCCATCCTTTCTTTTTAAATAACTACAAAATCGGAACCTTTAAAGAGATGAAAATACAGAAAGTTGATGACAAAATGCTTTCTATACCAGGATGAAGATGGTTAAGCTTGCCAAAGCACTGTCTCTTTTTGGATGAACCATGTTTGATCATTCTCAGGCTTTTTAAAAATACAACATATTATCATGTTTTAAATAGAACAAAAGTCAAAGATCCAGTTCCTAACAACCTTGTCCCATTTAAATGATTAAAAACACCCTTCAAATGAAAAAAAAATAAGAGTTTTGGTGTTTTGACCGGTGTTTACAAGACTGTTTGTCTTTTTTTTCAGAGATGAAGTGGTTTCTGTGCCTGATAGGTACATTTTACCTGTGTTTGCAAAGCCATGTGCATGCTGGTGAGTATATCAACAGTATAACAATTGTTTAAGTCATTATAGATGTGAAGTGAACAGTTGTTGCATCTTTTGTTAATTATTTAAACAACTACAGGTTCCTTAAAAAAACGTTTTGACTTTACTATTGAAATAAAATATGAGAGGATTGTTTAAGACAGCAGAATACAGACTGACAGAAAGTCATTTGTGTGTGTGTGTGTGTCTTCAGAGTCACATCTGAGTAGAAGTTTCATTGAAAATGCTGTGAATGAAGCCAAGGTCACTGTGGACTCAGCTTATGAATACTCCAGAAAACAGTAGGTGTTTAGACCAGTTATACTGGTACTCATCTCTACAGTCTAAGAAAAATCAAACATCATAAAAGGAAAATGCATTAAAAACACTGAGAGTGATGTTTGTACACCACTGAAGAAGTAAAACTTGAATGCTTGTAAAACCAACTTCCCCTCTCAACACAGGAGCATTGATCGTGTGAAGAGGAATGCAGCAAAACCTTCAGACGTCCTGCGGTTGCTGAAACAGCCCGTTGGGGTGAGCCGTCTTGCTGTGCGTGCTGCTGACTATATGGACAATGCTGTTAAGCTGATCAGGAGTCACTTGCAGAAACGTCAAAAACGCTCCATCAATGCCACAGGTGTGTGTCCAAAACAGGTTCTTACAAATTTCCTTTCAGGTGTGTTTGAGTTGAAGCTGAGGTCGTCTTCCCTCATTTACTAGATCTGATATCTGAGGAGGAGCTGCAGTTCATTTCTGATCTGACAGGCTGTTCTGCCAGACAACGTCCTCCCAACTGCAAGATCATCCCTGATTTAGACAAATTTCGCACTGCAAGTAGTATCTGCAATAACAGGTGAGGGTAATGCTAAGAGTCTGATATATAAAAGTATCCTTCTAAAGTTGCCACTCATTTTTAAACAAAATGAAATGACTAAGGTGTGCTGAAACACCAATGCTGGTGTTAATAGAGACATTTCTCAGCAGGTTCATCAAGGTGGGATTTTCATATATGGAATAATATGGATAATATGCAGTCAGCTTTTTGAGTAGCCTTGAACCCTGCAACTAGTAGTTGGCAAAGATTAAAGCTAGTTTGACTTTAATTTGTCAAAGGACTTCTATGAAAATGAAATTTATATTCCTCTTATAACAGAGCAGCTCATGCTTGGCACACCCAGTTTTATTTATCTTTCATTTTCAGTGAAAATATTTTCAACATTTGTCAGCATGTTATGTCAGACACTCAGTTATAAAGTGCTACACCCATATCTGAAATAATGAGAAGGAAGTATATTTTTCTGCACAGAATAAACAGCCGCTGGGGATCTTCCAACACACCCTTTACTCGCTGGCTACCTGCGGAGTACCAGGATGACATATCTCTGCCCAAAGGCTGGGATCCTGAGCTGAAAGTCAACAAAAAGATTCTTCCTTTGGTACTACTGATAAATAAATATAAATTATACACACTGACTTTATAAAGAGCTCTTAAAAATTAAGAGAGATCACAAATAAGTGTAGCCTTTAACTAATCAAACACATCTGCAGTGAACTTTTAGATGTACCATTTCTGTCTGCTTTCTTTCTCCAGGTAAGAGAAGTGTCGAACCGAATCTTGAGCACGGCAAATGATGATGTGGAGAGTGATCCTCTCTACACTCACCTGGTGACCATCTTTGGCCAATGGACAGACCATGATCTTACTTTCACTCCTCACTCTCCTGTCATCCGCTCATTCAACAATGGCATTGACTGTGACAAGACCTGTGACCGCTCAGAGCCATGCTTTCCCATTGAGGTCTGTATCAATGGATTTAAGTGTTTTACAAGGCAGTTTGGGGAGTGGACATAAAATGTAATCTATAGATTTTTTTCTTTAACCTGAACTTTCAAACTCATATATTTTCTGGGTATATGTTGTGTCTACACAATGAAAACCTTTTATAAGTCAGGTGATGTAGTGAAAAAAGTATGGACCTTCATATGAGGAGGTTGAGGGCTAGAGCTTTGATAGTGTCTTTAAGGGAATATGGACAACCTAAATCTGTTTTTTTTTCTAAAAAATACAACAAAAACCAAACCATAATAAAATTACAGTTTAAGTTGTTGCACTTTGATTTCATTAAATAATGGTTCCTACTAAAAGGTTTCACTTAATAGCAAGAAATGTCTTAGCTCTTATAATATGCCACCTCAGTAATATGTAGGGTTGAGAGATCCCGCTGACTGCCACAACAATGGGAAATTCCACTGCCTAGAGACTGGGCTACTTTATTTATCAACAAACATTTCAATTTAAACCTATAGCAAAAAACAAACCCAAATTTTTTTATGTTAACAGATCCCAGATAGAGACCCTCGCTTGGAAAGACACTCTGAAGAGTGCATCCCCTTCTTCCGCTCAACAGCAGCTTGTGGTTCTGGCAACAATGGCCACAATTTTGGTGCGAGCACTGTCCGTCAACAGATGAACACTCTGACAGCCTTCATTGATTTGGGCCAAGTGTATGGTTCAGATGATGCCAAGGCACGTTTCTTACGCAACCTCACAACAGATAAGGGCTTGCTAAGGGTCAACACAGAGCACACTGACGATGGTCGAGAGCTCCTTCCCTTCACTGACATGGGTGCCAACATGTGTGCCACAAGAGCCCGGATTACCAACGATGTTAGTGTGGAGGAGGTGCCCTGCTTCCTAGCTGGTAAGTGGTAACAAAATATTAGCAAGCATTGGAAAGTGCTTTCATTTCTTCAGCTCTGGCATTCCTTCTTTTGTCATCATAGCTTGTTCTTCTTAGATAAGAAAGGCTTAAAATTCACAGATAAATAAAGCTCTCTGCTTTAATTTACAGGTGATGAGCGCTCCAATGAGAACATTGGTCTGTCATCTTTACATACGCTTCTCATGCGTGAACACAACCGCCTGGCTCGTGCTCTCTCCGAACTCAACCCTCAATGGAACGGAGAGCGACTCTACCAGGAGGCTCGTAAGATCATGGGTGCATACTTCCAGGTAAGAGGTTAGCTGAGAAGCGTGGCCTTACTGATAAATGAATGAAGGGGTAGATGATACAATTCACCCATGTTTCTTTTCCGCCCATCAGGTTATCACTTTCAGAGATTACTTACTCCACATTGTTGGTCCGGATGTCCTCGCCAAGCAGCTCTCCACCTACCCTGGTTATGATGAGGAAGTTGACCCTAGCATCTCCAATGTGTTCGCCACAGCGGCTTACAGGTTTGCCCATCTGATGGTTCAGCCTTTCATGTTTCGCCTTGATGAGGAATACAATGAACATCCTGAGTTCCCAAGTCCGCTGCTGCACAAAGCCTTCTTCACACCATGGAGGATCCTCTTTGAAGGTATGACCCAGATTTTCACCCTACTTAATTAAACCAGTAGAGTCAAGACACTTTACTGACACAAAAGCCCCGAGCAGTCTGATGCAACCACAACAAGCTAAGATATCCACTGTCACTTACAGTGAAGTAAAGTTCACTGTCACTTTGGTTTGGTCTTAGTTCAAGATGTTTTCTAAATGTTAGCAGAAAACATGTCTGTTATTACAGGAAGCCATTTTACATAGTTACAGTGATATGGCTACTGTCAATCAAAGTTAACATTCAAGGGTATCTGAAATAGCCAGCTGTCACTCAGTGACAAGTGATGAAGGCTTTTTTTTCTGTGCGCTTGTCATTGTCAATGGTCAGACAAGCAGCCTGATAATGACAAATAAAGCCTCTGAGATGGTAGTGTTTGCCTCACTTATTACAGCTTTAAATAAGCCATCAGATGGTGACTTGATGACAAAAAGGTTACAAGTTTATCTCTTAAGCTCATGTGGATTGTTTTTCCACATAAAAACAGTGCCAACAAAACATAAAGTGAGCATTTCCCACAGAAAAAAGTGGAAAACTTTTTTGAATGGAAAGGTGTTGCTGCTCAGGAGTAAGAGCTGGTGCACAGCAATCTATCTAAGTGGGATCAGCAGCTATGAGACAAATATTATCTAAATTGTTACTTCATACTGAGTTTAAGTTCCAACTGAAGTTTCCCCTATTTCCTCTTCTGCTCAGGTGGTTTGGACCCAATCTTACGAGGTCTGGTGGGCCGCAGGGCAAAGCTAAACACCCAGGATCACATGATGCACGATGAGCTGAGGGACAGACTGTTTGAATTCTCCAAAGAGTTGGCACTTGACCTTGCCGCTCTCAACATGCAGAGAGGCAGGGACCATGGACTCCCAGGTATAACCCTGATTCAGTCTTTCAGTTCAGTATATTTTCTTATACCTCTAGATTCTTTTCTCAAAATGCTTCACAAATGTTCACTCTGGATGTCTATTTTAAGGCTACAACAAATGGAGAAGGTTCTGTGGGTTGTCTGAACCAAGGAACCGAAGACAGCTGAGAAGAGTTTTGAAAAATAAAAATCTGGCCCGGAGTCTGTTGGCTCTCTATGGCACTCCAGAAAACATTGATGTGTGGGTAGGTGGAGTGGCAGAGCCATTTGTAAAAGGAGGGAGAGTGGGACCCCTATTTGCCTGCCTGATTGCCACTCAGTTCCAAAGGATCCGCCTGGGAGACCGGTAGGTAGACAAGAACAAGCAAAATCACATCACTGAAAAACTAACATGTACAGTTTATTTATAGCTAGCTGCAGAATACAAACTTTTATCACAAAATCTGTCTATTTCAGACTTTGGTGGGAGAATGAAGGAGTTTTCACCAAGGCCCAAAGAGAGTCACTAAAGCAGACGTCACTTTCACGCATCATCTGTGATAACACTGGTATCGACAAAGTACCAGACAAACCCTTCCAATTCATGTCAAAATCGTCCTTCACTGAATGCCAGAACATCCCTGCCTTTGACATCAGTCCATGGAAAGAGGAAAATGAGTAAAAAAGAGCCACTACAGCTATCAGCATAAACATACCAGCAGCTGTGCATAAACTTCAAGATGTATATATTTCAAATGAAAGTGGAGGTTATTTTTTGTGTCTTATGAGTTGAAAAGATTTCTTTTCATGCTACATAATAAACTGTTGTGACTGATTAACTGTGACTCATAATTTTGTTTTAATAACCTCCTCACAAATTCTGGTGTTCTGTGCAAAAATTTAAAAGAGGCGAGTAGGCAAAATATTTATGAAATGTAATATGCTGACAATGTTTTATAATAATAAGAAATGTAAAAAGCAAACTAAAAATGGGTTCAAAATTTATCAACTTTTTAAAAACTTGGTATTTGTCATCTGTAACATTTACTAATGTTATCTAGTGGTTAGAAATTGATAATGACTGGATTCTTGTTTGGAGATGTTCAAAAGCAACTAATATTCATTTGGTTTACATAAGTTAATTCCTATTTACTGACAAGTATAGAGGTACGAAAACAGTCAAAACTGATCCCACTTTATCTACAGCTAAACACAGGGTCACAGTGACTATGGGTAATTTATTTCAGATTGGTTTGCATGGCTGATGTTAGCAGAGCTAACACAACCAGCCTTCAATCCTCCTTGCAGGCTTGTGACTGGATGCTTGTGCTGGTTATACAGAACTACATTCCAGTGGTTATGTACAGTTTTACAAGACAACAACCTACATACAATGTTATTTTCTTAGTTACAATAATTACATCTGTGTCAGGTGGTTTCTTAATTAAAACTTCTAACATTGTGGCCCTCATAGGTGTATAAATATACAATATAGTCTTTGAAACAGACGACGAAAATGAACAAGGGCTGCCCACTTCATAGCAATTGCTATAACAGCATTCCCAAAACACACATCTGGACTTATCACTACAATCAATCAATCAATCAATCAATAAATCAATCAATCAATCAATAGATAAATAAATAAATAAATAAATAAATAAATAAATAAATAAAGTAGCATTTCCCCATTCAACATTCAACATGACTACATTTCAGCATTTGAATAGAGACCTGGATGTGATGGCTTTCAGACCAATCTGAATCAGTCAGATGAAACTAGCATCCATCTTCAGATAAAGTGGTGATAGCTTAGTGGAAGTTGTGTACTGTTCTTACAGAGGAGAAGGATGGAAATAACATTCCTACACTTTAAAATAAAGAATAAATCAGTACCCTTGTGAACTAAAACCTTGGTCAACAGCTATCTCACGTCACACATTTTTACTCTTCGGAATTTAATTAGGGCCTTCTCAAATCTAGGCTACTGGTTTTGTTGAGTTAAAATGACTTTGGGGCATTTTTTTGGTCTAAAATTTTTTGGTGGCCTGAACAAAACATGCCAGTGCTTTGTTTATCAACTGTAGACTGAGATTCTCTTATACATATGTTGCTGGGGGAAAAAACATAAGCAATATGTTATTGGATATTTCTTAATTGCAGGACAGACATTTCTGTTTCCATTCTATTTCTATTTTAACAGTTTTTGTAGATTTTCAGATTGCTATAACATGTCTTGAAGCCTACTCCATTTCTTAATACTCTTGACATAACTCCAAAACATTTCACTCACACACTGCCTTAACATGTTAACAGCCTGGTACAAAAAAAGAAAGACTTCAGCCTGAATGGCTAATTTCTTTACACACACTATACGAGGGTGAACAGCGTATTTCTCTAACTCTGCAGTTTAGAAGATATTATGATGAGTTTTCACAATCAGTGGCAGCTCACCTGACTGACAGGTAGGTTCCCTGTAACTGTTAGTGTGGAGGCTCAAAGCATTCTCTATTTTCAGAATGACTCCTGCTGATTTGTTTCAAAACTCTGTCAGAAACAAGTGAGTGACTAAATTCATTTGTTAAACAGTCAAGACAGGGCCGAGAGCAATTCAAAATACTGATACTGATTTCTTAAAATAAACACGTTGACTTAACTTTTATTCATGTTTTCTGCACCACAGCTTCAGATCAATGCAATGTTATGGGATTAAGAAAATCGTGTGTACCTGGAAATTTTGTGTAAGCAATTGAAAAAAACAAACTGAATCCAATAGTAAAATGGTCTCATCTGAAACTGACCCTTCTCGAGTAAAACCACTGATACAATGAGGAGAGGTGAACTGTTGAGCATTGGAGGGAGTTGGAGAGGCAAAGCTGCTTCTTGCGCAATAGACTCCTGCACAGTTCAGAGATCGACCACGGATGTTTTTGAATTACATCTCACAGCCTAAAATGACGAGAATAAATAGACCAAGCAAGATTACAGATGTTAGATAACTTTTATTTGATTCTTGTGTTTTTAAACTGCTAGGTGAACCGATTACTGAGACACATGGGCAAACACACGCTGCGTTACAAGTTCAATAAAAATTAATTAACACAACAATAACCAATTTTCACAATTAAGGGTGACTCAGGCGCAAAGCGAACCGTCTGCATGCTCACGGCACGTGTGTGTGCCACTGCATGCGTGCGTGCATGGAGCGCCTTTACGCACGATGTAAGGCTTGTCCCGTTTTGAGACCTGTTGAATAATAATAATAATAATAATATAGGCTATATATGCATAAAATTCAACATAGGGAATAAATTGCTCAAATGCTTTTTTATTACATTAAAATGCCAATCATTTTTTTTAAAAAAAGCCATTCAATTCAAGTTGAACACCACAACTTGGACAACTTGACCGTCTGAGGCTTTCTGATATTTTTCCTTTGTTTGTCACAACGCGTACATTTCTATTCTTTAGTGCGCCTTTTAATAATATCCCGCAATTTTTTTCTTCCCAGGAAACCGTGACAACATATTAGACAATTGTGAGCTACCTGTTGTATGTTAATTGCCTGCTATCGAGTTCTTCAAGTCAACGTGAAGTTCTCCCTGTAGGCTACGATAATGACCATCATTACAGGTCTGTCTGCAAAAAGTAGCACTCACAGAGTAATATTCACACGTGAGAACAACTACAGATTTATAATAGAAAGGAAATGTAGGCTGATGCTTGATCTGGGGGCAATGAAAAGAAATAATTCAATTCGTGCAACCTGGGGAAGCTTGTGACATTATCTGATCAGAAGCTGTGCAGATGGGTCAAAAATATACACGAACGAAACTAATGAGAGAGAGAGAGAGAGAGAGAGAGAGAGAGAGAGAGAGAGAGAGAGAGAGAGAGAGAGAGAGAACGTGAAAATAATTATTATAATGTTATTATACTAGGTATATGTACTATTATATTATAATAAAGATAGTCTGTCACTAATTTCAGGTAACTTTTTACCCTCTGATGAACCTAAATATCGTGTCCTTATTTGCAGGTGTCTCCACGCCTCTTTCACGTGAGCTGAAAGCATCAGTCTATGATTTGTTTCTAAATGAACTTCAGTGAGGTTACTGACGTTCCGGAAAAAGCAGTTTCTTCTCGTGTGAAATTGCAGAACAAGCCCGGGATGATGATGAGATTAGGAACAAGGAAGGACAAATGTGTAGTTATTCATCACCTCAGCTAAATTCCTGACAACAAAGTCTGGGCGTCACCCCAGTCTGCTAGACTATAAAAGAAGTCAAAACCTTGTCTGAAGTTCACTCCTGTCAGCAGGTAGATGCTCAGACTTAGAAAAAAAATTTAAAGCCGAGAGCCTTTAATTTTTTTTGTTCCAAATTTTGCGAAGTCTTTTTACTTAAAATATTAGATGCCTTTACTGTGATAGTCTGTTGAGACGCAGTGGATTTTTTCTTGTTGCACTAAATTGTCGTCTAAAAATCAGAGAATATTAGGAGGACTTGTGCCTTTGTCTGCAGACATGAATCAGTTTTTGTGTCTGCTGGCAACAGGTTTTTACCTGTGCTTGCAGCTCCAGGTGCATGCAGGTGAGTGCTTCCTTCATTTTCCCGATAGCAAGAAAATGCTCATGATTTATTTATTGCGTGACTTAAGTAATTTGGTACCACTTCATTTGTGCTCTTTGCATTTTAAGATTTTGTGCCTGGGTTGCATAATGACAACCAAAACTTCATATTAACTTTCAGACTCCGGTTTGAGCAGAAGAATGATTGAAGAGGCGGTGATTTCAGCCAAAGCCAACGTGGACTCTGCTTATACCTACTCCCGCCGGGTGTGAGTTTAATAACCCGTTTATCTGCTGTTTGAACCCTCAGTGATGGAGAATAACTTCACAGTACTGATGCCTTTACAACAATTATAACATAATATGTGGCATTCTAAAGAACACATATTCATAAACTTGTGCTGTCCAAACAACAAAGGTCCATCGATCGTGTCAAGAGAAATGCAGCAAATCCCTCGGATATCCTACATTTAGAGAAACAGCCAGCAGGTGCATCACGCAGTGCTGTGCGAGCAGCCGATTACATGGATAATGCAATCAAACTGATCCAAGGTTCCCCGGCAAGACGTCACAAACGCTCCATCAATTCCACAGGTGAGCAGCCTTTGCAGCTTTTCTTGATTTCCACACAAAAGTATCTGTACATAAGTTTCAGCTAAATGCATCTTTATTCTTTTAACAAGACCTTCTCACTGAGGAGAATCTGAAGTTTATCGCTGACCTGACTGGCTGTTCTGCCCGACAACGCCCCCCTTCCTGCAGAACAACCCCAAACTTGGACACGTTTCGTACAGCAAACAGTGTCTGCAACAACAGGTGAGGCAGCTGCTGAACTTCTATTTACTTTAAGTTAGAAAATGCATTTCCCTTATTTGGGGTTAGGTTTGGGATGCGTACAGCACATCCTGGTATTCTTTTACCCGGAAGTTCTTTTGCTCTGTTCAAGTGTTCAACAAACTCAAAGTTAAATGCAGTCCCATCATCAGAAAGGATAAAGACTGGGCTTATTTGTCTTGCACAGGGAAAACACACGATGGGGATCCTCCAACTCACCTTTTGTTCGTTGGCTCCCTGCTGAGTACCAGGATAGATTATCTCGGCCCAAAGGATGGGACCCCAGGGAAAAATTTAACAATTTTATTCTCCCCCTGGTAATCAGCTTGATTTTTTTTATAGCTAAAATGACTATGGTATAAAAAACATTTGTAGTATTACAATATCTTTTTTCCTGCTACCTGTTTCCAGGCTAGAGAAGTGTCAAACCGAATCCTGAGCACAGCAAACGATGATGTGGAGAGTGATCCTCTCTACACTCACCTGGTGACCATCTTTGGACAGTGGACTGACCATGATCTTACTTTCACTCCTCACTCTCCTGTCATCCGATCATTCAGTAATGGCATTGACTGTGACCACACCTGTGAATTCACAGAGCCATGCTTTCCTATTAAGGTGAGTGTAACAGCATTTTATAACAAAGGGGTAGAGAATATATGAAATAAAAAAAAAAAAAAAATGTGTGTGCTTCTTTCTCATGAAAACAGATACCAAACAATGATCCCCGCTTTGGCTCAAACTCAGAAGAGTGCATCCCCTTCTTCCGCTCAGCAGCTGCTTGTGGTTCTGGCAACAATGGCCACATTTTTGGTGCAAGCACTGTCCGTCAGCAGATGAACACTCTGACAGCCTTCATTGATGCAGGTCAGGTGTATGGTTCAGATGAAACTAAAGCTCATTACCTCAGGGACCTCAGCAATGATGACGGACTGCTGAAGGTCAACAAAATGTACTATGACCATGGTCGAGAATTGCTTCCCTTTAGTACCATGGACGCCAACATGTGTGCAACACGGGGAAAAATGACCAACAACAGCAGTGCAGAGGAGTTGCCATGTTTTATGGGTGGTAAGTTAAAGTAGGAAAGGCTGATGTTCACCATCCCCACATCAAACCAAAATGACAACAACTTTCTCCTCATTTTGTGACTTTAAGGTGATGAGCGTGCCAACGAAAACATAGCTCTAGCAGCTCTTCACACAATTTTCATGCGTGAACACAACCGCCTTGCTCATGCTCTGGGTCGAATCAACCCTACATGGGATGGAGAGAGACTCTATCAAGAGGCACGCAAGATCGTGGGTGCATACTTGCAAGTAAGAGAAGGGCTTTGCAGCATGGATCCCTGAAATGTGTTGCAATGATTGAAGAGATAGATGGTATATCCTTGCGTGGTAAAGTTGACTAATTTTTTCTTTTGTCTATTAGGTTATCACTTTCCGAGACTACTTAACCCATATTGTTGGACCAGACTTCATATCAAAGTACCTCTCAAGCTACCCTGGTTACGATGAAGACACTGACCCCAGTATTGCCAATGTGTTTGCTACAGCAGCCTACAGGTTTGCACATGCGGCAGTACAGCCTTTGATATTTCGTCTTGATGAGAACTTTAATGACCACCCAGATTATCCCAGCCCACCGTTGCACAGATCCTTCTTTGCACCGTGGAGGATAATTTATGAAGGTATGTCAAAGACCTTTAACTTTTTATTTCAAGCTTATTGCTTTGAAACAGCAACACTTTACATTGAGAGCAGACAGAAAGATTTAGAGTTAAAGAAAAATAACTAAGATAAGAGTTGCTATCTATCCTGGTCAAGAATGAACTTTTTTATAAATATTGTTATTTCCCGAATGTCTGAGTAAAAATTAAGAGTTGGAGAGCCCTGAATGTTCAATAGAGGAGAAAAAAATAATTTCAGGGGAATACTGCTGCCTAGCAGCTGAGTGCTGTTAAAACTAGCATAATTTGCCGGACTGGATCTGCAGTGTTAATAGTCTGAAGTTAACAGAGATGGTATTTTTAAAAAGAATGCAAGTGATTTGAATATGAGGACCAAACTAAAATACTCACAACACTTTTGCTTTTCAGGTGGTCTTGATCCAATTGTAAGAGGTCTGGTGGCCAGAAAGGCAAAGATTAACACCCAGGACCACATGATGTCTGATGAGCTGAGGGAGAGGTTGTTCAAGTTCAGCAGCGCCTTGGCCCTTGATCTTGGCGCTCTCAATATCCAGAGAGGCAGAGACCACGGACTTCCTGGTATTTATATAGTTTGAACCTTTTGTCATATTTTGTTTTTGAAGCAATGTACATGGGTTTCCTGGAACTGTGACATGCACTAAAGATCTGAAGTCAAATAGAGGAGACGCCCATTGTTAGTGGTTTTATCTAAAGACAACATAGGCCTATACAAGAAAACAAATATACAAAAGGTGAATGAAACAATAATGACCAGATGCCAAAGGTTCTTCTGTAAAGGCCGCTTGTAACAGCCCTCTGTACATGGTCTAATTAAACCTCTCAGAGAGCTCCTTCTACACCTGTGCATTCTTGTTATTTAAAGCATTTCTTGCTTCCATCAATGTACAACAGATAACTCACTTGAATCCAACCAACATTCTCCCATCTGTGTTTCCTTTATTAGGTTACAACAAATGGCGGAAGTTTTGTGGACTGTCTGAACCAAAAAATCGAGCACAGTTGACTAAAGTTTTGCAAAATGCTGATCTTGCCAAGAAGCTCCTGGAACTGTACGGTACGCCTGACAATATCGATGTGTGGATAGGAGGCTTGGCAGAGCCGTTTGTGGAAGGGGGTAGAGTGGGACCCCTGTTTGCCTGCCTCATTGCTAAGCAGTTCCAGAAGATTCGACAAGGAGACCGGTAAGCAAACCAAAGGAAGAACTGAAGTTACATAAGTAATTTAGTTTTGCTGAAATGTAGTGATAACTTCATCATTGCAACATGACATTAATGCCGACATTTTAAGACATAAATATTTCCAAACCTTCCAACCTCAGGCTTTGGTGGGAAAATGATGGTGTCTTCACTGAGGCCCAGAGAGAGTCTCTGATGAAGACATCACTTGCTCGAATCATCTGTGACAACACCGGGATCACTGAAGTACCTGAGAACCCTTTCCTGTACCGCCCTCGAGGCACTGGTTACACCCAGTGTAAGGACATACACAGCTTCGATCTCAATCCATGGAGTGAGTTGTTGTCCTAAAATGTCTCCAAATTCTTTTTCTGACTGTACACGATTAATACCAATATGAGAGTATCTTGAAGGTATTGATTTTGTTTTCTGTATTTTCCCAGAAGAAAACCCAAACACAGACTCAGAAAGTAAGTCAGTCATTTCTTGAGCTGTTATCCAAACAATTCTACATTTATTTTACTCTTTACTAATTTAATGAAAAGATTTTTTAAAATAATAATCCTTTTTTTTTTTTATTTCCAAAGACACAACTGAAGAGTCCTCTTGGCTACCTGGTCCCAGAGGCCCCCCTGGACCCCCTGGTCCCAGAGGACCCCCTGGACCTCCAGCTACTTCAACACATGTTGCTTTCTCTTTGGTGTTAGGCAACGACTCTCCCAAATCTCAAAATCCCATCAAATTCCGCAGGGTCTTGTACAACGGACAGAACAGCTATAACATCCTCACAGGGGTTTTCACCTGCACTGAGCCAGGTGTTTACGAGTTCTCATTCCACTGTATCAGCAGCCAGGCAGATGCCACTGTGGATCTTATGCGTAATGGCAAACTGGTCCTGCACTCATTCATCACTTCTCAAAGGGGTAACTCAGTAGCCAGTGGCAATGCATACGTAAGGCTTGAGAAGGGAGACAAGGTGTGGCTGACAGCACCGGAGGGTACCAGAGGCATGTATGGTGACAGTACCTTTTCAGGGCATCTGCTCTTCACAGAGTAAGAAACTTTTTTCATACAGCTGCTGAACCATTAAATCACACACAGTACAACAAATCTGACCTGTTATGTAGCCTAACATGCACTTTAGAAAGGTACTATTCTTCTGCATAGCACATTTTTTTTTGCCCTGTACATAATTATGTGTGCCTCTTCCTACTCGTTAACCCTACTTTGTTAGCTGATGTAGTATTCTTATTCTCCTGTCTATGCAGAATGCTGAATAATATTTGAGAAAGATCTCTTTTTCAGGTTTTAAAGTAAATGAAGGAGTATTTTAAAGCTAACCTACAGTAGTATTGTGGAATGAGGGGTAAGATGCATGAACTTAATTGCTAAAAAACCATGACACTCCCCCCACCACCACCCCAATTTAATTCATAAATCTTGTTTGCTTTTGATTTAGTCAATGATTTTTTTTTTATTTTTCTTTGTAAATTATTTTAAAAGCTTTGCAGTACTGTAAAGTATTTACAGCCCTGTTCTGTTTTGTGAATTGATAATAACTATCATACAATCTTGAAATAAGCTAATTCGCACAAGAGCTCTGATTTTTTTTATTGATTTGCCGAATGCATTTTTTTTTTCATCCGGGGTTGAAGTATAAGACTTTGAGTCACTTTTTGTCTGAAATAAATAGTTTTTGTACATGTCAAACTCTGCCTCTGTGAGAAATCTATGATTACACAAAATAAAGCTACAGAATGTGGGACCATATATTGCCAGCAGACCCTGGAAACTACAGCTGATGATTTCCAGCAAACCAGTAGATGGCACTGACATACAACAGAGCCATGAGCCATACAGCGCACACAGGACCAACCCTGCTTTTGAAACTGAACTCTTGATATGAAAGTGCCCACCTTTTTTAAAAATTACGAACATCTTAATAAATGATTTATTTATTTTTTCTTAAGGAGCATACATTCACAACTTTGTGATAGCTTCAGTAAAATGAAGTAAAATAATTACATTTTGATAGATTGGAGCACAGAACTCATGGAAATACTCAATAAGAGTACTGATATTTTATACATTTCTGTATTTCTTCTTTCTTTGTTACCACTAGAAAAATTCTTCTCTCTAAAGACACTGCTTGGGGAACTGAAAAAAAACTCATGCTATCTCTCAGTGGTCCTTGTAAAAATGATTTTAAATATAAAACTTTCACAGTATACCATGAGATTCTCAACCAGAAAACTGGTTAAAAAGTGAAATGGTGTTAACAGAGATTCAATTAGTCAAACTGATATTATTGGACTTTTAGTACTTCATGACTAATGTGATCATAAAACATGAAGGGCATATACACTGTACTTTTTATTGTATAATTTTATACATCATGCTTACCTGAAGTCATCTGTTACTGCCGTCCATGTCATGATTTGAGTTATTATGTGGCATGTCATGCCCAACTTTTAGAGTTCAATTTCCATCTTGATATTTTAAATAATGACTCCAAGAACAACCAGAGTGGAAAAAATACTTTAATTCTAAAAGTTCTAACACTTAATGATTTTTACCCTGGACATGTGCCATAAAAGGTAAATCCCAGATCTTTCACAACACACTCCTGAAAAATTGCTGCATTTGACTCAGACATGGGTGTTGTCATTACTCACTGACATGGCATCAACTTGGCACAGGAGGCCTAGCTTTGTTCACTGTATAATGTTATGATTGGAAGAAGATCCACTCTTGAATGACAAATGTTTTGACAGTTTGTAATCCCTTTGAGCTGGGTACTTTGTATGCCTGAGACCTTTGATTATGAGTAACCAGAACACTTAGTTTAAAAAGGAGGAACCACAGCAACATCCACTCTGATTTCACAGTGAAATTTTAAAAGTCTGTATTGACAGAAGATCAAATCAGGCGTTCCAAAGCTTTATAGATGAAATTGTATCCAACAAAACTGTTGTTGTTTTTTTTTTAACTGATGTCTCATTACACTTTAGTAAACGTTTCAGCCAATGACTAGCCTTCTATTGGGCTTCCAGCCGGAGAAAAGGGGAACAAGCCAATTATAGTCTCACCTGAGTAACACTTTATCAAGCCCGTTTCGGGATAAATTATTATCTTTGTTCAAACTTAGAATTTGAGTTCGATTCTAAGAAAACTATTTTTAAGGTGGTCACTCTTCAGTTAAGGAGGTCAGTACTCCCCAGAGAGGTCTGCATTTTTTCCTAAATAAGAAGAAAAAAGAGTGCGAGAGCAATATAAAGCGATCGATGGGAGTTGTTGCGGGTGTTGTTTTCTACATTGAGGAGAGGAGGGACGGGAACCAGCTGCTACACACGCATATGAACACACAAGCACGCACACACACAAACCGCGACCCTCCTGACCTCGTAGACACAGTGCCATCCAAACAGAGTGGTTCAGGGTGTCCCATGGGAGTAGGGGAATGCTGGTGAGGACGAGCGGCACACGATACCCCATTGTTTGGTTTAGCAGTCACTGATTCCCCCTAAACATCCCACACAGACACACGCTCGCGCACGCAGCCTCCTCCATAAAACCCACCGGCTGAGCGTCTCAGTGGGTTAAATTGATTAGAAAGACGTTTGTGGTTGAACTAATCCTTTGTTTTGAGCCTGACTCTCCGCTTCACCGCATCAGTAAAGCCACACGTTGGAGAAAGAAGGAAAAGTTCTGCGGATTGTGACAAACTCTGGCACACCTGTGGGGTTGCCCAAGAGTCGGTCTGCGAAACAAAGCCAAATGCAGAAAGAGAAAATAGGTTATGGAAAAAAATAGATTCAATTACAGGTTATTTTCTCAATTAAATGTTGTGTAGGCTATTTTAGGACTTTGAGTTTTAACATGTTGCTACTAAAACGACCTACAACAGATAAATCACGCCATTATGTCTCAAAAAATTGTTTTATGAGATAACGCTACCAGATAAAACTAGGCTACATTGTTTGGGACTAAAGGGAGAGGGGATTTTTTTGGTAAAAAAAAGATTTCCTATTTATTTATTTATTTATTTATTTATTTATTTATTTATTTATTTATTTATTTAAATTGAATAAAACTTTTAAATAACCATGAGTAAAATAGGTCTCATAAAAGGACTTGTTTTAGCCTACTTTCCATTCTTTGAAAACCTGTTTGATCAGCGGACACCTGGACACCATAATATGTTTAGGTAAACAAATGATACCACCAAACATTGGCTGAATCCATTTATTGGGTTGGACTGTATTTCAAATACGTCTTACAAGTGCTGGGATTTAAAACGAAAGTTTTGTATATCTAGTCAAGTTTATAATTGGATTGAATTGAGTGAATTCAGAATGGGAGGGTTCGATACTAATAGCACCCTCACAACCATCAGCTGAGTTTATGGAACGAAACCAGCGTATATAGCCCAGCTTTACCTTATTAATAGTGATCCTATCTGCGTTATGTCCACGTGATTGGAGGAATAATGAATTATAGTGTCGTCATCATTAGGCCATAGTTTTTTTTTTCATGCCCAAGTTGAGTTGTCAACCGTTTTAGAGGTAGGGAAGTGGGTGAGGGACCCGGCGACAGGGCGGAGACTCGGTGGCAGGATTCCCCAAGACTGCGCTCATAATTGGGGGAACATCTGACTTTGTCCCGAGCTGGCAGATGGTGAGCTGAGGCGGGATCCAAAGGGGGGAGATTTACATCCATTGTCCGGGTGCACAAACTCCACACAGAAACAATGGTATCGGTGAGGGGCAAGGACCCAGGGGTAGAGGGAAAAAAAACAACTTTCCTTTTCAGAGCCAGATGAACAGGAGCAGAAATTACTTTTTGAGTCTACTTAAAAGTTACCGAACGATGCTTTCGAGTTTTATGGCTTTGAAATACAACGTAGATCAGTTTTCACGTTTGAATATAAAGATTAGGAATTTAAACTGTTGAGATTCTTTTCTTTTCTCCCTTGTTGTTTGGTCAGAGAGGAGTTATTATTGGAATATTTTGAATGTTGTCCGAAGCTAAGCAAGAAACCGGAGAAACTTGAAAAAAAAAAAACAACATAAATGTCCCTCCGTTACATTATCAGCCTTAGCCTATTGTACCCGCTTTCCAGACCGGTTTCTGTTTGATAAAAGAGTCTGTGGTATTGATTAAGAACTAATTTGGGACAGTGTCAGGCTGCGCTCCAAACGCCAATCAGAGCGCAGCCTCTCCTCCGCTGCACAAGATTGATGGACCAACCAGACGACCATTGTTCCAGATGACAGTGATGCGATGCCTCCTCAGCGGAATCACCGCGTTCAAAGCAGCAGACGGTCGAGCTGCTGAATGCGCGCCTGTCGAGAGCGCACTTGTGTTGGGTTTGACTTGAATGAATAGACTAAATAGGATTTGCTGTTACAGACCATTCAGGGCAGCAGCAGATCAGTGTGTACAGGCCAATTTGTGGATTTTTCCAAACCGTCAGGAATGAAAAAAAATATAAAAGCGTCTATCGCACTCTTCAACAATGTTTAAAGAGAAAAGTTAAATGAATAAAGAGTAGTGAGTTTAAACCTCCCTCGCCCCTATAAAGAGGATCTTTCGCCTTATTTACAACTGTGTAAAAAAAATGATATGTCGTTTAAGAAAAGCACACACACTCACACACACACACATCCATTTTTTCTTATTGATGTGATTTTCCTTGGTTATCACTTTACTCTACTTGATGCCCAAGTTTGCAGCCACACTCACTGGTTAGATGCTGAATCTGGTTTTAGTCTAAACAACGGATGCACTTTACACCAATGAGAGCATCCATTTCAACAATCGGTCCCCCATATGGCACTGAGGCCCCTCCTCCACGCGCTATCCCGGCAGAGGGTCTCATTCATGCTTCATCACAGCGCTTCACTGCAAGCTCCCCGGCCCACGGATCAACTGTTCGGATCCAACCAGGCCTCCCGACCGAGAGAGAAAGAGACTTTCCTCACACACATTTATCATAAACATTATTCTGAGAGTGACTCGCGCTGAACTGTGAGAAGTTCAGCCCCCCAGCAGGTGACCATTTGCGCCCGTGCGACCGCTGGAGATCTGCGCGTGGACAATGCTTGCAATTAGCGGAAGAACACATCTATCATCACTTTTTCAGCCTTGAAGAAAATATGAGTGGATTTTAGCTGTGAATTCATTTGAAACATCACGCTGCGTCGGCCTTTAATATAGCTCTGTGAAAGCTGCGGAGAAAAGCAGCATCTTGGAGTTGGTCTTCTGTTGTTGCAGAAGTGCTCAAGCTCTCAAACTCAGATTTTTTTCTGTTTCTGAAGTTCAAAAAAGTGCATCGAAACGAGCAGGATAGGGCTTAAATGTTCGGAATCCAAGAGCATCTGATACGAGAAGTGAGTGGATTAAAGGAGAGAAGTCTTGGAGAGGAGATGGATCCAGTCCGGTCCTGGGTGCGTAATGTCGGCGTTGTGGATGCGAACGTTGCGGCGCAAAGGTACAGTGCACATTTGATACCCTCTGTTCATGTTCATGTTAACAACGAGACAGAATTAATTTGCATGGTCTGTACAGTTTATCATATAAAATGATTTAAGAACTTTCCTCATGTCAGAACAGAGACTTAAACTACTTGTTGGCAAACATGACAAAAGTGCACTTCAGAACAAACTGCCCCAAACCCCTAAAAATCTTAAAATTAAAGACAAGACTTTGTTCCAACTCTCAGAGAAATTATTTCTGGTCATTTGCATGAAAGGTGAGTGGGCCTTTATTGTCCAAACTTAAACTAAAAACCTTATTCTTAATATTCAGTTTGACATACGCAGAATCAGATCAAAGAAATGCATCTAATCGTCACTCATAAAAAAACGTCACTCCACGGATTCACACACAAAAGTACAATTTCAGCTAACTTTAAAGTTATGTTTTTCTGTGACTTAATCTAACAATTGCCACAGCCGCTTCTTTTCTGACGTGCGACGTTGATTTTTAACATGGTTCTCTTTAATGTTTTTCCTGGTAAAACATGCCATTATATATACATATTCCAGACAATCCCTGAACCGATTTATCATTTTCTTTACATTTTGCACCTCTCGACAGTTCACTGCTCTTAGACTAATTGTGTCCAAAAGTCATCAGAGCGCGGTGACGTATCGAAGAGAAAAGAGTAAACAGCATCAACGTGATAATATATTTAATATTGATTACTGAGAGATACAACAAAGGGAATAGACGTGCTCTTTTTTAGATGAGACATATTTCAAGGAATGCTTCCTTTCTTATAGTTTTTTAAATCCTTAATTATTTCTAAATTATTTTAAGTATGTTCAAGCGATGAAGGACCTTCCTCTCAGATTTTCCGTCTCAGAAAACGCTTTATTGCGGTCACAAATAATATTATCAGAATAATATATAAATTTATGTCTGATTTAGAACAAGCTGATAGGGGGTATGTTATCCAAAACGTTAAAGAAAAAAAGTTTTTTCATGTAATTTAAAATATTAAAATACTTGTTTTTTTCCTTATAAGAAACTATTCTTAACTCACAAATTAATCTTGAGATAGTAACTTCTCAAAAATATTTAATGCTAATATATATATAACTATAGATATAACAATAGCTGCTTCTTTCTCATCTTTTTAAGTTTTGATTGCTTCAAAAATTCCTTTTTTTCCTGATTTCTCCCTGTCATTTTTTCAAATCTGCATTTTTTCCAAGTTTTGAAAACAAAAAAATCACTATTTTTAACTTGTAATATTTCTTCCAGTATTTGGTAGTGATTGATTATTGTATACAAGTGTGAAAGAATCGACTATAGAAAAACAACTTAATAACCAACTAGAAGTTTAGTCACTCAAATAAACTTTGCAAAATAAATTTAATATATTTCAGGTTAAAATCAGTGCAGTTGTCATGAATCACTTTCAGTTGATAAATGTTTACAGCCTTTATTTTTTCTTTGAGTGATAATTCAATCATAAATGAATTTATTTGTCAGGTGATAGTTGAAAATACTCTGAAAAGCTTAAATCTTCATTGAACTCAGTGTGACGTCTTTTGAGTTTTATTATGTGATCTGTGCGTTTCTTCCTCAGTGGAGTTGCTCTATCCAGAGCTCATTTTGAGAAGCAGCCGCCCTCAAACCTCCGAAAGTCAAACTTCTTCCACTTTGTGCTGGCACTCTACGACCGCCACGGGCAGCCTGTGGAGGTGGAGAGGACGGCGTTTGTGGACTTTGTGGAGCATGACAAGGTGTGTCAGTGTTTTTGAACCAGTGATGATGTAGTGAGGATCATTAAAGGATGTCATTGATTCACAATTTAGTAATCATCATCCTCACCCCTAAAGCCAAACAGCAACATGATAACTGTGTGTATCCGCTGCAGGATGTATCTGTGATGTTCTGGATTTGGATCCAGGTGCTCTGCTTGATTTTTCACAGTAAAGTCGAGCATATCGAACAGCTGACGGCTCCATGTTTACACAGCTCTCTCTCCATGAGCTGATGATGTGGGATTGAAAAAGAATATCTAATGACTAATTAGCAGCTTGCCTCATTAGGAGGACATCACTACTTTTTGAAAAATGCAAATGAGGCTTGCTCCTGTTAAGTTATACAGTGAACTAATCATCAAAGTCTCTTTTCCTTCATCCCCCCTCCCTCACACATACACACTCTAAATCTGCTGAGAAAGGGGGGCTGGATTCCTCAGGTTGGACAAGACCAAATTAAGGAAGGCAGACTTTTGAGAGCGACTGCAGGGAAGGGACTGGAGGCCTTATGCCCTGTGTTGATGGATGTTTCTGCCATGTGGTGAGGGGGGTGAGAATCTCCCGAACTGAAAACTGAGGACAGCATCCTGTCAACGGTTCAAACATAGTTTTACTATAGATTTCATGGACAGGGATGGGGGTAGAAGGAGGTGGAGGGAGCTGATGCCAAGGCTGGAAGTTGTCAGAGAGCTGCCTCACAGGCCAGTGTGGAGCAACATGACGGCAGTGGAGGAGTTCATTTTCTGCATGGTTACCCTGGCATCTGTTTCTGCTCCGTAATTAAGCAGAGGTAGAACGACGGCGTGGAGAAATAAATGTTCCTCTGTGTATATTTACAAAACTTATGAAGCCAGGCAGGCATCTATCTCCAGTCTCAATCTCACTTTTGATATTAACTTTTGAGCTCTGTTGCTTCCTAACTTATCTCTCTGCATCTTAATTCCCCCGCTACTTCTTCTTCCTCCTCCCTCAACTCAACTCAACTGTCTCCTCTTCCCCACTTTCTCCACTTCCTCGACCTCCTCGCTCCCTCTCCTCCTCCTTTCGCTCTCGTCTGTGTGATGCCAGCCTCCTGGGTTATTGGACCAGAGAGCATTCCTTTGAGACCACTTAGAAAGACCAGTGGAGGTAAAGAAAAAGAAGGAACAAGAGAAGAGAAGAAGTGAGAGGCTAGTGAGGAGCCTGGGGTGGGGGGTGCGGGAAGGAAGTTTTTCTGTCAAGGTCGAGTGCTGCTAAGTCTCACATACAGTACTTTCCACTTTGCACACACACACATGCACATCTATCTGTTCTACCTCTTTGCTGGGCACATTTGATCTGAAGGTTTTAAGAGTTTGTATTAGACATGATAGGTCAAAGCCTACAAAGAAGATCCCTCTGAAGGTTAAGCGCTCGGCTCAGAGGTCCCGTATGAGCTCTGAGCATACAACCCTCTGATCTCCATGCTGCGTCTCCCACAGAGGAGCAGGAGAGCTGCAGGATTATTGGACAAACTCACTGATGCTTTGCTGTACTTATCTATGCCCCAAATGTGCTTAACTGCATGTCCCTGTGTGTGTGTGTGTGTGTGTGTGTGTGTGTGTGTGTGTGTATCTGTGTGTGTGTCCTCTTTTTCCAAGGAGCAGACGGGAGAAAAGACCAACAATGGCACGCACTACAAACTACAGCTGCTCTACAGCAACGGTGAGTGGAGTCCGACACCAGAGCTCAGATTACAGCTTGATTCTCTGACATCAGAGGTGTTCAGTTTGATCATTAAGGCAGCTACTCTAAGGATAACATGTAGGAGGAGTTGAAAAAGGTCATCTGCGACATGACACACACCTTTTCACTGAAATCATCATCCTCTCCTGCCTCACCCCTGAGCTCATACATTACCTCCTTCTTGTCCTCTAATCACTGGATGTGCACAATCCAAATTCAAGCAAACTCTGCACCCATGTATGAGGAGATATGTGGTACATATTGCCACCCCAACACAGCCCCCCTCCAGTCTCCTCCAACCCCCCATGGTGCTCCCACATCAGATCAGGGGGATACAGAGAAACTCAGTTCCCATGAGCCACTGCTGCCCCTACTCTGCCATCGCAGTGGCACCCATGGGAGAGAAGATAAAAGACATGTTCCAGAGCATCCCCCTAATACAGTCTCTCTCTACACACACACGCATACAGACACACACTGACACACACATACAAACGCACCACAAGCACTTCCTCTACATCCCCTCCTCTCATCCTCTTCCCCCGAGCGATATCAAAGGCATCTCAATCGAGACTTTGATGAGAGGAACACGTTTTAAAAGCAATACTCTCTAAAGTCTCCATAAAAAAAAATCCTTGGGCAATGCACTCGTTTCTCAAGGAGCGATTCATTACATGTCGTTTTTCCCTCCTGTGTGATTTACAGGTGAGATTTTGCAGCATTATGAGGATCAGGTGTTGTAGAAAGGTTTCTCTCAGACCTTATAAAAACAGAATTTATCCTTAAAACAGTTATTGAACTACGACTCTTTTTTTCCTACCTGTTGGTGTTTATCTCGCAAAGCAAACCAAGACCTACCCAAAAAGGATCCGCTCAACAAATCGTGAGCTTGGGGTTGTAAATTTTGGCCTCGAAGTAGAACATGACTAATAATCATCAAACATCAGCTCATTCCTGATCCCCCCAGAAACCATCAGGGAGAAATATGAAGTGCATGCCAATCTTAGTCCTCTATGTTGACTGGATAGAGTTCAATGATCCTTCTGGGAGCTAGTGCAGAGTTTAAGATAAAAAGATATTTTTGTCATAAATCTTTCTGTTTTATTTTGAGAATCCTGAGCCGTCTTTACCTTTTACTGACGAGTTAAAGTACAGCGAGGGGCTTCAACACAGGTTCAGTTGCTTTATTTGTGGTATTTGCAATCAGAGTCAGAAGAATCTGCATTTGTTTTTGCTCTTTTCTATGAAGTGGAGGTTTCTCTCTCTCTGCACTTACTGTTCTTACCTTTTCTTTGAAGGGTTGTTAAATGCATTGAAAACAGTTCTTTTTCTCTATTGCAGGGGTCCGCACAGAGCAGGATCTTTACGCACGACTTATTGACTCTGTCACTAAACAGGTTGGTGAATTTATCAAGTTGTCTTGAAGTGTATGTGTTCTTTAGCTGTAAGTGTGTAATTTTAATCAGTGCTACATGAAACTCAACCTGTCCCATTGCTCCTCATTTCCTCTTCGTAGCCCATATCGTATGAAGGACAAAACAAGAATCCAGAAATGTGCAGAGTCCTGCTCACACACGAGGTTATGTGCAGGTGAGTCTTAAACACACACAACTTTTACCCTCAAGGATGTAATTCGAATATCCATCACTGTCTCTCACTCAGCTTCATCTCACTCTGCCTGAAATGTGGTTTTGTGACAATACTTTGGGATCTACCACTTTTTATAAAAAACTAGACTGTGGTTAAAAAGTAAGTCTAGCCTGACTGTCATCATCCTTGTAAGCATTGTAACTCCCCCGCTGCTTTCTGGTGTAACGCAGCTTGTCCCTGACCGGCTCCTGTTTCTTCCTCTGCTGCAGCAAGTACCCAGATGCACTTAAGGGAAAGAAATGCACATTTTTCGTAATGAAAAAATAACTCAAGGTCTACTGTTTGGCTAAAACATCATGTCAGAACCTTGTCAACATGTGATGACAAGTTTAGTTTTATGTTGTCAGCGGTACAGACAGTTGTTATGATAGCGAGGCCGTTCAGGAGTCTAGTTACATCGTAGGGTTTTGGTTTTAATTTGGAGAATAAAGAAGAAGGTTTTGGATGGAGAAGAAGCCGAAAGGACCGGTCCTGAAGTGGGGCAGTGACCCAGGATTTGAGGGGCAGCATGGGGGGAAGGATAAGGGGTCCAAGACCCGGGGAGAGGGTCTAAAACAGAGTTGGGGTTTGCCATTGTGCAGCCAGCAGATGCCCAAATGTGACTCACAGCTGGCTAATAACAGAGCCGAGGAGGCAGAGGGCAAGCGTCACAGCTGGGGAGTGAGGCCGTCTGACAGGGGGGCGGAGGGGGGCAGGGCAGGGCCAAGCTGGGAC
This sequence comes from Labroides dimidiatus, assembly GCA_030710495.1. Taxonomy (NCBI): domain Eukaryota; kingdom Metazoa; phylum Chordata; class Actinopteri; order Labriformes; family Labridae; genus Labroides; species Labroides dimidiatus. The sequence continues at coordinate 18,482,503 of CM061153.1, read as the reverse complement.
ACGAGAGGGGTGAGGCGAGGTGTAGGGGTGGCAGATGGCTAGGGGTGGGGGCACTTTTGTTATGCAGCGAAGGGGACTTTAGGGAGGAGGGAGGGGATGGCCAGCAGGCTCCTCGGACAGGACTGCTGACGAATGGTAGGATGTTGTGGGATGGTGTGTGTGTGTGTGTGTGTGTGTGTGTGTGTGTGTGTGTGTGTGTGTGTGTGTGTGTGTGTGTGTGTGTGTGTGTGCAATGAAGCTGCATGGGGGTTGAGTTTGATTTTGAAATCAATGTGACAGATTGCCTGGCTGGCTTTTCACTTGTGAATGGTCTCTCACTGTTTGTAGGGTGTGTTGTTGTACCTTTTCTTCCTCTTTTATTCTTTTGTGTCTTTCTCCCCTCCCCTCTTACTCCTCTTTTGTGTGCTGCTGGATCTCCGCCGACTGTGGAGCAGAGCAGTCTGGGCCTGTGGATGTAGATGGGCCAGACGAAAGATGGCTCCTCCTGTTTAATTTGTGTGTTTTTTTCACTTCCTCAACTGACGTTTCTTATCTCCTTTTTTTCTTTTTCTTTCCTCTCAGTCGCTGTTGTGAGAAGAAAAGTTGTGGCAACCGAAATGAGACACCATCTGACCCCGTCATCATTGACAGGTAAAGAGGTCAAACATGTCCTGCACAGTCTCCTTCACCTCAAACAAGGTTTTCTTACAAACAGTGTTTAGTTGTCTTTTCACATGTATCGTCTGCACATAAAAAAATAGAGCTGACACTGTGTTCCCGAAAGCTGTGACCAAACAGATGTGGCATTTAAGGCCGAGTAAGAGGAGCAACTTGAAAGCAGAATGGAAGCATGAGTATTGAGAAGTAAAGGCAGGGGCACTGCCAGGGATTTTTGGCCCCATGAAAGATATCATATTGAGACTTATCATTTTACTACTGTGAATGGTTGTTCTACTGTACGACCATTGACAGAAATCAGCCCTTAAAACCATCCTCACTTTTCTCCCCCGTGTGGGGCCTCTAATAGCTGTAGGTGCAAGTTGAAATGTTGGAATATCATCCACAAAAGAAAAGACACAAAAAGTCATTTAAAGAATAAAATCCTCTCATCACATTATCCTGCAAGGTAAAAAAAAATCACAGGCTTACCAGTAGTTACAGTTTTCACACACACCTGTTACCTGCTGCCATCAGCCAGTCAGGGCAGAGCTCAAATGTTCAATACGGAATCAATCATCCTGCGTCTGTTAAATGAGTACAAATTTTGTAATCACAAAACTTACTCATCATTTTCACTCTCAGTATGCACTGGCACAGTTATGCATATATTGTGTGAATGTACTTGTGCTGATACATTTATGCAACTTCAGGGTATCTAAAGCTGTCGGTATATGCAGTACATAGTGTCCATGTTTGCTCTCCATGAGTTTTTCCCTCTTTTCCTCTCGCCCTGCTGAGATCTGTTTCACTTTGGTCACTCATTACCTTCAGCAGCCAACACTGCACCTGAAGCCTGCCCAAAGCATAGGTTTTCCTTTATGAGAAGCATGTGGATCTTTCATCCCGGCAGACTGGCCCACATATGTAGTAAATGTTCACCCTGACAGCCTGTTATCATCGGGCTTGAAGGCAGATGACCACCACCATAATCGGCGTGTGTGAGGGCCTTCACGTTCGAGGGATTTTGGGAGGTCTCACACTGTCTGCCTGGCATTAACCAGTGTGATGAATGCTCATAAGCAGACCGCATGTGAAATATTTTCTATGTGAGTCATGGATACAACCTTTATCTCCGCTCTCTCCTCTTCTCCTTCTCTTTCTCTCCTTCCCTCCTTCCCTCAGATTGTCTGTCTAGAAACACTCACTTCACATACGTCAAGGACCCTTTTCTCTCCCCTCCTCAGTTCGAGCTGGCTGGCTGTTGACAGTATGTCTCAGAGGATCTCGACTGAAGATAGTTTTCATATAACGGAAAAATTGGGCTGTTGTCTTTTGAAAATTTTCCCAGAATACCTTGGGCCAGCTGTTTTTCTCATTTACTGTTGCACATTACTTTCCCAATAACTCCCTCGGCGCTGTTTTCATACTTCCTTCTTACATGGCCAAAACTCCTCCAAATTTGTTTGTAAGTAGCACAGAGAAGAGAAGAGTGATCTTGTTATATATCTTTTTTCTTGCTGTCTCTGTGTGTAGGCCCGTTCAAATCATTGACCTACTGTCCTCTCTAATCACACTGGGCATATTCCGTCCTGATAGGGGGCCTCCTTCCTGACTGGCCTGCAAAATCCTTCCCTCAGGGAGCAGCCTATTAGCAATCGTTTAATGTTTGATAAGCAAATGGAATTTTGTGTTGGCCTGTGCCCCACATCCCACCATTTGTGCACACCATCTTTTTACTCCATGCAAACAAACAGCAAAAGTGCAAAAAATTGGAAGGGCAAGCTTTCTGTGTACGTCCAGTGGATGTATACAAACTATTTGTAGTCTTGTATTTTTATTGTGTGTAGACCCTTGCTCCTTTATTTATGTATGTATATGAATGTATGTGCGATTGTCTATGTGTCGCTGTGACCCCTACTTTGACCTTTTTCTCTAGTCACTGCTTGGGTCTTAAATTATTCATGTGTGTGTGTGTGTGTGTGTGTGTGTGTGTGTGTGTGTGTGTGTGTGTGTGTGTGTGTGTGTGTGTGTGTGTGTGTGTGTGTGTGTGTGTGTGTGTGTGTGTGTGTGTTTGGAGGAGACGGTCTGTTTCTGTGGCTCCAGTAATCAGCCTCCTGCTCCCAGCCCCAACACCTGTTCTCCAATTAACATGCAGCGTGTTGGGGCCCACTCACTCCTCTTGCTTTCTACCCCTTTTCTTCCTTCTTTTTCCCTTTTCTCTCCCAGCCTCAAGCTCCCTCGCTCCTTTCCTCAACTACTCCTACCTCTACTTTTGCACTTCCTTTCTCTTTTCCCACTTCCCTCACTGACTTCTTCTCTTCACATCTTTTAACTCCCCTGCTCTTCTTTCCTTTTTTTTCCCTCCACCACCAGCAGCTCCTGCCCCCTCCCTCCCTTTAGCCTGTCTAATTTTGCCATAATTAGGCGGTGTCATTAGGACACCTACCCAAGCACAAGGGAGTTTGCAATTCCCCAAACGTCCCAAACCCCCTCTTTTCTAATCTCCTTTCCATATTGTTTCAGTTTTTTCTCCCCCTTCTCCTGCTGCCGCTGCACACATCACCCCTCCTCCGCCACCTCTTCTCCCTAATCCTGATTTGAGTGAAAGGAGAGAGAGGAGATCACAGCTGATCCATAGGGAGGGGTGCAGGGGATTGAGGGTGGAGGGGCTGAGGGATGAAGAGGACAAGAGAAGTCGTTGACAAAGAGATGACTCTTATTGAGGGGAATTATCTAATGCCCGCTGCCTGCTGTGTCTAATAGTTTCACAATTATCTCATCTTAACTTTGGTGAACTGCAGCACTCACAGGCCTGATGTGACTTCTCTGGTTGGAGAGAGTCTTATCTTTGAATGATGGAGAGCTCTGTTGCCTGATTGGTTGGATGATTGATCAGTAGATGGATGGATAGATTGATTCCTTTGGGCTCATCACCATAAATCTTCCTTAACTCTACCAAGATGCAATGATTTTACAACTTTTCTAGTTTGGTTAAAGTATTCTTCAAGTTTCTTTTTGTGGTTTTTAAAATGTTAGATTCTTATTCTCCAGCAATAATTGCTGGAAAAATGGTGGATCCTCACTTTGAAGGAAGTAACAGAACAATTCCAGATAATGGATTCATTATGTAGTTGATTTATTTAAAAATGAATTTTTTGAAAGAGGTTCCTCTGTTGGTTAAAAATCAAAACTAAAATCAGTTCAGTATTTTTTCATCACCCCTGTTTACTCTGACTCCTTAAAGGTCGTCTCCTCTGAGCAGTTCTCAGTATTAACCCAGGCAGATCTGTTAATGGCGGGATTATTGCCATGCTGACCTCTGACCTCTGAAAAACTATATTGGTTCTGGGCCAAAGCTGGCCCCTGTATTTATGAGTGAACCACGGCTTTACAATGGAGACACGCAGATGTCAGTATTAGTATTAGACTATGTGCTTTGAGATGGGAGGGGGGCAGATCTCAGTGTGAGTGTGTGCTTTTATATTTTGCTAAGACGCTGGGATCAATATTTGGTCATAAGGAGTGTGTGGAGGGATCCATCGTAAGGCAAGGGCCCATGAAGGAGGAGGGGATGGGGTGATCAATGGCAAGCACTATCTCACTAATTGATCGTGTTTCCAAGAGGGGTCTTTTTTAACAAGCGGGTGCTCAGAGAAAAGAGGAATAATCAATAGGAATTTTCCAATGTTGTCAATATGGCTTTCCTCTTCTGGTCTCAAAATGAGCTTACAAAGATCTAAATACTCTCTTGCAGTCATAATTTGATTTTTTGATACTGATCCCCAGTACAAAACCTCGACTCAGAGACTCCTTCAGCCATCTTTTTCTTAAAATTAAGCTCTCTGATTTTACCGTTTTACTTTGTTCTTGATGACTAGTTGTCATGGGCTTGACTTCAGATGCTTGGCTCCAAGAGGAATCCATTAGTCTTAATCTCAGGTTGTGGGTTGTATTGATCTGTTTGTAGTCCTAGTTCTAGTTATGTGCATGTACCACAGCTTTGTTCCCAACTATTCAGTGTAGGGTCTGTTGTTTTCTCAGTCCTAATCGATGAGTACTTGGTTCCACACTCAACACACTTCCAAACATTTGATTCCGTAAGAAAGTGTTTCACAGACACACATGCACAAAGATTGTCAGTGCAATAAAACTGTACCCTCCTTTTTACAGTTTTTTACGGATTAACACTGTCTGGACAGTTTGACAATAAACTATTCAGATGTCATTTGTTGCTGTATGTAAATGTCTCAGAGAGGCTGTCGGGACCATCTGTTTCCATGTTCCTCTTCCACCTGCTTGTGTCTGCCTGTCTTAAACAAATTTAAAGAAATAACACGCTGCGGGCCACTTCCCCCTTGCTTCTGAACGTCTTTTTCACTGCTGTCCACCCGTCCGTATGGCAGGCCAGATACTTTCTAAGCCTAACCCTTGTACTGCTAATGGTGGAGAACAGTGGTCTCCTCCTGCTTTAGCTTCCACAGAAAAGAAAATAAAAAGTCTTTGGGAAAAGAACATTAAACTATCAGCCAAAGAATAAATGCAGTAACATTTGTTGGACTGTGTCAGGGGTCGAATTCCTCCCCTCTCCCTGAAGCGTACTCATGCACTGCAGCCAAGTCTCCCTCTTAGGTCATCATATATGAGAGGTTTATGTGCAAGACAACAATGTCAATCTCTGAGATTGTTTCTCAGAGTCCCTGTGTGGGATTCTTTGAGCTGTTAACTGCAGTTTTCTCTGTTAATACCAGCCTACTGTACCTGTGCTGCCATTACACTTTCTGTCTTAAAGAGGGCTCATCTTAAGGCTTGAAATACCTGAAATACTGAGCTAAAATAATAAAAAAATAACTTGAAATTTTCTTTCTGGCGTGATACATTTACTTTCTAAAATGGGTTGTTGAGGTGGAGTAAATCAGGGTTCTCTGTGAGCAGAAGCTTAAAAAAGGCTGTTAAGTGGACTTTGAAAATTAGTGTTGTGGCTCACACTCCTCCTCCTTTATCTAACTTACTGAAAGGAGGCAGAGGAGGTTCTTCGTTTTCATCCCTGGTTTGCGCCTCTGGCCACAGAAGGAGCCACAGATGATGGAAAAGTAGCTGAAAGCTACCTGTGGAGTTTCTCTGATAGGATTCTGTTGCTCCACCTGTGGATTATTATTATTATTATTATTATTATTATTATTATTATTATTATTATTATTATTATTATTATTATTATTATTATTATTATTAATAATAATAATAATAATAATAATAATAATAATAATAATAATAATAATAATAATAATAATAATAATAATAATAATGAAGTATTAAATATCTTGTGATTGGCACTGTATGATTTATTTTTTTTTTTACATCTTGCACATGTCTAACAGTGTTATTTTGGGAATACTTTGCAGCCAGTATCAGGACCAGCAGTGTCACAGTGATACTGGGTTGCCCTGCCCACTGATGCACTTATTGATATGTGTGCATAAACTGTCTGTCATGCATACAGACATGCACACAGACAAAGTCAGACTCGGTGGTCCCCTCAGTTTGCTGTCACAGGTCTCTCCCAAGTGGACGAGCACTGTCCAGTCCCTCTAGACCCCCTGTCAGTGAGCCCCTCAGGCAGGGGGAGGCCAAGCAGCGTGGCGACAGGGCCCTGAGGCTCCAGTGCACACCACGGCACACAAGCTGGACCACTGAGCAGCTGGCACCGGACCGCGGGGATGGCTCCTCCCTGGGGGTATTGCGGTAGGGAGACTGACATGAAGACAGACAGGGAGAGACGATGCGATGTCTAGAATATCAAATCCACTGACAGGTACTGTGAGAAGAGCCTCATGCAGAGTCAGACGGAGGAAAATGAGTTCAGGGACCTTTTGGTGAGGATCTTCAATGTGGTCTTATGCGAACCAGTAACATCCGCGACTCCAGTGAGCGGGGGAAGTGTATAATGAGTGTTGGGTTATGAGCTTAGTTTGTGTTTAGTCACCTTTGCTCGGCTCCGGCCCACGTTAGCTGTTGTGGCTTGAACCCTGACATGAGGAGTGGGCCTTGTTTGTTTTCTTTGAGGGAGCCTGCAGAGGGGGCAGTCGGAAGCAGAGGACAGCCCAGAAATGTTTTGACAGGAAATGGGATTGGACTAGCAATGGGCTAATGTGGAGGAACAGCAGGGGGACTTTTAGAAAAGGGAGGGGGGAATTAGAAGTTTTGAATTGCAGCTCAATGGTGTTCTGAAAGGCCTCACTCCCCTGGAGTAGCTCGGGCAAACCCTGCCATTTGTCTGGCCTCTAATAAGGTTCACCTTTGGTTGAGCAGCATAGAGATCAAGTAGGGGCACTTAGAGGATCAGAAGGGGCCCAGATTAGTGTGATTTAGGGGGTCTTCACATCAGGAGTAGGAGCTATGTGGGGTCGGATGTGAAACTTTGGACATGGTTGTCCAAGGGTTTATTTTTCATGTGAAATTCCAGTATTTGTCATTTATTTGCTAGATCTTGTAGCAGCGTAATCAGGATCTTGTGCATGTCTGTGTGTGTGGGTGTGGAGTCAGAGGCCTGTTGCAGTGGTATTTAGGAACAAGGGTTATTTTCTTTGGCTGGATGTTGCTGCTGTGGGTGGTGCTGTGTGTGTGTGTGTGTGTGTGTGTGTGTGTGTGTGTGTGTGTGTGTGTGTGTGTGTGTGTGTGTGTGTGTGTGTGTTACTGGTCATCCTCTCCTTAAATTTCACTAATGACTTAACAATGCCCCCTGGCGCTGGGCCCGCCTGCTGCCTACCTTTTTTGTTTGTTAGTCTATTTATCTGAGATCTAAATGAACCGTATTCCTCACTAAAGATTGGTTTTTGTAAAAATCCTCCATCCTTTCACTTCTTAAACTTTCTCTAACACTAATATTTACACGTGTGATGCATTTCTTTAATAAAACTAGATTAAGTCTTCCTTTAGACATTTGCTTGCAGCAACATTGTTTCTCTTGCAGATAATGAAAAGAAGTGCCGGACGAGGAAACTGTGTCATATGAGACAACAGATCTGCAGTGTAAAGAACTTTTCTGCTGTTTACATAAACAGAATATGATATGTGCACCATAGACTCCTGCACTAAAAAGTTAATGCTGAGCAGAAATAATAATAACCTTTAAATGCAACAGATATAATGTCTTTGTCTCCAGAAAATTAAAACTTGAAGTGAAACAGGAACAGCAATTAACATTTGCAGTGTTACTACTGTCTTTTGCATGCGTGCATCAGTGTGTGTGGGTGTAATAGTCCTGATGAATCTGTCAGGGCTTAGGGCAGGGGGTGATGTGACTGCTGACAGGCTCCCAGCAGGCCTGCTGAGAGCCCCAACAGTCTGTGTGCCCTCCCTTCAGCCCCCCCACCACCCGGCTCTACTTCTCCTCTCCTTCTCCTCATCCTCGGCTCCACACATTTGCTGTGTATTAGCCACGGACAGTAAATTACAGCACCCTGGACCTCCGAGTTATTCCATTCCCATCTCTTCACACTTTACTCCTCCTCCTGTCTTCCTGCAGCACCATTACCCAACTCACCTTCTCGTATGTCTGTCTCCCTGCTTTTTCTCTCGTTTTGATCTGTCTCCCTCACTCTGTCTGTCATACCCGTCCTGGCTGCTCGCCTCCCTCAACCCTGTCAGATTTCTCTCCCCTTTCTGTCTTTCTCTTCTCACTTCTGTTAGACTTCTCATCCTCTGTTTCTTCTATTGTGTCACGCTACACAGCGCTACACATCCACTGTGCCCCCCCCCCCCCCCTCACTTTCTTACAAGCAGGTCCCTGTTGTATCAGCTTCACAGGTTTCTCTTCTACTTCTCCCTTTCTCTCTAGCGCTCATCTTCCCTCCCTCCCCTCTTTTCTCCCCCCTTCCTCGCTGCCTTCTCTCTCTTTCTGGAAACAGATGTTGTTTGTCAGATCTTATCATTACTGGCTAATTAAGAAGACATCTCTTCTCCTTCTGTTGTTGCCTCTCTTTCCTCTCCTCTTCCTCTCAGTGGCATCCATCCCACAGTCATTGTTCATCTCTGGGAGAGGTTTCAGGTCAAGCTTTGATATGCATGTGTTATTGGTAAATCTGATTAGGGGTTGATTGATTGAAAGGTTACTGAAAAAGTAAGATTAGTTCTGATGTATTGCAAATGACCTCTGGTTGGTTTAAAATCTATTCCTCTGTCGGATGTGCGCCGTTCCTATTTGACAGTTGAGAGTATATTTGAATCCTTGTCCCTCAGGAGACACAGAGCATGCTGGGAGAGGTGAGGCCACTGATGGGACTTCTATTCCCTGTCCTGGTTGTGAATTCATGTTCTCCAGACTCTGAATATATTCCCATATCCATCTATTTGGCAGGCTGACCGCTGTCCCATGTGGCCCAACTTAGTATGCAATCTATGCTTTCTCTAAGCTTGGGAGAGTGAAACATTCATTCATTTGAAATTGTTGAAATGCACATTTAGCAGCTAGCAAAGTGAGGTTGTGCAGTAAAACACTTTTGCACCCTGGAGAAAGCTCGTTGAAACACTCGAGTGCCTCTTGTGTACGCTTCCCATCATCCCACTTTCCTCCTCTCTGCCCCTTTTTTTTCTTCTCCCAGCTCGCCCTGCCTCACTCACTTTAGCAGTGGCAGGACTGAAGCATTTACAGCGCTACCAGGCTCTATATAACAGCACTGGTGGACAAAATGTTTGGCTTTGTCACAGTTTAAAGGTTTAGAGGCGGGGTGGGCTGTGGCTGAGGTTGCAGGGGTGAAGCCATCCTGGGAGGCAAGGGAGGAGAAGCCAAGAGGGGCATGGCCAAACCAGCAGGCAAACTTATAGGAAGCTGAGGTCTCATGTGTTCTCACTACCTGCATGTAAATACCTGGAGTCAGTTTATACACTCAGTCTATTACTACTGATCAATAAGACTGAGGATTAACGTTTTCAAGATTGTGCAATTATTCCAGCTGATTTGTCTGATAATAGAACCTTGTGTATTATTTCATATACACGCTACACTTAAGAGACAAGAAAACAGATGAATTGACCCAGAAATGGTCTGAATTGTTGTTGAACTCAGTAAGCAGAATGAGGATATAACACAACACTTTGTTCCAGCTTCTGGTGGTGCACAGTTCTCAAGTAGGCCTGACTTTAAAGCTCTTTACAACAATGCCTTATATGAACCAAACCTTTTTGTGGGAGTTGAGCTTACTTTCCATTTTCAGCTCCCTTGTACTTCAATATTTTTATTTTTACTCTTCAGAATTCACATTTTAACTTATAATAACTAAAGGATTAAACAAAAATAAAAACAGCAAGTGTACGTTTTAAAAATTCTTTATTCAAACAAAGACCATCAACATAGAGTGTGAAGCAGTTTAAAATATTAAAACAAAAAAATAAATATTTAAGGTGTGATGCAGTTAGTTGAATGCCATTGTGAATTAGAACCCTGCAAATGTGCCAAAAAAACAAAAACAAAAAAACACCTTAAACTTAAAGCAGACTGGTCAGATTCTGATTTGCATTATCACTCACTCACTATACATTATTCTGCTTATTACTTGTGGACCACCTGAAGACATAAACAAATTTAATTCACAGTAAAGTTAAAACATTAGCCTGCTTATTCACATTAAAATAGACCAGTAGATAGACCAAATAGACCAATAGTTTGATGGCATTACCAGGAATTTTGGAGCTGCCCATGATTTAACTTACAGTGTAGTGATCTGCAATGTTTATAAAAGTTGTGTTTTTGCAGTGTCAACAGGCTGTGGTATTGATAGGGCCAAATAGTGGACTAATGGCTCGTGGCAAAAAGCAATGTGTTGGAATCAAACTGTGGCACCGTTTTTGTCAGGACTTTGGTCTCTGGACATAGGGCAAGTGCAATAACCACAAGGCCAAACCAGTGCCTTGCTTACCAACCATTAAGTTTCTAACACAGCCAGGTAACAGGGTTAATGTTACATTGACAGCTCTCTGCTGTATGACATGATTCATGTGCTTCTTCTGATGTTTTCTTGGATAATTCTTTTAATGTTGAGTTATGGTAATTTATGATATCCATGATCAGTTCATCTGTTATTAGAAAGTTTTCTGTCTTGTGAATCATTTGCTTGATTTATGTCTGACTTGGGGTCTGTTTTGCTAAGTGACATTCGCTGGTCGAAGGTGAGTGGAGCTGGTGCCACAGATATCCTGTGTGTTTTAGAAAGAGGAGGAGGAGCTGGGAGGCTGGTGTGAAAGGTCCTGTGGTGGTATGCGACAGAGGGGGTATCAGTTCGTGGAGGGTTTTCTGTGCCCCATTAGCAGTGTCAAAGGTCATGTGCCCCGGGTGTTAACCCTGGTGACCAGTCTAGCTTCCAGTCTGCCAGGGGACCTGAGTCCAGGGGTATTTATTACTGCCCCCCTCCCTCACCTCCCTGCTCCATCCCCCAAACACGACTCTCCCCATGGAGGAAAACAAAACACCTCCATCCCTCCCCCCCAGCCCTTCCTCAGCCTGGGTACATGTACTAATTAGACACATATTCATACACTGATGCATGGTGACCCAACTGTGGATTTCTGGAATATTCATTGGTCAATGCTGGTTTATCCAGATCCATGCACATAGCTCTGGGCTGCAGCATGTTTATTAAAAATCAACTAAATCATCAAACATTTTTTAAAGCTAGCTTTTTCAAACCTCTCTCATTGTGTGTCATTGATTTTTAAAGGCAGGTCAGGATTCAGTCCTCTGTACTTTTTTGTGGGCTATAACATTATAATAATTGTGTGTGAGTCTTGTGCGTCCAGAGTTGGACATATGCATACATACGTGCATACATCTGGACCTGCTGTATGAGTTAGTGCTCTCACTGTGTGAGTGTGGCAGAGGAAGGCCCTCTGCATGTCAGTATGTTTTAATGCCTCACATCTGGTTTCCTAATTTTCCTCCACCCCTCCTTCTCTCCCTCCTCCTCCTCCCACCACGATGTCAGGACATTGTTTTGTTTTTTCAGGGTGGGCGGGGGGAGGTCTGATGAGTGATGGCTCACACAGGACATCAACAGTCTCTCCCGCTCTTCCTCTTACAGCATCTTTCCTCTCATCGTCTACATCTTTCTGTCTCTCTGTTGCCTCAGTCTCTGAATTTCTCACAAACTGTTGCTCTTTGATAAAACTTGTGGGTCAGAATTAAAGGAGCAGGTCTTTTTGTATCATCATCTTTCTCCACTCTTCCTCTGTCTGAGCAGCAGGGCATCCAACTGAGCAAAAATTATGACTGTCAGCTCCACCTCTGCATTCTTTTCCTTGATTTTTCCCCTCATATATTTTTTCACATTAAAGCATAAATTTGTCATCTTTAGCGCAGCAATCCAAAGAGAAGACCTCAAAACAGCAGGCGAGTGGAGAAATTTTTCAAGCAGTGATGGTAACTGACCTGAACCCAGCGTTCTGCATCACATGCCTGCAAAGCTGCAGCTACCAGTAAACCTTCATTTACAATGAGCACAGAGGGCGATGTGTTTTATGTCTATGTGAAAAGGCAGTTTATGTCAACAGTGATTAGTGCTGATGAATGCCTATGAACATTTTTGTAGGGGGTCCTGTGCTGCTAAGGTGCTCTCTGCATGATTAAGGCCATATGTAAAGCAGAGTGTGTCACACTTGTGTGTAACAGATGCCCCAAAGCAGTGAGAAACGGGAAACTAGAGTCCACACTGAGGAGAGGAATATTTACAACCTGCGTTTCAACTATTGTTTTTAGTGTTGTGACTTGCTAGTTGGTTGTCCAATGAGATTTTGCTAAGCAAGTTGTCACCATTAGGATGGCCGACTCACGCTGTGAGGCCTGTGTTTAGTCTTGGGAACTGAAGCAGATGCAGACAAAAGGGAGCAGAGGCCTTGACAGAGATGCAGAAGTGAAGACAGAGAAGAAAAAAAAACAGACTCCCCGTGGAGCCTCAGTGGAAAATGATCCCAAGGTTTAAGACTTGGGTCTATGTTTTGTTTGTGTTTCCTGTTTCAAGCGAGTCTGTGGAGGGTAGGTTTGGTGGAGGATAAAAGTTGGTTTCCATTTCAAGCCACAGTGAACTTCGTGAAATTCAATCACTTTTAAAATTTGTCATTAATACGAAACAAAAACAATCATTAGGCTCTGAACTTAGGTGTCATATTTGTTAGTTAATGTCACAGGAAGCTATAGCTTGCATAATTAGTATAATTTCTAATCTAATCACCTTCTAATTCCTACTTCTAACTTATCTGTGATCATCGTAGACACTGACATATACCAAAAATGTGACATTCTTTACAACTTTATTTGTTCTGTGGTGATGACATCAAAGTGTTTTAATCAGAGTCACCATTTCCCTCTGCTTTATTCTGTGAATATAAAGAATATTATAAACACACAACAGCTATTGTAGCCCTTTGAAAATAGCCTCTCCTCTTTAATTTCCCTGTGACATGAAGATCACCTCTGTTTCTTTGCATGTTCTCCTCATCCCTTCCCTCTGGATCGGGAGGTGTGTGGGAGTATTACATTACCCAAACAAAAACAAACAACAGCAATATTAAACTTTTGCAACCACAATAGAGTAGGGGATAAAAAACAGAGGGTCCTCGACTTCTTATTAATTATGCAAGATTAGTCTAATTATAATTCAGCAAATGAATGTGTGGCAGAAGGTGCGAGGCGACGGGGCTGGGAGATTTGCATGTTAAGTGGGCAGGGGGAAGCGGCTAATGCATGCTAATATATGCGTCAATGTCTCGCTTTAATTTCAGCATTTGCAGCTGTGTGCGTCCGAACTGAGGGGGGGTGAAAAGTTGACTCAATGGGTTTTTGGGAGGGGGGCAAAGGTGGGGGGGATGTTAGTATATTGGAGTGTTCATGCATGCATGTGAATGTGTGTTTTTGTGCACGGGCGTGTGTGTGCGCAAGGCATCTGGTGTCATACAAACAGGGAATGATGAGAAAAAGTCAACAAACAAGGTCAAGAACCCGTAGAGGGCCACAGAGCCTGAGACGGACGGAGACAACCTCTCAATTAGGGATGTGATTTCACTATCTGAGGTGTCAGAACAAGTTTTATCATGTCAGTCAGTCAAATGAAGGATGACTGCTGCTGGGATGAACATTAAGTGGTCAGTGGATCTGTACTATTGAGGCTAATGTGGCTAAACCACAGCCTGACATGGACATGGTTATTAGTGTTCCCTGTTTGGACTCACCTCCTTATAAATGACGGATAGGGCCTTTAAAATGAGCCATAATCTAAGAATCATTGCTTTGGATAAAACTTACAGAGAGCAGAGCCCTCACCAGAGGCACTTAATTGAAACACAGCACTTTTGATTATGGTCCCATTTTAGAGTCAGGAAACAAACTGTATCACTTAATGTAGGTGTAATTCGAAATCATGTTAAACTTTTATGGTGTCCGAATGAGTGGAAGTGGTGGAAGAATATTTCAGATCTACAGATGTGCCCTTTTACATGCTTTCACCTAAAACTGAGGTCTAATACAGCCCTGAGGTTGGATGCCGTTACTTTCTTTCATAAATTAGAACCCCTCTCTGCCAAAATCAATATTGATTGTCCTCCAACAAAATATCTCAAATCAAGAAATATTGGACACACTGCTGGAACTGAGCACTGGTTTCAAACGGGGCCCTGTTCACATGGGAGGAAGCTGGAGCGAGTGATGGAAGAATAGCAAGTCTACGCTGACAGAATGAGGGAGAGATTAGTATTCGATGGGAGGGTTCAGGGCTGAGGGGCCAATATGAAGTTGCTCTCCAAACAAGTGCTCTACATTAACATGACTTATATTTGCAGAGAGTGCATTGTGGGTGGGATTGGAGCTAACCATGTTGCCTGAAAGCCGCTGCCTTCCTCTGCAGCATTTGTCTTCTGCACTGTTGTTGTTTGTTTAATGTGAGCATTAATGGATGTGTGGTGTGCTCTCTGTGAAGTGAAGTGAAGTGAAGTGGACATCTGGTTTGTGGGACATATTTTTATGCCAAATGCCAGTATTACATCACATTGCAGCCTGCTTCCAGGTTTCATTTTTCTCTCATTTGAACACACATCCTCTGCCTTCTTCTTCTTCATCGTGAGATATGCGTGTGGATCTTGTCTGCACCTGCCCTCTTTTATTTCCTGCATCTCACCTCGCTGACTCTCTCTGCTTGCTGTGTTTCAGTGAAGGAATGTGTTCTTGTTGTTGCCTTCTCTTTCCCATCCCTGTCTTCGCCTCTCAGCGTAGGGACTTTGGGATTGCGGCAGAGCTGCGTTGCCATGGCAGCGGGCCGTGTTGCCGAACCGTGTACACCTGGGATTTGGAGTCTCTCTCTCTCCATAGTCTCCATCTCCCCTATTTATTCCACCTCTCTCTCAGATTTTCTTTGGTGTAGCAGAGGCTATCAGCACCCTCTCTCTATCCTCTCCCTCTCTCTCTTTCTCTCTCTGCTTCTGTCAGTCTCAGCAGCCTCTCACCCTCCAAAGTACACTCACATACATAATGAGACACATATACTTGAAAACAAAATTCATGTCCATACCAGCGCCTGTGCCTCCATCACTTCCTTCCACCTCCTCGTTTCACTTTCTCTGTACTTGTCTCTACACTGTTCCCTCTCCATTCCCATGTGGGGGTTCAAATGCGGCATTGCGGGATACCACAGTCCCCTGAGTCCCCCTGGCATACATCACTGTCTCTGCTTTACTTTGAAACACAGCAGCACTTCCACCGGACTGTGCTTCAAATTCTCATCGCTTGATTTAAAGTGTAATAACATTGACTTTAATACTGCGTTAAACAGCTGGGATTGATGTCAGAGCTGTGTTCATGTAGATGTAAAGAATCTGCATACAGACACTCACACACACACACATTTCCACCACAGGACCTGTCTCTGAAAATAATGAATGTCTCCCTTAAGTGTCTCTGTGTTACAGAGTTGATAATCATATACATGGTTCTTACGCATGCCTTCTTATTTGCTGATGTACAAACATGTGTCCTCTTCTTTACCTCGGCAGGTTTTTCTTGAAGTTTTTCCTGAAATGTAACCAGAATTGTCTGAAGACAGCGGGAAACCCAAGGGACATGAGGAGGTTTCAGGTATGAAAAAGAAGGGGGGAATACATGTGTGCTTGTTTGTATGCAGAAAGAGGGATGGAGGCGACATGTGGGACTTGCTTTCATACACTGATGCAAACTATTCCACTTTAAAAAAAAGTATGGGAGTGAGAGGTGAAAGTTAGAAATCAATAAGGAGTCAGAGATGGAAAGACAAACGAAAAGGAGTTTGATATGTGGGAGACTCTGTCATTGGGGTTCTGGGGAGCAGGAAATAGGTTGAGGTGTTTCAGGAAGTTGTCAAGAATTGAGTGATTGGCTCCAGATGGAGGAGGTCATGCTCCGTGACCCAGGAAGTGGTCACAGGGGACACTCCCGCCTCACTTCCTCTGCCGTCTTTCAGCACCGGTGGCCCCCGTCTGGCATTCCCCTATTTTCTCCCATTGAAACCCCTCGGTCCCTTCCTCTTTCTCCGTGCTCCTTCTGCCTTCCTCCGTGTTTGCTTTAACTCCTGCGACGTGACACATGCTGAGAAGTTATGAGCACACGGGTGCTCCAACGCTCTCATCTCTGGGTTAAAAGGTGATCAGAGCCGGACAGGAATCCGCTGCTTGATCGATAATTTACAGTTATTTTTCTTTGCCTTACCCTCCCTCTCCACCACGTACAGCACATATGCTCCTTCACCTGCAAAATCACTGCCATGTGTATACTTTCAAGGGAGTGTGAGCTTTTGGCTTAGCTGTTAATTTTTCTAAAAGTACATATTATGAACTATTTATGGTTTAGTTGAAAACAACCCTTTCCCCGTGAACACTCTGTCTTTAAAACATGCTCTCAAACACACAATCAAACTCATTAACACTTTCAGGAAAAGTATAAACACCCATAAATATCCACATACAAAAACCTACAAGCATCCGATCATTAATTATGTGTGTGTGTGTGTGTGTGTGTGTGTCATCCATTTGAGGCAGATGTGGGAAGGGACACACACATGCTGCGGCCAGAAAATCAAATTAGGGCCACTATATATCATCCTCTGCTTTAACGGCCGGCTAACATGGGAGATTTGCTCCATATGTTTGGTGTCATTGAAGGATCAGGAGGAGACAGCGATGAGCCTGCTGCATGCCGTATGAATCAAAAAGTTAGAGGCCATATGGAGCCCTGATGGAAAAGTGGAGGGGTGTGCAAGCAGTTTCATACCCAGAATCCAAACATATGATAAAAATCCCAGCAATGTCACATTACCTGTTGAGAATTACAATTCTCACCTATGTGGCGAAACAAACTGTTGCTTTGGGACTTCTCTGTTGCAACCTGAGATTGTGGCTTGCAGCATGCTGTCCCAGTCGAGCATATGCACTCATGTTTCTTCTTTGGTTACTTTCAGGTGGTCCTGTCCAGCACTGTGAGCGTAGATGGCCACGTCCTTGCAGTATCTGACAACATGTTCGTCCACAACAACTCAAAGCACGGCCGCAGGGCCCGCAGACTGGAGCCAGGAGAGTCTGTGGAGAATACTATGGAGTATGGTGAGGCACTTCAACACTACAACATCACACCCCATTTATCCTTTTTTCCACTTTATTACATGTCTTCTTCATCCTTCACACTCAGAAATATTACACATAACGATCCAAGGTACACACTGTTACAGCAGGTACTTCAGTTATTTAATGTCCATTATTAATCATCATGATATATCAAATATAAGCAGCGATGCTGCTGAGGCCATTAACTGAGCTTATTGATGTATCAATTAAATACTTATGCTTTATTAGATGATTGTATATCTTACCTTAAAGTATGGAGAACAGAGTCTAATGTACAGCGAATTATGAGTCACAAGCAAATTGCTCACTTTTATGTCTTCACCAGGAGAAACACATTACAATGATACACTACAAAGCCTATGTACACATATAAAGGGGGTCACGTCTCCCTCAGACAGTGTCGATTATGCACTTTATGTGCCGAAAGAGTACTGAGAATATACGAATATACAGAATACAAACTGTGATCCACAAGTCTTTCATCACAATGGCTTCTAGTCTGGAACCAATATATTCTCAGAATGGGGATAATACATCAAGCCACATGTTAATGATGGGAGATGTATTTAGTTTTGGCAGAAACAAAGCTTCTCATGAGAGAAACTTTAAACTTTTATCCTCCTCCTGAGACAGGTTGAACGAAAGCCTTATCCACTCATGAGTAACTCAGGCTCTTGTCTTCTGTGCAGCGACCCCGTGTATCAAAGCCATCAGCCCCAGTGAGGGCTGGACCACTGGGGGGGCCATGGTCATTGTCATTGGGGAGAACTTCTTTGACGGACTGCAGGTGGTGTTTGGCAGCATGCTAGTGTGGAGTGAGGTAAGACTAGTCTCCAAAACATCTCGCTAATGATGCTACACTGTGAGCCTATTTTGAAATGATATTTATAGCATATGGCTTGTCTCATTATTTAAATGATAAATGACACACTACACTAATTAATCTATCACAGTATTGTGTTAGCCTAAATATTTACAATACATGCAGGGTGCTGCTTTGATGCTGTTTTATGACTTTTTTTTTTTCCCTCCTGCTCTTTAGTTGATCACACCGCATGCCATCCGCGTGCAGACGCCTCCTCGACACATCCCCGGGGTTGTGGAGGTCACACTGTCTTATAAATCTAAACAGTTCTGCAAGGGAGCACCTGGACGCTTCATCTACACAGGTATTCAATCACATTGCAACACAGTGCAAGTTTTTTTTCAGAGAATTCACAGTTGTTAACAGTTTGTACAAGCATACAACACATTTAACCCATAACGCATGTTTTATTTTAGCCCTTAATGAGCCGACTATAGACTACGGTTTCCAGCGCCTACAAAAGGTCATTCCTCGACATCCTGGTGATCCTGAAAAACTAGCAAAGGTGAGCCTCATTTGGAAAAGTTCTCATTTTTTCAACAACTGTGTTTATTGCATGCTTATTGAGATAACTGTGTAATAAATTCTTGTCTTTGCAGGAGATTCTCTTGAAGAGAGCAGCAGATCTTGTTGAGGCCCTGTATGGAAACCCGCACAGTAATCAGGTAAACAATGAAAACTTACAAATTTTATATAATGACACAACAGTATACAGAATATAGTATACAGGTCTGTTTTGCTCCATTATATGTAGCCTCTTGCTTTTTAGCTGTTGAACTAGCCTCTTGTTTTTGACATTTTAACTTTTTCCCCATGCATTTCAGTAATTAACTTGCAGAGATATGACACAGGTCAAATTAAGCAGGGCAGTTTTTGTTGTTAATTAAGGATAGAAGATAATAAAGTTCAAGGCAGGGTTTATTGAGTTTGTTGGAGTTTGTGGCTCAGGGAAGTTTCACTGAAAAGGGAAAAAAAAGAGTTAGTATGTACATCTAACAGGTTGACACTTGACAAAGTTTATCACCTGGAAGTTTTTCTGTTTCTGTAAATAGCCTCGCAAACATCAGTGTCATTGTGTCTCCTGCAGGATATGCTGTTGAAACGTGCGGCGGACATTGCAGAGGCACTCTACAGTGTTCCTCGTCCTCACAGCCAGCTACAGGCACTGCCCAGCTCACCTGCACATGGCAGTGTAATGGGCCTGGGCTCTTATCCCTCTCAGCTAGGCGTTAGCATTGGGGAGCCAGGACAAAGCAGCCAAGGTGAGCATAAAGACACATAAAACAATCAACGCTGGTTTATTTCCACTCAAGTAGATCAGAACTGACTCAGTGCTTTTACTTTTTTGCAGGTTACATTAGAAATTCCAGCAGTTTGTCTCCGAGGGGTTACCCATCAGCCTCCACTCCTCAGCAGTCCAGCTACGGTGGCAGTGGAGGGATGACCGGAGGCTATGGGACAGTTCCCATGACCAGCCTGGGAGTACCTGGATCTCCTGGTTTCAGCAGTGCCTCCCC
Organism: Labroides dimidiatus; assembly: GCA_030710495.1. Lineage (NCBI taxonomy): Eukaryota > Metazoa > Chordata > Actinopteri > Labriformes > Labridae > Labroides > Labroides dimidiatus. The sequence continues at coordinate 18,462,859 of CM061153.1, read as the reverse complement.
GACAGGCTCTCCCTACAGTATGACCTTAAAATTGTCCTTGAGTTGAAATACCTTTAAACTTCAGCTGTAAACTCAGATTTGACTCATTTTTGTTCCTCCCTCCACAGTTATGCCCTCCAGCCCCACCATACCAGGAAGCTCCAGCTCCTCTTCGTCCCTCTTGCCTTTCTCTTCCTTCCCGTCTGCTGCTAAACAGAAGAGTGCTTTTGCTCCGGTACTCAGGCCCCAGGGCTCCCCCTCCCCTGCCTGCCCCGCCTCAGGGGGGAACAGCTTCAGAGGTAGCCATCCAACTCACTATCTGACCCCCCTGTCTGAACTTACGAATGCAGTCTAACCCCTTCTACTAACCCCTCCAAAGCTCTGCCTGAAGACAGAAAAACGTTGCTGGGTGTACAGTAATGCAAAAGCTGATTGATTAGAATCATAGATTTTGTATATTTTTTTTCTCTTCAGCGATGACGGGCCTGGTTGTTCCCCCGATGTAGCAAAGCACCCACACCTATCAACCCTCGGCCACTGCTTCACTTAGCCACGTCTTTGGCATTAAGAGGGCAGGGGAGAGGGAATATTGATCACTAGCAGCTCTGGTTAGACTTCCCTCATGAGCAACCCCTTTGCCATTCCTTAGTTCATTTTTCATCCAGGTGGATGAACAGGATGGGGTTTTAAAAAAGTCCAAAGACCAGCCAACTACTCTGGAGGCAGGGCAGAATACTTCACCCACAGCTACATGCAGACAGCTCCTTTGCTGACAGCACCAGACTGGACTGGATACTGCTCTTTGTTTGTCATGAAGCATCTGCATTTTGTGAGGAAACAAGGGAAAACTTCAGCGTGAACCTCTGGCCTACATCACATGCAGTACGTGGATCACCAAAACCTGCCCAAACCTTGACCAGAGACGTTAAACGTGTCATGAGAGCATTTCAAGCTTTTGGATGAAGGACAACTCTTCTGATGTAATGTTGCAGCTCTGAGAAGCGGGTGCTATGTGTCTATGTATGGACACCTTAATGGCATGTGTGTTCACTGTCTGTGAGTTAGTGAGAGCTTTTTTTGTAGTAGACTTTTTGAAGACAATTTACATTCCAGAAAAATAGACCCTTTATTTTTTGTTCTGATCTCTACAGTTTTACAAGGGAAAACTCTTTGTCTCAAGGGTTATTACTAAAGGAATTCATATATTGATTTATTTAAGAACAAGCAATTTAACTTATTATAGTTAGCATAGGGAATAATATAAATGTGTTTTTATAAAGTGGTCCTTTTCCAACTGTGGCTGAATGAAGTTATCTCAACAATTGCTAATTAATTTGTCAAATGTTCACAGAGGATTGCTCTGATACTTTGGATTGAAACAACCAGTTTTCAGGTTCTTGCATAAAGGAAAAATGTTAGATAGCCTTATTCTTTTAACTTTCACTTTTAATGCATGCTCTGTCACAGCAATGCCCTGATATTATTTCATTCCACACTGCAAATCTTGCATTATTTAACCACAACATATAGATTGTGCAGTTTCATTTGAAATGTCTCAACCAAGCACAGGTCTCCAGTCGCTATGCAGTACAGTCAGTGAAAGCACAAGTTGCTCAGAAGAAGAACGGGGCACACAAGGCGTTTCTGAACCCACATCATGCTCATCACCCTCATGGATTTTTGTCATTGTAACACAAACTTCATTCTCAGGATGTGAAAACAAAAAACACCAAGAGTAGCTGACATTTGCAAATTTGTTTTTAGAGTTTGGTTAATTTTATTTATTTAAAAGTTATTACCAATTTAATATTATGTTTTTAAAGCCATTTTTTTTTAAACTGAACAAAAAATGGTTCAAATGTGATTTGTATATCTTAAGGTGTAACTATATTTTGTGCTCCAAATAAAACACAAAAGAAAAAAGTCACTGTTGGTGGTTTGAGATGATTTAGTTGTCTTGGTTTCCTTTAACAGACTATATAACCTGATGATTTCCTGGATGCTGAGATTGTCCTCCACACCTCTGAGTCTTTCTGGATCTTTTTTGACTTGACTGTTCCCATCACCTGTGTACTTGTACAGCTTGCTTCACAGTTTTGTATACATAGCTGATGAGCCGCAGCGTCTTAATTGTGATGCGAGTGTTATAGACTGAGTAGAGCATGTCAAGATAAACAACAACATCCCCCCATCTCTCTCCTCTCCAATAAGCCTGCTTTTCTCTGAGGACTGAGCCTCTGGGGGCCTGAGTGAGAACCACATGAGTCTCCCTTCAACGCGGCCTCCTCCTCTCACTTAAAAAAAAAAAAAAAAAAAAAAAGCAACACATACACACTTAGACATGTGCCTTACTAAGTCTTTGTTTGGCGCTGCTTCGTCCTGTCTTTCTCTCCTCTCTTTTGCTCCCCTGAAATGGCCCTTCTCCACTAATGTAATTAGCACTAGTAAAGAAGGGCAGTTAATTACCCACTCTATTTTGATCGGGTAATTAATGTTATGCCAGGAAACAGCAACTGTTTCATTAACATAGCGCTCAAAGCAGTGAGGGGGCAGGGTGGCACCCAGTGGATGCCTGTCTGTGTGTGAGTGAGTGTGTGTTTGTATGAGACGTATGGACAAACAGAGCATCAACATCGCAGCATGATGACAGTGAGAGACACATGGACATCAAACGTTGGCTGACACTCCCAGTGATCCGACCTCAACATAGAGTCACAGTTCCCCTCCGAGCTGTCTTTGTCACCATCAAGTGGCACTTGTCAAAAACGCCTCATGCTGCTGCCTCCTCCTCCTCCTTCTCTTATCTCTCCCTCTCTCTTTTGATGTGCTGTTAATTTGACAAGTTAGAGTCAGCTTTGTTGCCAGCACCTCAGCATTCATCTTGCTGAGTGCTCCTTCTGCCCAATGGTGCAAGAGCCATATGCTTCTCTTCCACATGGCTGTTCTGTCGGTGCTGTTGATCTTGTAGCTGTGTTGGTGCCATTTACCGTCTTCTGAATACAGTTTGGATAGTGACAGGATGAGATGCCACCTGCCACCCAGTCGTTCCACATCATGCTGTACACACAGCTTCAAAAGAGCATCAAGCTGCTGGATGTGTGAGAGCAAACACCATGTCATCTTTCATTATCGATACTACAAAGTCACTGATGAGATTCCATGTTTAAGTTACAGAATATTACTCTTTACAATACAGTGGTGCATATAGCACAAAATGCACCCTGCCCCTCTGCCTCTCAGGGGATATGTTTGTGTTTATATACCCAATTAGCCCTCTGGCCACAGCACAGCCATGCATTAGGATGACATTCGCCCCGGGTGTGTGTAGTGTCTGCGTGAGCATAAAAATACAGTACACCCCTTTCTCATTTAGGCATAATTTCAGGGGTGTGCGTGCCTTATTAGGCAGACCAAGGCAGAACTTGACAGGGGTGGCCCACTGTTTTGTCAAATAGATTGCTAGATTGGCTTCACGCACCCAGACGGTGTCCTTTGCCTTTGGCCCCTCAGTGAAACCGGCATTGTTGCCCATTAGACCACTGGACCCCAATTCCTTTTTGCAAAATGAATCCCCCACCCTTTCTGCCATTCCCCTGGGTGTCAGTAGAGTGGGGTGGCAGATGGGACAGACACAGAGCTGCCCCATGAGACACATCCCCCCCCCCCCCCCCCCAGTGCACATGTGTACACACACACACACACACACACACACACACACACACACACACACACACACATATATTCTTGCACACTCAGACATGCATGCATGCACATATGCAGAAGCAAGCACACACACACACACACACACACACACACACACACACACACACACACACACACACACACACACACACACACACACACACACAACACAAACACACATGTAGCAACACATAACTCCCCTGTCCCCTGATACAGCCCTCTTCTGTCAGACTGCTGCTTTTGTCCAGAGAACAGGAGTGAGCTCGTTGAACAGAGTGACGTCTCCATCCCTGCCTTTCAATTTGTGCTGCTAGTGTGTGTGTGCATGTTTAAAAGAGAGACAGACATGGATCAGCACAATTTCATGAAGTCAGAAATGTGAGCGCATAAGTTACAGTTCAAAAGTCATGAAGTTGTTCCTTCTTTGACACCTGACTTTTAGTATTATTATTGAAAATTATTATTATTAATCATGCTTATTCATATTATACTTTGACATCAAGACATTAAGACCTGTTTTAACTCCTGTGCACTAACATTTACAATAAACGAATCAACAAACCTTTGTTGACCCAGAGGGACTTGCTTTGCACTAAGAGCATAAAAACATATAGATAACAAAGACATCAACAGCCTCATCAGATAATAAACGCTCAACAGTCAGTGAAATGCATTATCAGATCACAGCTTGGTGATATATAAGGAATATGAAGTGTCAAGTTTAATAAAGTGAAACGTACAAAGTTCAGCCTGTGTCATTGTTTGTTTAGCAACTTGATGCTACAAGGGACCCAAGATGTGATGTCCCATCCTGGGCCTTCTGTACATGCACTCTGAAGTTAGGTCGTAACCCCCATGAGGTTAGAGCTCAAGCAGTCAGCCCCAAAAAGTAACCTTCATAATAAAGTTACCAGATCAGGGGAGGTGAAGTAGGTCTATGAAAGGGACTGTCCTGGGCTATAATGGAGGAATAGGGCCATTGATAGACCAGAAAATATGATGTTGAATATATTGGGATTTTTTTTCTTTTTGAAAGTAAAGTAACAAAAAAAAGGCAGAGTCACTCTCTGGGTCCTGTCTCACCATTGGTAAATGTACAAAATTAGGATTTCTCTCACAGCAAAGAGTCAAGTCACTGCTGCTGAAGCACCAGGTCTAAAACCATGATATCAAAAAGAAAGAATAACGATGAAGAAAGAGATAAGTTTGGGAAAACTGGCTTTTCACTAGATTTCTTTTTTCAAAAGGAGAGTGAGCACAAATCACACAGGCAAATAGCAGTTAAGGGTAATGCCAACAACTTAAATTTGGGACAGTCAAATCATACTGGTTTTTCATTGACTGGCAGGAGTATGGGACTTGTTTCTGAAATATGATGTAAATGCTTTTGAATTATCACGTTCACTGGAAAGTAAACAAACCTGAAGTTGTTCTTTTCAAAGCAGCATGTTAGTGTTGTGGTTAGCACTAACACCTTGCTGTGTGGTAAATACTCGTTCAAACCAAGTTTATCTGAGAGTGGATTCTGTCCTCTAAAGTCTTACCATGACGTTGGTTAACAATCATGTACAGGTAAATAATTAAGCATGAATACGTGAGCGCCAACAGGTAGCACAGTTATGTGATGGCTAACTTGAATAAGCGCATGAAGTAAAGTGGGCAGGCATGGAGAGTTCAAGGAGAGTAAAAGGAGGAGACAGAGGTTAGAGGGAACCAGTGTGTAAGGTTTTTTTTTTTTTTAAAGTAGTCTGGTTACATTTGAAAAAGCCCTCTGATTACAATACTGTTCTTTCTTTTTTTACTCTCAAGGGACCTATGTGACTGACTTTCATTTTTACTTCACTCACATAATTTATACTACTAATATACTTTTGTGAGTGAGTTTGATAAAAGACTAGCAATGTGTTGATATCATTGCAATTGAAATAGAGTGAACCTCTGTTCAAGGATGAAAGCTGTGGTCAATTGGTAAAACTGAAATATGTCTATTAGAGTAACCACTGTTTTTGATATTGAGCAAAAAGCTTACAATAAATGTAATTTTAGCAGTACATTACACTGTTAAAATGAATTTTAAAATGATTTTAAACCAACTGACCCAAAAAATAGAGAAAATATTGACTTGCATACTGACTTGCTTAATACAACAAAACCCATATTATATAAGTTTGGATATAAAATATCTTAAATAATTTAACCATTTAATGGGACTGAATCTTTAATTGGTTGAAAATGGTAGAAATGTCATAGAAAAAAACTGTGACAAACAGAAATGCAAACTACACAAACAAGTTTAAAGCATATTTTTATACTAGCCCTTATTCGTCCCTCTCCTAAATATCTTTCTGTACATATGTTGGTGTGTGTGTGTAAAATAAATGGTGTGTTCTATGTATGTTCTTATGCTAATAATCATACTATAATAACGTTATGTGTAATAGTATGTTTTTTGTGTTTATATATGATCCAGAGAAATTTCATGTCATATGTTTTCATTAATTTCTCAGTTGTCAGGATGTTGCACGGTAAGCTTTCTGTCAGTACTGAGTGCAGTGGATATTTTATCATAGATACAGGGCAGTGATGGTGGGGCCCCATGTGATTTCATTTTCATGGGACCCAGAATTCCTGGTGACGCCTCTGAGTACTGCCTGTGGTGCGCTATTGTCAGCTTTTATTTAAGTATCATTAATGTCTATTTAACTTTTTATTATTTCTTGAGTCTGCACTGGAGTTGAATTTAGATTGAGAAGTATGAATTACCATTTGAAACAAGACTGTTGAACCCTGTACTCTGTCTCATAGATCTAGCTGTCTGATGGAAAAATACTTTTTATGTCGTGATCTCTCTCCTCCTCTAGGTATACTATAGTATCGACAATTAGCCAGATTAAAGGAGTGTGAATGTAATTTAGGCCAAACGCGCGTATTGGCTGTTAGTGCGCGCGGCTGTGTGAGGTGAGAAGGCCTCGCGCTGGTGATTAATTACAGCCAGGCCGCGTGACAGAGGTGGAGGCTCTCCTCTGCTGTCTACAGCCCACATCGGGGGAAACCCAGCCTGGCTAATTGACCTGGCTTCTGTAAGGCCATCCATCACGCGTGGCCCGAGTGGCCCCGTAAGAAACACATTATTCAGAGGTAAGTTAGTTAACCAACTAGCGCTTCTCCATTCATTAATGCTGTTAGCTTAGCCTCTCCTGTCTTTGCTGTCTATCCTGCGAAATGTGTGCTAGACAAATACAATTAGATGGCAGCTTACCCCTAAACCAAGCCAACGGACAGTATAATGTTTTGTGTTTAACGGTTGTTTTGCCTGGCATTTTTTTTCTTCCGTCCTCGTGGCCTTAAAGTTCGAAGCTACTCAGCAAACAGCACATATGAAGCATCCGTTTAGGATAAAAATACTTTCCCAGTTCTTTTGCAACAGAGCTTTTTTTCTGCTTTTTATTTCAATTTGAAAACGCTTCGTGACATTTTGTCAAACATCAGGAGCTATTTCCCCTAAAATAGAAAGAAATGTGTCAAAAGACAGAAATCTTAATTTCTGGATCCTTATGTACATTTTTTGTCAATTAAAGTGACAGAAAAGAAGACCTTGCAGAAAATATCTCTTTACAATGTGTCAAACAGCCTTTTAGACTGGCTGATTCATGACCGATAGACTGTTTATTCCTTTAACTCCTTGTCTCACCCTGTCATTGAAACCATTGCTGCACACCAGCCTGTGTGTGCTAACTGTCTGTCAGACTTGTCTGTTTTGGATTGCTCTTTTCTCATACCTTCAGTCTGTAGCAGAGACAGGCAGAGCAGTGTTCAGATCAGCTGTCAGAGCGGAGTCAGGGTTATGGCAAAGTGTAAGATGCAGGGAGAGACCTGATGACTGCTCGTCACACCTGGTCAGGGCCCACATGTGCTTTCACTTGACTCCCCTTACAGATATCTCACAAGAGAAGACGTGTCTTAAAGTCAGCAAGCACCGAGGACGTTTTGGTTCCAGCAGGACACATGATTTCTCTTTCCCAGAAGGTGACTTGTCAACCTCGGTCTCTCCCCATGTATCCGGCCTCCCAGAGTGTTACAGGGTGTAGAGAGTTATTGATACCGGGTCACATTTAGTTGTCACAGTTGACCCCTTTCAAACAAAGTTATTGCTAACGTGTCTGTTAGTAGAGGAAAGGATTCTGTGAGGGCTTATGAGCAGGAGCTTTTGGTTTCTGTATTGCTGTTTTACACAGAGGTGAATTTCTGAAAACAAAATTAGACTCAACTTTTTGTGATTTTCTCATGTATGTCATTCAGTAGCGCTGTTCATGACCATGTCTATATGGCAGCCCCATAGCGCCACCTTCCTGTAAAAGAGTGGTTCATTTCCTATTTCTCCAGTATTCACACAGCACCTCTTCAGAGTCACAGTATTTTTCTAAACATGAATATTTTTCTTGTTTGTTTCTGTATATTCAGTTCTGCCTCATTGACTTTTGCTGTGCTTAGGATATGCCAGCGACAGCAACACTGTGACAACAACCACAAACAGCCATTTCATACGTCTCACTGTCCTCTGTGTAGCAGCATACATAAATATGCAAGAGGATATCTAATCAAATAAATCCATTCATTAGGAGAGCTGCTGGTATTTCTGCTTTTGCATTAATTACATAGTCATTACCATATCAATTAGAGAAATCAGAGATCATGTAATTAAGGTTTAACCAAAAGCACCTGCTGCCTCTGAGATGTGCTGTGGTTTGTGTTTGGTTGTGTGTGTACGTGTGTGTGTGTCAGTGTGTGTGTCCATCCTAATCTAATCTCTGGCCTCTGACAGGACTCCCCCCTCATCAATCCTGGGCTGTCGGAATTCAGCCTCTTTTTTTCCCTGTTTTTTTTTTTTTTTGTTTTGTTTTGTTTTGTTTATAGGAGTGGGTGGTGGCGGTTTTTAAGAGGGGGTGTCATATTAAGTGTTGTCATGGCGATCAAATTGATTGGCAGGGACGCCTGATTAGAAAGAGAGAAAAGGAGACAGGTGGAGGGAGGCGTGCTGTACATCCAATGGAACAGATTGGGACAAAATGGGGACTCGTTGGGTGTCACAAGGCGGGTAATTTTGTTGTTGTTGTTTTTGGGTTGTGCATTTACCTTTTAAAAGATAAACAGTGATTACACTAACGATCAACAGGATGCGACTCAGTACTGACACGTTTGTGTTTTTTTACTGAACTAAACTGATTTAAAATTTCGCATATATGCCACAGAATGCCAGCAAGTTTCAGAGGATAGGTTGGAAAATGTGTTAAGCCAGGGAGTGTTTTCAGATGTTTTTCGGCCACCTGTGAGAAAAAGATGAATGGAGCTGTGTGGAGGATGGAATAATTCTTTAATGATGGGTCAGAGGAAACTGTGTGTAAGGAATCATGGGAAGAAAAATACACAGAGGAAAAGAGACAGAGAAGGGGAGGAGATGAGGAATGAGAGAAGGGAGGAGTGAGGGGAAGGGAATGAGACTCAGGGGGACTCACAGTGGGCCTCCGGTTCGGCCCTCTCCTCCACTACACTTCCTTTTTCATTTCCTTCTTTCTCTCACTTATTGCTCCCTCTCTGCCCTATTTACACATTTCAGTGTGATGGTTTTTCTTCGTTGAGGTGAACCCTGCGTTTACAGGAGGTTTTATTATTTTACAGAGCAAATACGCAACAAGCAAGCTGAGAATAGATAGAAGACAGTCAGGATATAATGATTGTAATTTGCATGAATCAGCCCATAAATCATTCATTTAACTTAAATGAAGGTGAAGTTGATTTGAAAGTTTTGGCATCGGTTTTGCAAAAGGGCTCACTTACAAAATAATCAGCCGTTATGGCACTACAAAGAGTAAAAAACAGACATATAACTATTAATACAGCACTCAACATGAATAGGGAAAGATAAATGCAACATGCTGGGATTAAAAGCATCCAAATGTATTTGTTTGTACAACCATGTAAATGTTCTCTTATTTATTAACTGAGAAATCATTTAGATTAAATAATTAACAATCTCCTAACAGTCATGGCCTCAGTTTGCGGTCACTACTCTGTCTCCAGCGTTGTTCCACCCACAGCACCAGCTGATTGGTTACAGCCACGGGGCACTTATTTATTAATTCAAATTTTCAGTTAACTTCATAAGAGATGATGCTGACCCTGGGAACTCTCTGCACTTTTTGTTTGAACTTCAGACAAAGATAAAAGATGAAATAACATTTCAGTTATATGGAAATTTTGAAAAGTGTCATTAACAGTAGAGAACTTTAGGGAGCTATTTACTTGTTTAAGTTTATATTTTATATTCCACAATTTATGACATGCTGCTGAGCCTGGGGTCTCTTTAATAAAAATGCTTAGAGGCATTTAAACAAAACTAAATGTTGGAGTTTGTATTATTCAGAATTTGAAAATTAGCTCCAAATATCAGCTATCTACCTCCTTTAATACTAATAATTTATATCAGTCTTGAAAAAAAAAATCAGTCTATCTCTGTTATTTTATTTAAATTTCCATACCTCAGTCTGTTTTCATTTTTTTTTCAGAAGAATTTAAAGATTTTAAAGTTAGATACCACCAGAAATAGTATTTTTCCTTTGATAACAGGAGTAAGTACATTATGAAAACTGCTGTAACAAATTCTTTTGGTACATTGTTAACTTTGTGGTCCTTCAACCCTTGAGTTTACCTTTCAATCAGATCGTTTGACACCACAGTCATCAGATAACTTGTGGTGTGGTAAAGTCATGTTCACAGTCACACCACTAGATGGCAGCAGTAAGCTGAATATACATTGTTGTGTTATTTTTATGTTCCTCAGCTGTTATAGCTCTATGTTTCTGGGGACAACACGGTGCTTTCTTTGCATCTCTGGTCCAGACATTCCATCAGTTAAAAATGCCCCAGTTAGTATTTCAGCATGGCACACTGAGACACCTCCTGGATTTGACTGTAATTTGTTGTTATGGCATGATGATGGATAAACCAGCGCCTCTGTTCTGCCTTTTTCTCAGTTTTGGGGGAGCAAGCATTCATTTTGTTTTCACGTGCTTTGTTTGTTGATAGATTGCCTGCATTTCTGAACCTGCATCTGTAATCCTTCACACGTTACAGACGCTGTTCTTGTAGCTTCTGTTATTTATGGTCGGAGGATGAACTAAATTTTTCACAGCGATGATGAGAGATCTTAATCTGAGCTATTTTTGTAACTCTGATTTTAAAAAAAGCTGCAGACTCTCCCTCTCCCTAACGGTAGAAGTATGGGACTGATATTTATGCTTACAATCACGAGGCGATTCCCTCGTTTTTAACTGCTAATTGAGAACAAAGTATCTTTGCCTACACACTGCTGCACTAGCTCTGACAGATCCGCTGTACACAACAGCAGCAACTGTCAATCTGCCTGAGGCCATTGCCATTCCCAGTTGGTCTGACAGTAATATTCATTGCTGACTCTGCTGCTGTGAGACCCCACTAAACCAATGTTCACACCACCAAGCTGGTGGTGGGATGGTGCAGTGTCAGTTACACTCGTAGCATATTTACACTGGGCTCTGGTCTACATCCTTCCATCCTAGATTACAGAGCCAGATCAGATGAGCCTTTTAGATGAAGTGGCAAGCTGCCTGAGCCACCGCATCGTGTGGACATGAAGCCTGCCCTTGGTTTGTTACCTGCCATATGGCTTTCCCAATCAGAGCTCGCTCTGCTGGTGCAGTGCCAGTAGAGTGGGGGAGAGAGAGCAAGAAAGAGGAAGGAGAGAGAGAGCTCTTCAGGTCTCTGTGCTAACCTAAAATAACCTCCTTTCATGGTGTAGTGTCAGAAGGGAAACATGACTGCTAAATGTTCTCCAGAGATATCACTAAAAATATGTAAATGAGCATGAGAAAAAATAAGATAAAACTTACCCAGAGACTGTTGTTTTATTGATTCTATTTTTATTATGAAATTGTGGTTTCATTAAGTTCTGACCTGAAATTGATGCGAATAAAGACAGAAAGAGTTTGACATGTCTAATCCACAAATTTAGAGAGGCAGGAAAACTACTCAGCCCTGCGTTTTCTTATCTGTGCAACACTGAGATGTGTGATGCTCTGTGTAAGTTTTATGCTGCACTGCAGTGCTGCACTCTGCCATGCATGCACACGCACGCACACGTGCACACACAAACACACACACACAGATCGGTGCTGATTGTGCTACACTTGTTTATAGTCTTGAAATATCTGTAAGATTTCATTCATGCTGGTTGTTACATCAATGATCTTTGCTGTTTTAATATGTTAAGGATTTTAACATCCTGTTCGCAGGTTGTACCATGACCCTCCTTGCTTTGCCTCTGATCCATGCAGCAAATATTAATACTCTTCCTTGCAGTATCCCCTTCTTGTCAATAGAGGGTGCCATCTGACCTGTATTCTTATCTGCTCTGTGTTTCCTTTCAAGCAGTGTGACACCTAACCGAAAGCTGCTTCACGTGGTTAAAAGGACACTATTACGATCCTTTGATCCACTTTAATTTGCAACATGCTCCAAAGTTTTTATCCACACTGTGTTAGCACACATACTGCTAGGATTTCGTTCATCTTATCTTATTTGGCCTCACAGTGACTAACACTGTTGCTAAAATAACTCAGTTATGAACCATGGCGGAAAGTGCAGAGGGTAGCAGAAGCCTGCAGAATACCGTATCTTATTGTAGGCTGTAGACTTCTGCCAGCAAACACACAAGAGACTCTCAAATATTGAGGAGGATTCAATGTGAGCAGCATAGTAAAAAGAAAAAAAATAGCAGCAGGGTTGGCTGTGTGTTAACAAGAGCTTTTGTTGCTGCTGATGTGTGATGAAAGCAATAAGATGCATTATTACCTTTCCTGTCATGATGACTGAGACTCTGATTTAATGATATTTGTTTGAGAATATTCTCCAGACCTGTGTGTGTCCCGCTACTCAGTCCCTCATGACAAGGCAGACTAAATTAGAGAAAGAAATGAGAATATTTTCTCAAGAGTTCCACCTGTGGTGTGGGTGTAAATAAGAGTAAAACTGACATCTACAAATGAATATAAGTAAAGACCTGCAGAATTTAGTTTAATCATACAGATGATTTATTTTACTGTTACATGGGAATAGATCAGTAAAGAGATGTTTTTTGTTAACTCCCTTAAATAGTTATTTAAATCTTCACATTTTCAAGGACACTTTGTTGTATTGTTAAGCATTTTCTTTCCCTCCCCTTTGGATTTCTGAAATGCAGCGCTGCTCTAACTTTGTGACTTCTGTGTTTGTGTTTTCAAAGGCACCTGCAACAAATGTGCTGCAAGGCCACAAGTTTTTGCAGTATTTTAGTCTCAGAATGATGAATGTTATCTCAATGACACTGGAAATGAGGGAAACCTCAATGTCCTTTTGAGAATAAATAAAGTTTTGAATTAATATTTTGTCTTTAAGTCGGCTTAATAAAACCTTCTTGTGGGATCTTATTAGATTTAAAACTCTTTATTTCCAGAGGACCAGCTAAGAGCAGCTCTAGGTTTAGACTACAGGCTGTATGGTGGACGCTGTAAGAGTTCACTGACGCCACAAGTTTGGAGCGCCTCCTGCTTACTGGGTGCAGTAAAGGTCATCAAAAAATACACACCTCATATTGCTTTTTCTCAAACATTGTTTCTGTCATTTAAGTTATCATGCAGATTTATGTTTTTGAAAAAGTTTGATTTTAAGTGAAAAGGTTGTATCGGGACGTCCCTAGAACACTGCAGTCATGTAACTTTCAACCATCAAATGTGTCAGCTTTAAATTAACACAAGACTCTCTACTGCCTGGATTATCATTTTTTTATTAGTTAAGATCAATACATGTTCTGGCTGGTAGAAAGGATGTGATATCAGTCCTCCAACTCTACCTGCCAGGTTGCCTAGTCTGCTCTGGGGAAATGTTAGCTAGCAGTGGTATTCTAGGTAGGTCAATAGCCAAGATAAACCAGAGCTACCTGCGATAGCACCGGTGCTATATTTATCTTGGCTTGAGAGTTATTACCCTAACTCTGTCATTATTAAATCAGAAAAATTTCAAATGGAACTAGAAGAATTTGGACATTTCTAGTATAGTACATTACGGTAATCACAAGCATTTGATGCAGCCACGCAAGGCAAAATACTGGAAAAATCGGGAAAGTGCTTAACATCTTCTAAATACTGTAACTTTTTGTTATTTTTGCTCAATCCAATATTTATTTATTGGTTTATTAGTTTATTTGACAGGGACCATGCAAAACAAAAAAACTGTCTAGCCAGAGTTAGCTATTAGGCTAATTTTCATCTGTGGTCCCTGGGCGCTCGGACGCTGTTAAAGAATATACAATAGAAATGATAAAAAAAACATACTCATGTAAAGCTACTTGGGGAACCAGAGGAACAGTAGACAGACTTAAAAAAGCTCAATACGCCCTCTTTAAATGGACCAGTACCTATAAAGTGTTTTTCTAGTCTTTCTGACCACCCAAAGCGCTTGACACTGCTAGTCTCATTCACCCATCTACACCACATTCACACACTGATGGTAGGGAATTTCATAGTCATCATCAGTTTTGTTCTAACCATTTTATCACAGAATCATTGTGTTACTTTATCTCAATCATGCAATTAAAACATCCTTAGTATGAACCAATAGCACCATTTAGTATGATAAAAGCTAAATGAGGCTGGCAGTGTTGCTAATTATTAACAAGCAATACAACACTCTTTGCTTCCAAATAGGAGAAGCTGAATGAGCTGGATTACAGAGTAAAAAAGGTCAGTTCCAGTGACTTAAAAATGAAATTATTCTGTTACATTATTTCTGATGCACTTAGTGGACAGTTGGTATCTACTATATCATCTGCAAGCCTGTTAGACCAGGTTGTTGTAAAAAAAAATGTCATTCTTTAGTTGATGGCCTATACCAAATGCCTTTTTATTTACTCATGAAATATTATGTAAATCTGCCCTGACTCCACTGACCAACCTTTATCATCCTTTCACCATTCAAAAATATATGAAATGATCTTTAGATGTATTAAATACAGTCTGCTGTGAATGGTTTGCGGTTTCAATTTAGTCTATATAAGATAATGACATATTTATAAATTTCATTCATCACATGAATGAGTTTATATCCACATACAGTGGGCTTCCATGTGTAGAATAGCTTGTCCCTCCTATCCCTCTCACTCCTACGTGTGTGGCTCCGTCATATACAGTCCACTGTTTTCAGAGGAGCACTGGAGTGGCTAATCACTAAAGAAAGCTCGGGCATTAGCTGTACGTTTCTTTCTGCCCCCTAGGTCTGAACAACCTGTCCCTTTGTGTTCCAGACAGGACCACCTCAGGGACTGTCACTTCGGGTTGAGGTTGGCAACCTGATGTCATTTCTGACATCCTTGTGAGGACTTTCTGAGTGATCTTGAGAAAGTTTCACTTCTACATGCCTGATAATAAGCCACAATTTAAAATGAGACTATCAGAGCAAAAACAGGAAATTTCTAGATGCTGTTTCTTAGTTTCCCTGTCCGGGTTGTCCAAGACCGTGTTGATTTACGGCATGTAGACATCTCTATGATAACACCACATCGGCTAACAGAGTTTAGCAGAGAGAAGAGAGCTCTGTGTTTTCCTCTGCTGAAAACAATTTTTTGGCTTTATTTTGTGGTAACAGTGGACACTGGAGCTGAACTGTCAAAAAGAAAAAGGACAGAAGAGCAGAAGAATGCTTAACAATAGAGTGATAGAGCATGGCCCAAAACACTGGCTATGCTGTTTGTGATAATGTGCATTCCAAACCACATACAGCAGTTATACTGCAGTAATCTGTTCAAACCTGAGTCTACCAATTAAATAAAGAGTGCTACGTTAGCTCTGCTTGGTGAGGTTGTAGTTGGTAGATGAGCACTAGAGGATTTATGGGATTTTGAATCTTCCTTTAACAAATGGGTGACATCACAGACACTACATACATTTATTATGCTGTCTATGGTTTGAACTCAGGTCCCACTATCCACACGCTGAAGTGTCCTTGGGCAAGATCCTTAACCCCAAACTGCCCTTGAGACTGAGCCAGTGTGTGAATGAAAGGAATTAGTCAAAACTGACGGGCTACATAGCTTCAGCAGTAAATGTATGGCTTGGGATGTAAAAGCGCGTTTGAGTTGTCTTAAACTAGAGAAAGTCCATTTTACCATCAAGAACTGCTGAGGCCAGCCCAAACCAGACCTTTCTTTACCAGTGTTTACATTCAGAACTCTTAGTGGGCCTGGATCAGATCTTTGGAATTATAAATAAATTTGAGTCCTATAGTGTTTGTTTTGGTAGATATTAGGCTATGTTGGCTGTTTTAGCTTGGAAGCAGTAATGTTACCCTTTCCCATCAAAAAACAGAATAGTTTTCTTTTAGATTGATCTCTTATAGCGTGCTTTCTCTGATATACAAGAACTGTGAAGTACATTTCATCACAAGTGAGGAGGTATTAATAAGTGCCAAGGAAACTTGTACTGGTTCAGTAAATTTGACCATGGAGATACTGTCCTGTTTAGATCTCAAGATGGTCAGTTTGTCTGTCATTGTCTAGTTTCTGGGACACCATCCCCTGAATTTCTTTAGTTAATGCCTCAGGATGTTCAGCTTATTCAGTGTCTTCAACAGCTGTGTCGAAATGTGTAGTAGAACTGGCCCTCCATTAGTGGGAGAACAAGAGCTTAGCAGCACCAATCTAGATGGCTAAGCAAAAACCTCCTTATTACCCTTGCAGTCAGTCCCACTGGTGATTCATTTAGGCACATTCCCCCTGAGTTCAATATTGTGATGGATCTCTTGCCACAGAGCTGTCAGCCCATCAGTATTTGTGTTTGTGTCATAGTGCGGCCACATGAGCGAGTGATTTGTGCAGCAGCATTGCAGACAGAAGGCAATATCATCAGTCCTATTCATTAGTATGCTGCAGTATATGTGGAGAGAGCTGCTATTAGATCAGGGGAAGCCTTGGCAGGAGAGCAAACCAAAAACAGAATGACTTCACTTCAGAGATTTGGATTGAAATAAGGAGCAGATACCCAGAGAAAACTGAAGAGATCCTGACAATCTAGATTGTGTTTACATGATTTTACTGTCCAGAGATTGATAGAAAGCTAAGAAATATTCTTAAATTAATTTTGTAAAGAGCACTTTTCATTCATTCAGGTTCAATAATGACTCATTCAAATGAATACTGTCAGAAAGGACCTGATATTCACTGGAAGAATTAAATAAAGGAAAATCAAAGACTGAGGCAATAGAGGAAATGATGACGATCCTGTTTGTTTTAGGACACTTTCCAGAGCGGTGCTCTAAAATAAAACACTAAGATGTGGCTGCAGAATTATCTCATACAAGCCATTCACCAGCTGTCCTCCTTTGTGTGTGTGTGTGTGTGTGTGTACATGTGCACTAAAACACGTGTGATGGCATGTGTATAGACTTTTTGTGTGTATACAGTATCAATGTGAACTGTACGTGTGATGTATAGTGAGCCGGGCAAAGAGAGATGTTAAAGGATATTTTTTGCCTGCGTCAGCAGCATCGCAGGGAGGAGGAGAAGGGGTAGGGGAGGGGAGGGGAGGGGAGAGGAGGTTAGAGGGGGAGAGAGAGGCAGAGAGGCAGAGCAATACCAGTAAACAGGTGCCGACTCCATCAGCACCTCTCCCTCTCTGCACCTCTTTTTCACTGCGCACATGCTCAAACATACATTCTTCATGAGCACAGAGGCCATTTTTACTGTAACACAAGTGTTTATAGCAGCCTGTAGTCTCAGTTGTGTGCAGATCAGGGGGGGAGAAAAGGCAGGAGAACAGAAAAAGTAATCAATGATGCAGAGAATTTGGTGGTGTTATTGTGTTTCACTTGCCAGTGATTGTTATGGGAGTGATATTGGACCACTTCTTTTGCATAGCCTCACTCTGATATACACAAGCACACTGCACCAACATCCTTGCAGGGGTACCAGTCCAGTCTGCTGCAGCGCCTAAACAGAAGAGAGGGAGAGGGGAGTGAAGAGGGAGGGGGAGGAAGAGGCAGTTTTTTTTTCTCATGCATGTTTTAGTTCTTTTTTTTATTTCCCCTGCTTTCCTGGTGTGTGTGTGTGTGTGTGTGTGTGGGTGTGTGTGTGTGTGTAAGAGTGATTGCATGATTGGCTGTGGTGATGATGGGTTCCCTGTGCAGCCCAGCAATCCTCCACAGATGGACTCACAGCAAGACTATGAGATACTGAGAAATTAAATACAGGAAAAGGAAACAAAATCAATGCAATGTGAGGAGGGAGCGCTGACTTTGATATAGAGCTGCTCCAGCTATTCCTCAAATGACTGTCAGCTCATCCCCCTTTAATCTGCACTGATGGGTTTTCTGGGTTTCAAGTAGAATGCTACAGAAGTGAATGGAAGAGTGGGTTGTCAACTAAAATGGAAACCTATTTTACTGATGTTTACCTCTTTCTTATCTTTTACAGTGTGGTAGACTAAAGAGAGAGGCAGCAGAAGAATTGAACGAGGGAAGTGTACGTGAGCGATAAAGAGAGGGAGAGTGTGCGAGCATTGGCGAGAGAGAGAGAGAGAGTGAAAGAGAGCTCCGCTGCAGTAGCATCCCACAGCAGACGGTGAGGACTGCTGGTGTGTGTGTGTGTGACTGCACTGCTGAAGAGGAGGCGGAGGCAGAGGGTAAGCACGCTTGCAGACTCTGCAGGGCCATACAGGAACGCACAACAGCAGCGGCAGCAGTAGTGTTGGCTGGTACCAGGTAGACCACCAGAGGATCTGGACGCACCGACGCCGACGAGACAACCGCCATGGCACAAGCGGCCAAACATCTCCGCAAGAACAAGGATTTAGAAGCCCAGGCGGAGCAGGAGCGCAAGGAGAAAGAGGATGAGAGAGCCAAAAAGAGGAGTCGCTCGCGGGATAAAAAGCGCAAGGTACTGGGACTATTCACAGGTGGGGTGGTCAGGGGTGGAGTGATGGGGGAAGGGGGGGAGGGAGGGATGGCTAGAGAGGGGGGCAGGAAGGTTGAGACGCCCCCCACCCCCCTTCTTTCTCTGTCATGCTAAGCTGTGATCAGGGGTCCCGGGGCACACATGGAAACTCAGTCATGAGAGTGTTTCTACTGTGTGTACACAGTCTCCCTGGCACACATGTATGTCATATGCATACAGACACAAGGAAACGGTACAACACACTGCATGCTCTCCTTCTGCTTTATACCTGCTTTATTGACAGTCCTGTCGAAGCCGTCTGATAAGGCAG
This sequence comes from Labroides dimidiatus, assembly GCA_030710495.1. Classification (NCBI taxonomy): domain Eukaryota; kingdom Metazoa; phylum Chordata; class Actinopteri; order Labriformes; family Labridae; genus Labroides; species Labroides dimidiatus. Next base: position 18,443,855 of record CM061153.1, on the reverse strand, counting down.
TGTTGTACTCTACTTCTCACTTTGTCTCTGTCTCTCTTCACATCTCTGTCTTGTCCCCTCTCTCTGTCTCCTCTCTCTTTGTTTTCACACTGCGGTATGGTGACAGTAAGCAAAATTTCACTACATCACTAATAATCCACAAAGACTGTGAGCTTGCCAGTTTCAGCAACAGCCCGTTCTGATCTTCTCTCAGCTCTCTCTTTCTCTCTTTTTTTTTTTTTCCTGTGTGGCATTGTAGTGACCGCAGAGCTAAACCTGCAGGCTTCTGTCTGACTGAGATGTCCCAGGCAGAGCTGGCAGGGCTCGGTGTAAACCGTAAATCTCTGCTACGCTAGTCAACAGCTGCAGGGATGTGTTATGAAGCTGCCGAGTTTACATTATTCCCCTGGTCCTTGTAGGATTTTTACTCAACTCATTAATGAAAATGAGTCATCCGCAGATTGTGCTATTGATGGCAAATTGGTCCTCAGCAAATGAGTGTGTGAGTCCAGCCGCCCTGTGAGCCTGCACCGTGCCAGGCTGGCTGTAAACCAATCTGATGCTGATGCAGTAGAGACAGTGTTATAGACAGAAAGACAGTACAGCTTCCACTTTCCCATCGAGGAGAGGCAGAGCTTGTCGACTGCTGTGGGATAAGATTTTTCTTTTAACTTGTAGGGTAACAAGGGGTGGAAAGACGTATTAAACAAAATCAGAGCAGAATGAGAGCAAAAACAGAAATGAAAGTATGACTCAGATCCTAGGTTGTTGTCTCTTTGAGAGGCTTTTGTTTGTCTGTTTTTTTTCTTTGTGAGAATCAGACGAAAACCTGTCATCACTGAAACACACGAATGCCAACACTGTTCATGATTACTGACATAAATCAATGTCCGTGCAGAGATATGTGTGTTTGAGGGAGTGTGTGTGTGTGTGTGTGTGTGTGTGTGTCCATTAGGCATGTGTGTAAGTGCTGTATATGCACGTCTGGGAAGATGAGATCCAAGGGAAGGCCTGCAGCTCTAACAGTATGTATAAGGCAGGGATGTGATTTCTGGTGAGGGTACTAATGCAACCCAACTTTGACGGAAAGTGTATGGTTTCAGGATCCCATATCACTTACGTAACCATGCAGCTTAAGTCTTTCAAATAAGCTTCCTGACTCTCCTCCAGCTCCCCCTCCCAACCTCTCTTCCTTTTTTAACACCGGCTTACAGCCATTCCTGGTTTCTGGAGCAGATGTTGATGCTGGGGAATTCTGTCTCTTTATCTCTCTTTCCTGTGCCGTCTTTGTTTTCTCCAAGATGCCTGCAGATACTTGGTCAAATTCCACAGCAATTATTTGCTTGACTGATTTGTGTCTCTCTATTTTACATGCAGGTTAAAAAAACAGAGGATTTCTTTCTTCGTCTGTTTATTTGGTCATTTACTCATTAGCTGTCTTGTGTATAGATAAACACATTAGTAGTATCCCTATTGTCTAGCAAAGAAGTCAAATCTGAAAGTGTGAAACAACATTTATCATTTCATCACCTTACATATCTGCTCAAAATAATTCTGTTCAAACACTGTCACACTCACATGCACACTTTCTGTATAATTTTGTCGGAGAAAAGCAGGTTTGGTTACATAAGCTTTTTCTTCAGTGGAGGATTTTCTTTTGTGATTCACACATATTTGATATGCTCAGAGTTGCACCTGGAAGAATAGCTCATAACTTGTCTTCATGACCTTTACAGTTCTTGTGCTGATACTTGTTAAAATTTAGAGTGAATGAGTCATTGATCGTGTAGCAATAGCAGGAACACATGGCACTTGGTTCAGTTTCCTTTGATACAGCATGTCCTCAGGCCTCCATTGCTGCTTCCCTGTTTAGTTATTCTTTTTACCACAAGATGTATACATTATTTTTTTGTGTGTAAAAACAATTTCCATATTCAAGATCTTATCCTCTTCTTGTTTTAATCCTCTTAGTACAGTTTTTCCACTACTGTCCTGCTGTTGTACAATGATTATTTACATCCCAGGGACCCGAGTTATGTGTGTTGATGAATGTCCTGAGCCGTAAAGCAAACAACGCGTCATCAAAGGGTGAAAGTGTCATTTTAATTGGCTTCATGGTGTAGTGGTATTATACGGCCCAGGTCAGTTGCTGAGCAGTGGATAATGTCGTCCTCAAATTACTTTTATTGATGAGTTTGCCCCTCTTGAAAAATGAGCATTGTCAGGATGTGAGCAAAGCTCTATTGTTGTAGTCAGCACCCATTCTCACCTCATTTAGTGTGTTTGTGTCCACATATGAAGTGGTTTACTTGTCCAGAATGTCCCTGATGTATGAAGCAATGCTGTGCTGTGTTATACTTTGTCTTTTATCAGCATGAGTGATAAAAATGAATAAAAAAGGTACAAAGTGCAGTTTTCATTTAGACTGTTTATTTTTCAGAGATTAAGCATTATTCCAAGGTAATGCAAAAATTACACTTGAAAACTACTGTATTGTTCTGAATATATGACAATATTTTTTTTCTGGGAAATCCCCTTTGAAAAAGCCTCTAGCCTCTGAACAACTGCGCCACCTTCTCTGTCCACTATCACTATCTCTCTCTCTCTCTCTCTCTCTCTCTCTCTCTCTCTCTCTCTCTCTCTCTCTCTCTCTCTCTCTCTCTCTCTCTCTCTCTCTCTCTCTCTCTGTCTCGCTCTCTCTCTCTCTCTCTCTCTCACTTGTCACCCCACAAAACCTCCCTACAGTGACAGGTTACACAAAATGGTAGAGAGGAGGAGCTGGGAGCGCTTAAAATTCTTCTTTTTCTTTTTACTGTATTTTTTTTTTGTGGTGGTTGCGACATATTTTTTCCTGACTCTCTATTCAATGTGTACTCGCCTGTGTGTGTGTGTGGGCGTGCATGCTCACGTTTGTCTGTGTGCATTGGGGGCGGAACTCTGCTGTGCACGATACAGAGGGCAGAGGAGAATTGTGAACGCCCAACCATGTACAGACAGAAATGACATCCCATCATGTAAATATACAAAAAAAAAACATAATTTAGTATGTTACATACAAGAACAAGGTATAGACTTGATCTACAAGAGAGGTAACTTTAAATAATAAAGTCCAATAAAAATATGTTGAAATGCTGTTGCCCAGCATTTCAACATAATTACTTCTACTTTGATCTGGCGCGATGTAGAAAATAAAATTAACTTGATTTCCATGCCCCCTCCCCAAAATAATTGGGGAAACACTGATTCTGTTTCCCCACCCATTGTGATGTGAGATGCACTAGATATTGTGCTATTATACTGTTATAAACACCAGCCTGCCTTGTCTTTTTTTATCAGTGTTTAATTTGAATTTTCAAATAAAATGTTCTTTGTGTTAAAACAGGATTTTGTCATTAAATAGCCTTTTTTCCCCAAAAAACCTGTCTTGGAAAAAGGGGTACGTTTTACATCCTGAATCGTTTTGTATTTGGATCAATATGGTACTTCTCTACAGGCTTGTAGGACTAACGATAAATGGTTATATTCTACCCTCAGCTTCACTTTTATTGTTCTTAACACACTGCAAAAATACTAAGAGTGCTAAGAGCTAAAATGATCGACGTCTATGCAAATGTAAACATAATGAAAATTAAGAACCAAATGTTAAAAAGGAAGCTCTGAAAAGTAACAGATTCCCATCTTCACAGCAGTACAACTAATCAGCCAGATTCTGTAAATAGGCCACATTTCTGATCCACTAACCAAATGCTTTAGTGCTGCAGTGTGTGATAAGTATCTGGTGAACCCCTAGGGAGTTAAACAAATCCAATAGTTCAATTCAGGATGTACGTTCACTGCTGTATTTCCATGTGAAGCAATATAGATTTCTCTCCGGTATCATTTGCCATTTGCTTGTTGAGTTTTCTGTTTCAGTCATGCTGTGTGATAATAAACTTACATGCATATGTACTGTAGTTCTCTTGCATGCTGGCCAAAAGAAGAAACAATACTTTGGTGCTGATTAGAGGTGAGCTGGTTATCTCCATGATCAGCTTTAAATGTTCCTGTGTATTTCAAAAAACTGTTTTATTCACTATGCCCGATGACTAAGAATACCAGCAAACATCTAGAGTTGACTATCATAATAAAAAAACCCTTGTCTTCATATATTAAAGGTCTAAAAGGTTCAGCCTTTTTAAACTGTTGCTTGTTTTTTTGTTCATATTTTGTTGACCGATCAATTTATTAAAAGATTGAATCAGTGTTGCTTGTTAACTTTGGGGCAGACTTTATGAATATTTTAAAGATTGTAGTTTATTTCAGTGTCTGAGTTGATGCTATTTATTTTCTACTTATTAGAATGCTGCAAAGTTGCAACTAATATTGGTTTCTTTAATTAAGCCACATATTGTGTTTGTGGAGTGTATAAAAGTCTTTTCCATCTTTGTAAACAAATCTCAGGAATGCCTGGGGGATGTTGTCAGGCAACAATGTCCCCTTGGACTTATAGGTGGACTGATTTACTTTTTGTTGGTGAATCCTCATCCTTGTGAAAATATTTCATCCTGCAATGGCAGTGAGGTATAACATGTTTGTTGCCAGTGGAGGAATGGCTTTGTGCATCTTCAATACAAGAAGAATCTGGACAGACATGGAATTAAGTTACTATTTACCTGGTGAATGTTGTTTGTTGTTCCATACAACATATGTCACCATTTTCAAGAGCCAGATGTTTCAGATATGTAACCAGATGTTTGGTACATCAAACAGTCCAAAATCTTCACTTTGCTGACAGGTAGAAGAGTTCTTTAATTTGAAAGCTTGAAAAAAAAGTGAAGCTTAGATTTTCTTTACCCCTATGATACTATATTCATGTATATGTTGTAGCCAACGTGGTATGGAGAGTGTGTGTTTAAGCTTAAGGCCAGCCTTAGTGTGTTTGTACTGATTCTGTTCAGTCCCATTCAAGGCAGCTGACCCATTAGTGGTGCTGATACTCAGACTCATCAATACACTAAGTCTGGTCAGGATGCACTACGGCTTCTTTATTCCTGTAAAACAGCTGGCACTCTGAGGTGTTGGCTGTTGGTGCAGGAGCAGTGACTTTCAGGTTCTTACACATCAAGTACCAGGGTGCAGGACTAAAGTAAAGCTAACATGCCAGCAAATATTAGACTGTTAACAGTAGTATCTAAATGCTATCTCAATGAAGCAGAGGAGGCAGAAATGTATCAGCATTCCATCCACATCTGTTGTCAACCCTCCAAAGTCTCCTACTCTCCCCGCCTAAAGAGCCTACGAAGCCTTTTCTCAGGTGTTGATGTCAGGGACAGATTGGTGCTGTGAGGCAGTCTAGGTGTTCAAGTAGTGTTTACATTTATGTATAACTGCAGGGATTGAGTGTGTTTAAAGGTTTGGTGCAAAGGATTAAGCGTGCTGCAGTGACTAAACCCATCATAGTACCTGCCGGCTGCTCAGCCCTGCATATCTGGATCCTCACCTTACCTGTTAAGATGCAGCAACAAGCTGTAACATGGCTCCTTTTCCCATCATTTTTGGACTGATTGGACAAAGGAAATTTAAAGCTAAACTAAAGTTAGTTAAAGAAGTAGATTGTTTATCTTATCCAACAAAGTAAAAGAAGAAATCTTACCAGCCATGAGTTGAGTTGATTAACTAGTAAACAGCACAGGGGAGCAGTTTACTAAATATGGACCCAGGCGGGGTCCATGTTTAAAGAAACACACATAGGGGAACGTTTTGAAAGGAAGTATCTGGAATTTTAGTCCCAGGAACTTCTTCTCAAGGAACTTAAAGGCTCCTGTCTTCCAGCATTGTCTGCATTTTAACAGTGGTCTAAAGCAAAAAGGTTATTGTTAGCCTCACAGCAAAACTGCCTAAGTGAAAGAAATTTCAATGAAACAAATAAGTTAACAGTAATAACAGTATAAACTTAAAAACGAAAAATCATACATTTACATAAAAATGTGTGAATTCATCTTTTCTGAAAACTTTGAAATATGACCAAGGCAATTATGCTATGAGGCTAACGTTATGTAAAACAGGCCAGTGACGGACGGAGAAGCAATAAAAGTAATTGCAATACACTACTTGATGTAGTGTAGATGGCAGCGGGGAAAAGACAAATGTCATGGAAGAAAGATGATTCCATGGAATGTGATAGATGCAGGGATTGTCATGCTCCACATCATAGTTAACCTGTTAGCATGAAAGAAACACAGCTTGTGCTGATTTTGATCATGCTTTATTACATTTGAAATGGATACACACCAAATAAATATACATGGAGAAAGAGAGAGAGAGAGAGAGAGAGAGAGCCATCCACTGGTTTATCGTTCCTTGAAATTGAATCACTTTACAAACAATGGCCACAACTTTAAAAGCTCACTAATGCAGCTGGTTCTTTTCTTCATCATTTAGGACTACACATGGTTCAAATGAATTTAAATTGCTGTCATGAACAACAAGCCTCCCCAAAGTGGGACTCGTTTGCTGCTGTTATCACAGGTAAAGCAAAACCAGTGAAACATCAAGTTGTCACAGAAATCAGTGGATCCTCAGATAATTCTAATATTCTAATATTGGACGTGTGAATGGGGTTTGGAAATTATATGAACTCCCTAGATCTGCCTGGATGGAGCCATGGTAGATATTTCACCCAGCATTCAGTATTTTAGCTAAACTTACTACTAAGACTGGTTATAAATCTAAGACAACATGAAACACTTCCTCTGAACTTTAACAGACACAATCAGCCTGTAAGATGGGGCCAGCACAGTATGCCTCCAGGCCTGAAGTGGGGGAGGGGGTCTGTTTGCGGTCCAGGTGGCCTCGTGGAACCCCTCAGACAGATGACTCAGCAAGCCTGGCATTGGTACTCACTCATGTTGATGGAGCCTGGAATGAGGCTCACTGAGTCCAGCTCCTGGCTCCACAGGAAGTGCTGCGAGGGCAGCCCTCTCTCCCTTAATTAAAGTAAGAATGGAAGGAGAGCAGCACGTGTGGCCAGTTCCCCCACCCCACCTCTGAACTGAGGTGATAGCAGGTTTTTATTTATGAGCTTGCAGATACCTCACCACACCCAGTTCTATTTGATGAGAGAGCTGAGACAGATCCCCTCCCAAAAAGCCCTTGTCCCTAGCCTCTGAATTAAAAAGTATAAGGATAATGAATTAAACTAGATGAAAATAACAGCAGGCATCCAGCACGCACTCTCTCTCTCTCTGCAGGGTTTCGGCTTCCCTGAAATTCTAAAGCCAGCGGATATTTTTAAATTTTTCATCAGTGGTGAATATTTCTCACCATATTTTCAGTTTTATCCTGACTGCAGTGAGTTCATTCTTTGGTTTTAAGCCTGGAGTCAAGCAAATGAAGCCCCTGCTACTTTTGTGTAATTGTCTCTGAAATAATATGCAGCATTTGTTGGTGTGTTTTCCGACTTATGAATGTAAATATAGCTGAGCCTTCACATGAGGCTGTGGTGCTTTCTACAAGGCATTAGACTCCCAAACAGGTTTGTATAATCCCCCGAAATATTGTATGAATGGTGGAAGCATCTGTTTTTGTTTTTCCTCCGACTGCATGGTTAAATTTATTCATCTGAGATAAAAACACATGAAATGATGTGTCATACTGTGAGGGGCTTCCTTAGATTTCCCTGCTAGTGCCTCCCTCCTCCCCTTCCCTTTATCTTCTTCTCTCTCCCTCTCTCTCTCTCTCCTTGGCTGATTGCGCTAATCTCTCCTCCCAATTGTTATTCTAATGGTGCAGCCGTTACGTAACTCCCTGAAACAAGAATTGAAAGATCAGAGTTATTGAAATGGATCCTCATCATGCCCAAACAAAAATGGGAGACAGAGTGGAAGAGAGAGAGAGAGAAAATAGTGCCGGCATCTCCTTGAAGGAATTTAATATGTCATTGCTTGTCGCCTCATTATGAAAAAAGGGAAGCATTGGTCACCAAAACCTGAGCTCTTTCCCTTTAAGCTCCCTGTGGCTGATGAGTAGAGGATGGGGCTAGGTGGGTTAGGCAGCTTTGTGCGGTTTTACGTTCAGGTACTGTGAGTCCAGCCGTCATATTCCCCCAACTCTGCAGCGTTCTACAGCTGATATCTACGATAGCTAAGAGCCACAGCATGTGCAACTACTTACCATATTGATGTCCTCTTTTGGACTGTTTTAAAATTCTGTATTTGATATTTGGCTTTAAACCACTTTTTAACTCCCATTTTCTTTTTTATTGACATTGTTTCCTTTTCATTAAGTCATTCATTGGTGCTGTATAATGTTTTGTAAATATTTCCCAGAAGGTAAATCAGATTTAGACGATCCCTGACTTCTATTTCCATCCATTTGGGTTTTACTTTGTAGTGAAGCATCTTAAAAACAACTGAAAGGGTGGCAATGGAATCAGAAACTATATCAAGTTTCATGTTAAGTGTCAAAATACAGATAACCCGTGAGTCAAAAAAAAATCCATATTTGTGAGCATGTATTTTGATCGATTGCATGCTTTTTGTTTCCCTGGTGAGCGTGCCAGCCTACATGTGTATGTGTGGGAAGCACCTTATGTGTTTGTGATAGTGTGCAAGTACTCTTTGCAAAGATGAGCTCTCAGATTGGAGGAAAACAGCCCAGAGGAGGAGAGTGTGCCGAAGGAGTGATGGGTGACTCCGCAGCCTTCTCCTCTGTATCGAATGTCGGGTGTCTTATTTATCTGATTGAAATGATGATCCTTATTTTCTGTCCACCAGAGGAAAGAGGAATAATTCAATTCGAAACCAATAGTCCAGTAGCAGGTCATTATAGCAGCACAGCTTCACAGCTGTGGTTCTCAGTTCCAGTTTTATGAGTGCTGACAATAGAGATGGTCTGATTTATTTAAATCAATCGACTGGACAAGAAGGTTGAAGTTATAACTGGAGTCTGAATTTCTGACTAAGTTAAGCACACACTATCCATCATGAGGCCTGAAATGCAGTGTACAGGTTTCGGCGGGCTAGTAAATCTGTTCAAGGAGGGTTACAGATGAAGATTTCCTCTTGTGGGTGATCAATGATGCTTTTACAAGGAGAGGACTTTGACCTTGGTTGTGTCTTGGAATATCACTGTGCACTCCCTGATGAGAAACCTGTCTTAGTTGGGTGTAGATTACGTGAGTCATCTAATCTGTATGTCAAGTGTCATCTCCGTGTCAGAGCTTCTTGGACCAGTTATTAAAAGCTTAGTGGTTTGTAAACCTCTTCATCTGAATCCCCTGGAAGCAGAGGTGGTGTCACTTTGATTTTCTATACTGTGTGTGTATGATTCCAGCAACACGATGTACAAACGGTGGTTATGTCAATCTGCAGGGCAGGAGGAGACTGAGGCTTTTTTTTTTACACCAGTGTGGGCCCATTAAAACTCTTAACTTTGTGCATTTTAAAATATGTAGTTTGCAGTATGTGAACAACAGCAAAATCTGTATCCACCTGGATGGTTATACTGATTTTTAAAAAATTCTCAGTCTACAGCAGACCGGTCTACCTTACGTTTCCCACAATATACAGCACTAATGTTGTTCTTCTTTCTCTGTTTATGGCAGATGGCGTACAGTTTTTAGTTGCAGCACCACCCACTGTGTTGAGCTACCAGTAGAGCTACAATGCTAATGTTTAATGGCCCATTGCATTTACAGTGAAGTAACCTGAAAAGCAGCTGAATCTTTCCCTCCTAATTGTTAGAGATGATACTGATCTCACAGTTAAGTGTTCATTTCTGTGAAAAATTATCAATTCTTATTCATAACTTTTATCAATATCAAAAGATGATGCTACCGAAGCGTTTTTGCCACCAGCTTGGTCATTGTTTATATTTGCCGTCCAGAACGGAACACCAGCAGGGCATTCTACAAATGGATAAAACAGAAGAGTCATACTACATACTTCACTTACAGGCAGTATGTAGCAGGAGGTTTCAGATGCAGCCCAGGGAAACAGAGTAAGTAAAAACAGAAAGACAAAAACAGGAAGGAAGGCCAACCTCAAGAACACAAAGCGATGATCAGCATACAAGCCTTTTATTGATAAATATCACTAGATTTCATCCTTGACCCTGCAAACAGCAAAACGAGCTTCTAAACCAAGTTCCACTGAAATGCCGTTCTTATCACGTCACATGATCGTCCTCGAGTAATGATAGTGTCTTACATGTTAGGAAAAACAGTCAAAGTAATGGATGGGTCTAAGGTCAGAAATTACCTTTTTTATTTCACAGCAGTTTGTCTTATGAGGGCTGATACACAGTGGAATTTAAATCGGTGCATCTTATAAAAGGTTGGCTTCCTCTTTAATGCTTTCTTAAAGCTTTTTGTTGTAACTAAACCTTAGTAGATCCTAAAGTGGATTTTATTGACACCTGATCCTTCCATGTGAAAGATATTAGCCCTCTCAGGTTGATGTAAAGTACGTCAGTCATTACGGTGATGAATGAGTGTCTGAAGTTCCTACTCAAAAATGAGCGGGTTATCTGTCGGACACATCTGTGATTAAAGCAAGTGACCCATGAAGCATCTAATCCTCCAAGATATCACTAGATTTAACTTTATTCTTTACTTAAACATTTTTTTTTCTCTGAGTGTATGAGCACACATTCATTAAACAGAGGCACGTGGGTTGTCTTGTGGCGCAGGATTTACTAGGTAGCTGGGAGGATAGTGGTGTCATCCAGCCTCTAATTGGCTGACCCCAGAGATTTCTCCTGTGCGGTTCCAGGTATCCACCCCCTTCTCTTTCCTCCTCTGTCCTAGAGCACATTCCTCTGTCTCTCCTTTAATCAATTCTACTGCTTCAATAAGGACCACAAGTCCTTCCTCTCTCTCTTTCTCTCTCCCTCCCTCTCTCTCTCTCTCTCTCTCTCTCTCTCTCTCTCTCTTTGCCGCAGTTACCTGCTGTTGCAACACTTGAAAGCCATGCTTTCGATCTCATCATCTCCCTCTCTGCTCGGTCAGCCTCTGAGTTTTTTGCTACACACTATGGACCCAGGATTGGAAAGGGAGAAACAAGGGAGATTAAGTGAGCAACGGAGAGAAGCAAGGGGGGGTGGGTGTGTGGGGGGGGTGGAGCATCAGTCACTCCGACTGTTGCGGCAGCCTTATGTTTTTCAGCAGGCAGGAAGAGAAGAAGAAAACAGGCGTTCAGTGTAGGTAGATATGGAAGATCAGCCTCATCTTCAACATTTCTGAAATATTACATAATAAAATGACATTTGTGCAGATAAAATTAAAGCTCCCTTCTTCCAATATTATTGTCAGTTTGGCTTTAAGTGGAAGGGGACGGTCCTCGGGGGTTAGAGGAGTATCGACACAGGATGAAGGGGAATCTGCAAGCATGCAGCAGCTTTACAAGGTCAACCACACCTCGTACATGATCACATGTAAGCACACATGTATGTAGACCTGGCACTAGCACATACACTGTCCGCCAGCCCTTACTCAGCACTGTATGCGCCTCTGTGAGGAAGCTGGATGTCGCCACCTAGTGTTTACATGGAGGCCTGACTATCAATAAACGAACACTGATGTCTCGTTCTTTATTGTTATTCTCCAGTTTTTCATTCCTCTCCTCCAGTCAGGCACTTTGCTGAATGGACTCGTACATAAGCTCTCCTTCACATCTCACACTAACTGTATGTGTGTCTTTTACACAAGCATCCATATTTTATTTCCTCGGCAGACACATGCTCTAAAAATCCATCTTAACTATGTAAAGGGGCTCAGCTCGGTTCTGCACTGTGCCCTCTTTTTTTTAGTTTGAGGACTGTCAGACTGGCATTTTGAGACTAGTTCACATCATCTCAGTAAATTGTGCATTTAAACAGTTGGCCGGAGGCAGAGCTTTAGTACTCTGCATTTGACTACATTTACCATGTCCTCTTTTTTCCTGCTCCTTTTCGAGCCAACTCATACAAAAGCAGGTTCCTTTCCTGCTCCTCTTGTGCTCCTCTTGCCCCCGTGGCCACTATTCTTTTCAGCCATTTACCCCGCTGCCTCCCTGCAGAGTCTAAGTGAAGCAGAATGTATAGAGGAGCTGGAGGCAGAGCAGGACGGTTAGTTTGCTGGTAATGGAGAAAATATTTGTCAGAGCAGAGAGCAGAGTGACTCTTGCTTTAGCAGCCCCTTAGGCACAGACCTTTAATTGCCTACACCCACTGGTGGAACGCTCCTGCAGCTGACATGAGTGTGTGTGCAGGGGAAAGTGTGTGTTCTTCTTTGTATAACTGGATATCTCAAGGGTGTTCTGTGACTTAAATAACTACTGGATCAATATTGTGCTCGTCTTTTTATTCTCTTCATTAAAAAGAAACCAGTAACAGAGGAATAATAGATTACCAGGCTGCGGTTTCTTCAGAGCTAAATATTTGAAGATTTTGCTCCTCGTTTTAGGTCTGAATATGTCTTTGTGAACTTTTTTATTAAAGTAAGTTCAGCAGTGTGCAAACAGTCATGTCACTTATCAACATTCCCTATGTAAACTCTTTTCAAAATTTGTGGGTTTTGTGTCATTTTTAATAATGGCTGATAAATATCTTTTAGCTTGGGCCCGTTACAGTTATTGTCATACTGATGGATTTCTATTTTACATCTTTCAGCACTTATAGGTCAGCCAATCAACCCAGCAACTGGAGGATGAACCTAGAGTGAAAGAAATCCTTGGCTGTAGCTCCTCTGTGTTTAATGGGATAACTAAGTCCTGTGTGATAATTGGTTTAATTGTTTTACAGAATGTGTCATCAACATAGTTTCAACAAAACCATTTTACCAGAGTAGAAAAACATGTTTTAAAAATGGACATGATCATCTATTACCATTTTGTGTTTTTCCCTCCTCTTGTGTTTATTTGACCTTGATCAGTAGGCTCAAGGTCATGAAAATGCAACTTCCTTAAAAGACTGCTGTGCCTGTCATTTATCATTTTAATGACCCTCACATCCCCTGCCGTCACTCACTTCTACTTGTTTTTGCATTCTTCCTGCTGAGTTGATGAAACTGATACCACTTAAACACTTACGCATGTCTTTTCTCCTTTTTCCTTCTTTCTCATTTTACTACATTTAAGTCTTTGAATCATCCTCACTGTGATAGTATGAACATTTTAAGTTATTTTGGCATCATCATTTTTGTAATTTGCTAAAAAAAAATGGGCATTAATTTGATTAATGATTTAAAAAATGGGTGAAGTATCAACAGAGTAATTCCATTTTTTTTGGAGCTTAATAAATATTAATAATTGTACGGTCTACTTTAAATAATAAAGTAGACCATACTTGTGTCTTTTAACCATTCTGTACTCACTCTGCAGAAACACACACACATACTGTACGTCCGTTGGTACGACTGTCCTGTGAATCCATTTTGAACGTGTGTATTACAGTCTAACTCATGTTTTAAAAGCTTGTTAGTGGTGATCATGCTATTTTAAATATGTCACTTATGTTAATAATCTTTCTTTATTGACAACAAGCAATTTCATGCAGTTAGCCTGACAGCCCTGATATAAATGTTAAATATCTATAATCTCATAATGTTAAAATTTTATCTACACACAGCTCATTCCACCGCTTAAAAGTTTGAAATGAAGTCCACTAGTTATTTTGTGTCATTTTTAAAAAAAACATTTATTTCACATTGACATCTATTCTCCACAAGTCTTGAAATTCTTGTCTCACATGCCAGGTTTTGCACACAAGAAGAATCCTTGAACCTAAGCCCCTGTTATTATGTAATCTGCCCAGAATATCTTGTTATTGTGCAGAGGTGTATGCTTGAGTGTGAGTATCTGGCTCGTGTGTTCAGCAACCTTTTTATATCCTGGTTTTTCTTCAGCGTGAAAGTTTTTTGTACTTGATTTTTTATTGTTTTAATCTTGTTTTGAGTGCGTTAAAACATCACAGATCCTGCACTTTACGTGCATCTTTTTGCCCATTGTTTCTGTAAACTCTGTCTAGATCAGGCAGTGAAATCTTATTGTCAATCCCACAATCTAAATCTCTGTCCCTTATTTGTTCTCAAACATAAAAAAAAGAAATAGTGGTACTGTCTCTTCAGCAAATGCCTTTTTTTCAGACTGATAGATACCACCACTTTAACCTGTCGTAATGTGTGGCTTAAACTCACTCATTCAGACATGTTTCCTCTGTTAGAAGACTCAAAAGAACTCAAAGATGTACCCAATCAATACTACTGAATATAAAAGAGTGAGACTAATAGTAATTTATAGAAATGAATGAGTCATAACAGAAATGTCCTCTTAGTTAACAAGACCTCAACTCAGGACAATGTGATGTAGAATATCAGACTCAGTGTCTTTAATTTCTGTAAGATATAAATTGATAACAGAGGACACACAAAGGTTAGGCTGTCTTAGCGCCCTCTGCTGCTTGCAGCAGGGTCAGATCTCATTTACATTCATCTTCACTTTGACTTAGTCAGCATCTAAGAAGGTTGACACCACAGCATGATGCAATCAGCAGGCTGACAGTTGGCTCAAAGATCATCCACAAGACAGAAGAATTCAAAAGACAGTCTGAGCATCGAGGAGAGAAAGCGTGAGGGACGATGCACTGCGCTGTTATCACAAGGAATCTGTTGTGTGGTGTTTATCCCAAACACACGTAGTCACACATTGCCCCAGATACTAGAGGAATGTGCAGTACACTCACAAGCTGTGTTCACACCCGCCTCTCCCTCTCATCCAGTGCAGCAATTCAATGCTGTGCTGCAATACTGTTACGCAGAGTCATCAATTATTCATAAAGGATTTCTGCTTTTGTTCAGTCATAGGCTTGATAAACAGAATCTGTGGGAAAAAGACCAAAAATGGTTATCAAGTCCCAATAACAGATAAATTACTCTATAAAATCATGTTTCTATGCTTTTTTAAAATCATATTCTTAACCTTCAATTGTGTTATTGAATTAGATTTGTGCAGGGAGGTAAATCATGGTACAACATTTAATCAAGAACCTCTGATTTAGTTGTCAGGTGGGAAACATTTGTCTACATAAGTGCATATAAAGTATTGTCGTCTGTCTGCACCTGCCTCATAGGACTAATGAATCTCTCAACTCTTTGTATTTTTCTCAGACAGTTTCTATAAATAACCACACTAGTGTAGTATATTACTCAGACTTAAACATTGTGGGTTCTATTAAGTGCATTAACATTTAAGTTCCTTTGTTAGGCAAAAAAAAAATCTCCAAAGCAGTTTACAAGTAAGGAAGAGTCTAAGTCAGAGTATATCAGGAACACATCTTTAGGTGAAGCTGCCCCGTACCCTTAGCTCTGTGTTCCAGTTCAGGCAAATGCCTCAAGGCTTGTAACTGCATGAGGTAACCTGAGGGTGCTTTTTAAATTACTATTTCATTAGATCATAAGAAAAGCAAAAAAGGATCACATGAGGTGAGGTGGTGGGGTCTTAACGCAGTTTTCAAAAACACAATCCTGTACTTCATTTTCACATCAAAATATGGTTAATCACAAAGTGATTGATGCAACAAAGTTGTTCTTTACCATGTTCAGGGTTTTTGAACAGACTTAATAGGTGAGAATGGAGCAGAGCTGGACAGTAAAGTTCCAGCAGAGAGAACTGGCTGGAAGGAATGAGTTCAGTTTTGAGAGGAATTGATTTAAAGATGGCAGTCAATCATCTATATTGATGAATGATTAATGTGCGTCTTTATTCATCTGGCACAGCTGGGTTTTATCTCCTGGTAGAAGTGTCATCAATACAGGTACTGTAATCAGACTAACTGGAATTATGCATGTTTAGAAAAGTGGAGGACCGAGATTAGACCCGTGTGGTGTACCAGTGAAAAAAAAAGAAGTGAGTTTTTGACTCTTAGAGTGTCATAGCATTTTGATTATACAAAATGTCAGTTTGGATAGGGTTGACGGGCGGGGCCCGGGGGTGCACAGTATCATAGTGTCATGATGACAGCAAGTTGATTTGTTCTCAAACCAGCTGCTGCTTGTTTCACATCTAAATCCAAGGGGGGGGGGGGGGGGGGGGAGTAGTGGAGCAGATGTTTGCAGACATGGAGAGATTCAGGGGCTGTTTTTTTCTGTAAGAAGAACTAAAGGAGAGAACCTGATGGCATTCATAGTGAAGCCCCACGGCCAAAGATTAGAAGGCCTGTCAGACCCTCTGCAGGGCTCATGAACATGGACACAAGGTTGATGGATGGTGCAGGGAAAGCTCGGAGCGAGGAAAGGATTTGACTATATTTTATAGATTGATGCTGCCACTGAGGTTGGAGGAGGATACAGGTGTATGCACCAGGAGCAAGGGAGACACAAATAAATACTGACTGCCCGAGTGTTTTTGAATGTGTGTGGCTGCTTGACTGAGCTTCTGTAATTGCTGTCTGCAGAGAATAATTTTAGTGCAGGGTTAAAACATTGAGTCTAGCGGTGTGTTTACTGTCAGAGTGGAGACACAGATTGGTGGAGACAGGTCTGGTACTGTGTGGTCCAAAGCACTGCAGGGTCATGAATGATTTAATGGCAGATGAGGTGAGCTCCATCTTCTAGCTCTTAAGATGCACACAGGCATTTATAACCAGCAGAGGTGATTTATTTTCATGACAGAACCAACTGCGCCATCGATATTCTGAATAAATTGGATTTCTTTGAGTTACATTTATGATGATGTGTGTTAATGTTCGGCTCAACAAACAGGGCTGCTCCTGTAACTCCCAGCAGAAACAGAGTTCACTCCTACAGTCTTGTGATGATGTTATCCTTCCACATTTTCAGAGTAGATTTACATAAGTTTCACACACAGAGGAGGAGGAAGAGGAGGAGGAGGACCCGTAGGCTCATTCTCTTAAGTAGCATGATCAGAAAGTTCTTTAGTTATTCTCACAAAACAAAACCACTTAGTCATCTGTGTATGGTGGTTATAAGACTCACTGCATGTGGTATGATACTCCAACACACAGCTGTATAACCAGGCTACACTTGGACTGCAGCCAGCCAGCACGGTTATATACATTCATGAGGACAGCTCTAGTCATGTGAAAGGTCATGTGTCATGTGTGAGATCAATTTAGCATCTCTCATTCCACATGCTAAAGGATTGTTAAATCTAATTTGTCTGAAAACTCAAAGGTTAAACTCATCAGTCACTAAAAAATTACCATTACTCAACTCCTTCTATTTGCTGGTGAGTTCATCTTTTAAGTAAAATTCTTTAACGCATCAGCGTGTTTACATAAAACACAAAATCATGGATCCAAAGGGACTCTATAATGTCTCTCTCAAAACTGCTCAGATGTGCAGTAATATAACTTTGAGATGTCACCGTGAGAAAAAATGTGACAAATGATCATCTTAATGATTCCTAACTGCAACATTATTATCCTCCCATTAAACTCTTTACTGCAGTTGATGCCACCAAGTCTCTTATCCTTTGTTGTACTGATTTTCTTTCCTGTTCATGTCCTGATTACACTTTTGATTTGTCAGTGTTTGGAGTGTTGTATGTCTGTTATTCAGAAGAAATTTTAAAGATAGAAATCAGTGATAATGTTTAATGTTTTTGTTTTTCTTTACGTATCCATTTCTCAGTGCCAAGCAGAGTCAACAAAACAAGTTATGCTGTAGTTTGCATAACACACGCTGATAACGTTTGAGATTGTAGCGTCACTGGTTCAGGTTAACAAAAGATGGTTTATAAGTAAAACAAAGACTCTTGCATTGCCACCAGATGGGGATGTTTTATTAGCGACTTTGGTTGCATCCAGTGAAAAGTGCAGTGAGCAGTGTTTAACCTTTTTTAATTGTGCATGTGCGACCTTTGACCTCTTTTAAACTTATCTTTTCAACTTTTAATGATAATAACAGTTTTATATAAATGCTCTTCACCATTGTTTTGAGCCGAAGTTATTCAAACAGGAAAGATATCTGTTTTCCGGTGGGATGTTTGTATCCATGGAATCAATCAAAAAGTTTGTGAGACTTTTTTCTTATTCACCACCCGATCCTTAAATCCTACATATTACGTCACATTATTCTTGAAACATTTATTCATTTTTCTGTCATTTAGTTATGGTTTGTTTATCATCATTACTTCGCATCAAATTCATAAGAAAGTTAGAGCAAAGTTATATTTTCTCTTCATTTTCAGCATTCAGAGGTAATGGAGTTACCGTGTATGAGTTACTTGTTTTCAGGCTCATTTAGTTCAGTAAATGATGCAATGTTAATGTAAGAGTTTATTTCTTTGGCTAAGGAGAAATGTGAAGGCCGCCTTTCTTTGATCTAGTTCACTCCACTGCAGCTGTTTGATTGAGCAGGCTTTAAAGCCAATTTAGATCGACTTCCTTTTAAAGTTTGTTGACCCAGCCATACCAAGTCTGCTAGAGCAAATCTTTACATTTTTATACGCTGCATCGTCATTTTACATAAAAGTTTTGCTATACATAAATACAACCCATATATCCCAAACTTTGATAAAATCAACATACTTGCAATAAACCATAAAAATGTTACACATATTTTTCTAAATAGAGAAATGTCATGGCTGTATTCCAACATCGCTGCCAGTGTCACATGCCGCTAACTGTATTGTGTAAACCAGAGTTTCTCAAATTGTTTCAGACCAAGGACCACTTACCCCCCCCCCCCCCCCCCAAAAAAAAAAAAAAAAAAAAAAAAAAAAAAAAAAACAACTCTTGAACCACCAAGCTTAATAGCCCCGGAACAACAGCCCAAATATCCAACTGATTTAATACAAACTGGCATCATACACATACCAGCTACTAGTGGTGACACCAGGGTAAAGCTTCAACAGTGTCCACAATGCTCACTGTGGATGAATCATCTTGCTACTGCACCTTCTCCTGGCCAGTGTTGGAGGTTATCTCTTCCTCATTTGATTTTCTTTTTACTGTCCCCGTCTTAAGCCACTGATACATGATGATTTTGTCTCTTGGCTTGTTAATGGAGTAACATTAGCTTGATCGTTTTCTCTGGGGGGGAGTTCAAGTAAACTTTTGCGAGTCCCAGCGACTTGTTTCTTTTTTTTAATTTGAAAACACCCACTTAAACTATGTGCATTATGTGTTCATGAACTAAAGCATACCTGTGTCATATCTAAAGAGTCTGAAATCACATGTCTGACATCACTGGCGACTGTCAGATGAATGATAGAGTGTGTTAAAGGAGGTGTTTGAATATGCGGAAGAAAGGAGCACAAAGTGGAAGAAAGGGGTGAAATAGTATGTAAAGTGTGCTCATAGCAGATTGAGGAGAGTATTGGATGGTTGGTATCTAGTCTAGCTTGAGATTTCATTGGCACTTCATCCTTCTCTTATGCCCCATTTATTCAGATGGAAACCAATATGCTGTCTGAGTCAGAAACTTTTTCAGGCGTCACCCCTGGATATAGACTTTTTAAATGTGCTGATAAAGGATAAAGGTATTTTTATGGCTGTTATACATTCAGCAGAGTGTGCCCCCCCTTGTCCTTTCAGATAAGAATAGTGCAGTAAACATTTTCACACAGTAGTTTGTCCTTCATGGCCCTACCCCACTGTAAACACTAAACGTTGTTTTAATATTTTTATTCCTCTTTGAAGTGATGAAACGGCTTCAGCATACTGGACTTTTTTGACTGTACCCTCACTCACTGAGCAGGAAACTCTTGCTTTGATTATTTCACACAGGGATGTTTGTTTTGTTGTCTCGTCCTCCCCTGCTTCAGATGACTGGACAAATGGTGGATTTATCAGTCCTTCCTCCTTTGATCCCAAAACATTTGTACTCAGTAGCTTGCCTCTCACTGATGATAATTCATTTTAAGTCTTTTCTCACGCATTGTGCCTCACAGTACAAACATGTTCCTTCAGTAGGGCCAACAGTGTATCACCTTTTCACTTTCTGCATTTTCTTCCTCTTGACCCCTCTCATCGCGTACAGCTTCAGTTACAATGTTCGCTCTCATTGCACCCAAACCTTTCCGCTCCCTCCCTTTGTGTCTCTTTGTACTCTTTTTTTCTCTATTTCTATCCAGCTCTCCAGTTTTCAAGACGCTCACATTTCTTTGGGCTCTTCTGCTTTTCTCTCTTCTTGGTCCTTGAACTGACCCCAGCCTCTCCATGTGTGCTGCTTTATTTGTCCTCAGCTTTGACAACCCCCTTAAACCACTCTCCCGATCAAACCTAGATTCAAGTGCTCTCTTCCTGTTTCAGAGGGCTGAGCTGAGGGTACAGGGACTTTTCTACTGTTGGTATGTGTCTCATTTTGAGGGGCGGATGCATTCTTTGAAAGAACAGAAGTGTGTTTTTCTCAGGCCACAGGTGTGCAGCTGTGGGGAGCTGGTATTGTGTATGTCTCCTCTTGCTTAAACAATGCATGAGGAAAGTTAATTAAGATGCTGTGTAACAGAGAGGGTTGAGACTTTGTAAGGTTTAGCCCAACTCACAGTGTGTTAATCCACTGCAGTGGCTGTACAAATTAACTATTAACTGGGTGAACTTAGATGGGAATTTGACCTCAGGTGGCAAGTTTTTTTCTTTAGGCTAGTATCCTTAAGTCATGTTTCAAAATCACAACTTAAATCTAAAGATTGAGATCAGAAGTACTTATAAACTCTTGGCTTATTTTATCCATACCAACGAGGCTGTTGCTCTTAAACCATATAAATCAGGGGTCTTGGCCACATCAAGTGTGCCACATAAAAAGGGCTTCAAGTATTCAAAAAAAAAAAAAAAAGTACAACTGATCCAATCTTCTCAGTCTTAACAGGTCTGAACATGCAGAACATGAACAGTTCTTCAGAACATCTGGCTTGAGGGAGGAAGCAACTGAGACCCTCAGTATGACTTTAAGATGCTCATCTTTAAGTTTGGACCTGAACTTTGAGTTATTAAAGTTCACTGTGGTGAAGAGCTTTTCACCAAGATAGGTGCTGCCAAAAAAGGCACATGATTGGAAAAAGACCTGACTGGGGCTGACAAACACCGCATAGCACTTGGTGACGGGATATATTTTCCCTCAACTCGGTGACCCAAACAGGCTACAAGTGATCAATTGCTAATTCGCGTTGTTGTCATGAGCCTGAGCTGTGTTAGCCCACAAGTGTTAAAAAATATAAAACACCCAGATGCATGGAAGAAAAAAACGTGCGGGCTGCACTAACACAAAGCTTTGGTTTCAGGCAGGGGGCCACAAAATATTGTTCTGGGGGCCGCGAGTTTGAGACCCCTGATATAAATGATGCTTTTGTGTTAGAGGAAGTGAGCTTTCAGCTTTTAGTTTGGCAGATCATGTTTTAACACAAGGTCTTTTTTAACCTACATTTAGGCTTATTTAAATCAAGTGCCAACTTTATGGATCGTTTCTAAAACTGCTATGAAAAGTGCAAAGAAAACGTCCCTCAGCAGGTCATTCACCAAGTCAAATGATCAAGGAAATAATTTACATTACACATGGTTCTAGTTGAGATAAAAAAAAAATCAAATAAATAATTGTATAGATAAACAAATAGAAATCAGAAAACAGAAAAAAAGTCAGCGGGTAACAAACAATTTTGCATAATTCACCCTGAAAGTTGTTGCTCATGCACTGTCAAGAAGATGCAGTCCTACTGTGGCTGCTGTTCTTAGTATAGATCACATCCTTTGGTGTAGCAGTCAGTGACAGATAAGTGATGCAGTCACTCTTCTAAAGTTTCCCCTGAAAGTGTAGACATTATCTCCTGTGATACAATATAATACAAATAAAGGAATCTTATGTTCATTTTTCTCACCACTAAATGTCTTCTGTGTTTTTCATCATCCCATTCTTAATTTTTATTCAAGACATGCCCACCTGACCTCATCCCTTTGTTTTCCACAATGTGCTGGGTGTCACTCATAAGCGGTTCCACGTTAGAGGGCAGAGAGAGAGAAAGAAGGGGAAGGTCCATGAGACGCAAGATGGAAGTATTAGAGAGGAGAGAGAGGAAGGACAGAAATTGAAAAGAGGGCGTAAGGAGGGTAGTGTGATGTTGGCATCAATGGGGAGGCGAGGAAAAGCTCCATGAAAGCGGCTTGACTGTCCACCAACTGAATGAGCCCCACACTGCTGATAAGGGAGATGAAAGGAATAATAATATCAGTGGGGGTGCCAATAGGGTGCTATTTTTAGACACATTCAGCTTTCCTGCTGTGTATGAGCCAGACTCTTTATTTGGACCCCTTCATGTATTTGCAGGTCATTTGTGAGGCATCGTGCAGAGCTTTAAAGTGTGTATGAAGGTATGTCCAAGTGTGTGTGTGTGAGTGTCTGTGTGTGTGTGTGTGTGCGTTTGTGTGTGTATTAGCTTCCGTCCTAGCACGCACATGGGTATAGATCCAAGCCACGTGCCGTAAGTGCTGACTACAGAATCGGGGGAAAAGCTGCAGTGAGGAACTCAACGTGCTCTCTTCATGAATATAGAAAATGGCTTTTCAACAGCTGTGCTGTTTTCTTCCTCTCTCTCTCTCTCTCTCTCTCTCTCTCTCTCTCTCTCTCTCTCTCTCTCTGTATGTGTGCATGCGTGTGTGTGTGTATGCATGATTAAGGTGTCTCAGGGCAGCGTTTGTCAATACTGAAGATGGATGGGAGTGTAACAGGGACTGCAGGGTGTGTTTGTGTGTGTGTGGGAGAGAGACATAGAAAAAGCAAAAGAGATGCATATAATCCCTTGCAGAGATTACCTGTGAGTGTTTTCCGTTCCTCCTCCTGTTAAGAAAATATAAACATCACGTTGCTGGAAAACACTTGGACTGCTGTTTTCTTCCTTGTTATTATCACATAAAGAACAATATTCTTCTTCTTTTACAAGCGCTAAAGGATGCAATCAGAGTGCTGCATTTGCTTGTGCCCCTGCTGACATGCTGTACTGTAGGCTTTTATTTAATCAGAGGCGAATACCCACTCCAGCATTATTACAACTCAATTTCATTAATCTTATCTTTAAAAGAACTGTAGTGGTCAAACATTTTCACCACTTTTGGCTCCAGTGGTATGTAAAAAAATGTAACAGGCAGAAATCTTGAGCAGAGCTTAACTTCAAGTAGGACATCCCATAGACTGTAAAAAAATGGACGTCATCTCACTCAGCTCAAACTGAGGTCGCCACAAAAACTGCCCCCTCTGGTGGCTGGCTGCAGTACAAGAAAAAAAAAACTCCGCCTCTCTATTCATTCCAGATAGGCTGTGGTCAAACTTTAAAAAATTATTACACCTCGTAGAAACGTTTCTCACATCCGTATGCTGTGGTGATATTTAGGTATTACTGGGCTGCATTGTGTTCAGGTCCCCATTTTTCTGAAATGTTTCTTTTTTATTAGTTATTTGAGGTTCAAAACGGGGTTTTACGTCTCATTTAACGATGATTGACAGCTGCCGTTCATGTGTAGTTTTTTCGGGAATAATAAAATACATCGGGATGGACAGTTAAGAAGAGATTCGATGATCTGAATAAAAAAATTACATTATTTTTGTCACCTGTTTCCACTCAGATTTTCCCAGAGTTCCTTGTTAGTCTCTACAGCGCAGACTCTGGCTGCACAATGGCGGCCAATGGCGGCTTCCATGACGGAGGTTTTTTGGCTTCAGAACCGTTCAATGGTAAAAGGCGGGGCTACGCTGTCCATTCTATATACAGTCTATGGGACATCCTTGTGATTAACTTCTAGTTCTAACCCCAGTATCCATAGTAACATGTCTGACTTTAATCTCTTATCAGTCCTCAAAGTTTTCTGTGAAGAGGAGTGTCTCTACATTCAATGTGGGCTATTAAGTATGATGCAGAGCTATAGCACATTTGCATGTGCATGTAGTTAGCACACTGTCTCTCACATACTCAGACACACAAACCTCTACCATCAGCAGCAGTACTCAAGCCCTCTGAAACCAAGCCAGGGCTGGCCTCATGGAGGAGTCTCCCTGAGGGCTGAGTCAGCAACAATGGGAGGGAAAGAAAGAGAGAAAGAAAGAACGAAAGAATAGTGGGGAAGTGGATGAGGGAGCTCTAAACACGAACCGAACCATCTTTTTCCTTTGTCCTGCTCAGCCACATAACACGTATAAGCTCGTCATAATGGTTCTTTTCTTTGTCCTGATCTGTGCGTTTTTCATAACAAGACAGCTGTGGTACAAGAACGCTTGCCTCCGTCTTTGTCCCCATTTTCAACACATGCTGCGTGTATTAATATGTAGATACTGTACTTGGTTTAGCATAACTATCAGGTTGTTTTGAATCCTATTGTGTGTGGCTTTGGTGAGTAAAAGTATACCTTAAACAAGCTTGATCCTGCAGCAGGTGTACTTGTTTTTTTGTGAATGAATATCTTAAAGTTAATGGTACAGACCCTCAGCCTGTGGGTGTTGCATAGATCATCGCTTTTACAAGGAGAGAAATTTACGGTAGGGGAGGTTTTGACAAAAGAGTTCACTCTTTTTTTTTTCACTTTTTGGCACTCTTTCCTTTTTAAAGGTCAGGGAGACAAAACCAATTTTCTTTGGGGTTTGACATGATTCATACCTTGTCTCTCACTCTCACTCTCACAGCTTACTGGCTGCTGGTTTTGTCTCCTTTCCTCCTGAGAGTGTTATCCTGCAGATTCAGTTTCCCTGCTGGGAATCTAATCAACGATGTGGGTAATAAAGACTTGTCTTAAGAGCTATGCAGCTGTCACCACAGAGGTTTTATTGCCTCTCCTTAAATGAGAAATTCACTGTGAACATTTACAGAACAGATTCTGTAAATTGAAGATGTTTGTTGTAAAGATAAAGAAATAATAAAGTGAAGTTGTCTCGATACACTGCTTTGATGCACTAGAATAATAAAAAGCGTCCAGTTATTGTGCACAGCAGAAACAGTAAGTAACACAGCATAGAGGCTTAATAAGCTCAGCATGGAGCAGTGATAGAGAGGGCATCTGTCTCTGTGTCCCAGGAGGGAGCTGGAGAAGGTGAGAGTACAGCTTTGATAGATGACCACCTGACTGCATCTCCGCTCTGCCAACTGCTGAGCACACACATCCACTGTACACAGCACACACACAGACAGGGACGGACATTTTTTGTCAGTCATTTTTTGTCATTACACCTGTCATAACCAAGGTTTTGGCCACTTATAGGCAGGAGGAAGATGTAGTAAATGTGACAGACATTTCGTATGATTCAGTTAATTGATGGAAAACGCTTTTTTAATCTAATGGCTGCATTGACATCTATTAAACTGGATACTGAGCAGCATCAGCTTTATTTGAGGTTCTACATCCAATGGTCAGTCTACTCTATGCTAGTATTTTGTATCTAAGAGAAAATCCAAGCAAACACTTACCAACTCGTTGCTAATTTAATTTGTCAGCTGTTTGGTCTAGTTTTATTCCGACTAAATAAAGTTGATGAGGGGGACTGAACCAAAAATGTAATTTTCAGGTGCTAAAACCAAAATAACGTCAACAGAAGCTATTAAAGAAACGGAAACTGGTGATATTTCTCACGATAGGTAGTGATAATGATATTGTTCTTTTTCAGTCAGGTTGTTTTCAGAAGAATGTATTCAGTAACCTTAGCATTATAAAGCAATTTTGAACCAATAGATGTATTTATTCAATTGTCTTCATAAAAAGTGCCACAAGATGCATTTGTTCAAACAAGTATTGTGTATTACAGGCCAAATGTTAAGTCAAGAGATGCCTCATTTTATGTTTCTGCATCTAAAGTAGACGGTGACCTCAGGCTTGTCAGTGACAAAAAGCATTATGTCCATCACTTCTGAATGTAAAATCTTATTGGCGTTTAGTTTGATGCCTTATGTGGCTAGACTATACACCTCATGGTGATTATCAATGGACGGCTATACATTCTGTCCAGTGTCTTGATAGGCGTGCCCTGGTTTGAAGCCCTAAGTGTATTGTTCACATTGATGTCTGCAGCACAGCAGCTGTTCTTGTTGGTTTAGTCTTGGCATGGCTGTTTGGCTACACTTATTTGAGCATGTAACGTTCATGCTACACTTGGCAGGGGCTTTCCCTGGAGTGGTTGGTGGTTCTGTCCTGAGTGTTGACGTGAGGCCGGGTAATCCACCGGGTGCTCCTCTATGTCTGTGCACAGCTCTGGGCTGGCCCTATACAAAGGAACAGACCTGAAAAGCGCCATAATGAGGCACAGGCTGAATGAAAAGGCATGTCTCTTTCCATTTCTCTGAGCGAAAAGAAAAGAGCAACATAAAAGAATAAAGGACAAGAAAGAAAGATGAAAATAAGCCTCCCAAATCCAGGTTTTTGGCTGCGCTGTCTCTTTGAGTTTATCTATTTTTCATGCATGTGTTTTATTATGGTAATGAAATGTTAGATAAAAATAGTCTGGGATGGAAGAGCAACGGTTTTCAATGGAAAGTGGAAAAAACAGGAGGAGGGGTTAAGGGGTGCAGCCAAATGTCATTGATAAAATGCATAAAGATTTTAAGCTGGCTGCTCTCTTCTTTATATTGGTCATTCTGTACTTTCCTTCTATTTATCTCTTTTTTATGTACAAGCCTCAATTCAAACTATGACCCTGGAGTCCCCCAAAACATGAAAACATTGATGACTTTGTCATGTCATAGTTCAACTTAATGGTGTCCCTCAAAAAACAGGAGATTTTTTGGACATCCCGTCAACTAAATAACATTTGCATTGTGGCAAAATCACTCTTTTGTTTTTAATTTTTTTCTCTTTTTTTTCCTCGTAAATGTGTGAACTTTTCAACAGTACAGTAAGGATCAAAGGAACACTACAGTTACTGCAACCTTACAAATGTTTACATCAAGTGTATGCTGTCAGCCGGCACTTATACCCAGGCTCTCAAAAGGTCTTTTTGTCAAAACAGACTCCTCCACTCTCCGCCTCTACAATCCTCAGATAGATATTCTCTGAAGACGCAAAAAGAGTCCAAACAGGGCTAAGAATCAGAAAAGAGTTTACCATCTCTACACTGCGCAAAAATGTCAAAGGCATCTCTTTTCAGTGTAGTAATGTTCATCTTTTTGCTTTATTGACCTCTGACTTCTGTAATCTCAGAGCAGAGTGGGGGGACAAGGTTGACTCTGGCAGGAACAGATAACAGGAACATCATGCTATTGAATATTGTTATGAAGGGTTTTTCTGTGGGCCCTGTTCCATTTTGTATTAAATTTTCTTTTGTCAAAAAAACTGTATTTTGACTCTTTCGTGTGGTTACCTTTGGGATTAAAGTAGCTTTAAACTCGTGAAGATGAAAAGCACTGTCTGTAATTCTGTTTGTAGGCCATAAGAGACTAAAACTTCTCAAATGTCAAGCTGTAGAAAATGATATACTCATTAAATGGCAATTAATTGAATAGCTAGTGATGTTGTATACGCAAGGTTTGGGCAGCAGTCTAAACTCATTAAAAATTTAGAACCTGAATACGAAAAAGGTTGTAATTAACAAAACACAAAGCACCATAAGCCCTCTTTTAGTGTCATGTTTGAATATTAGTCCATAATTGCCAGATGAACAGCTTTCTCTTTGTGCCATTTTAGGTACCCAATGTCTCTCAAAGGATGAATGGTGTTATTAAGACATAATTGAAACACGTTCATCAGATACTGTAGTCAGTGAGTATGTCTCTGTTTTTTAGTGTGTAATACATTTTTTGAGCTAAAGCACTAGAGTGATGAGAACCAAAATAACAGGTGATGATACCAAAAAAACAGCCTAAAACAGGTATAACTCATGAAAGGTGATGAGAACTACAGCCTCGTGCATTCACCATGGCATCTTGTCATGTTACAGTTTTAACTAAAATACAGCTATTTTATTTAAGACCCAAAACCCATCTTTTCCAAGCTGCATTCTCTCTATAATTTCATTTATCCATTTTAACTTGTTGTTACTTTCACTTGTTGATTTTTTATGGTTTAATCACTCTGTAAAGTTTCAGTGAGTGCTGAGAAAGGTACTTTTAAATAAAA
The DNA here is from genome assembly GCA_030710495.1 of Labroides dimidiatus. NCBI lineage: Eukaryota > Metazoa > Chordata > Actinopteri > Labriformes > Labridae > Labroides > Labroides dimidiatus. The sequence goes on along the minus strand of CM061153.1, from coordinate 18,415,883 downwards.
TGTGTTACAATTATTATTGTTATTATTATTATAAAATTAAATAATAAAAAAAATAAACGTTTTAGCTACTTAAACACTTCCAATGATAGCCCAAAAAATGTCCATTAAGATGAATCAACAGTTCTAGACACAATGTAATAGATTTTTTTAAAAGAATAATCTCTGTAGTATTTATTTGTTGACCGTTACATTGTAGAAGTGTCCACACCCCACCCATCCTTACTGCTCATACACAGCAGGACCTCACATTGCATGCTGCTAGGGAGAGAGAGAGTGGACAGTAAAGGATGAAAAAGGTGACACTGCACATGATCGCACACAAGCATGCAGTGAACAGGTAGAGAGTGAATGTGAGCTCAGATGGAGAAGTTAGCCAGCATAGAGGTGTTAGGTGAAGGTGACTGCACCATCTTTCCCTTTCATCACACCTGCAGGTTCCACCTGTGCCCCTTCAGAAACCTCCTCTGCTATGGAGCTCAGGCTGGTCGCTGGCAGCTCTCTGCTATGAATTATTTATCAGGCTGGGATCTGCAAAGCTGTCCCGCTCATTCTCACTCTGCTGTCTCTTAACTCTCGCTCACTTTAGAAGTCTCCTCTTCAATATCTTCACTCATTTACGTCTGCTAACATGTAAAACCTCTCACACATTGAAAATGTTTCAGCAGTGATGCTTTATTTATTTGTTTTTGGGCAGTTAACAGATGTCTTTTTTTGTAATGCAGCAAAGCGTGTCTTATTTAGCTACTTATATTTTGCATGCATGCAGTGAGTAGTTCACTAACAATAGTATACCAGGAGCTTTTAAATATGCTTTGAAGTTGCATTAATCACAAGGACTCTTTGATTTAAATGTAATGTCAATAAGGGGGAGCATAGCCACTGGAGATGTCATTCCGAGCACCGCTTTAGCTTTAAGTTGATGACAAAAAACCTGGACTGCAAATCAGCTCCCATTTAGCCTGGAAGGGTAAGACTTCTGGGAAGATTCAAGTGTTTGTTGGCAGCTCTGTAGACAGTGTTAGGACTCAAGTGCAGTAACCATAATATAGCCTGGACCACCTCAAGTAATTAAGAAAAACAACACCTGTAAAATGGTGTTAACACATACATTACATTAATGTTAGTACTGTTACTCAAATAGGAAAAAACTTGTGATACCAATCCTGCTCTTACTCCATTTCACTTACTTTTAGTCATGTCTTGATTATCCATAGTGCTTTGGGCAGTCACATCTTAAAAACTTAGACAGGCTTTGTATAACTACCCCTCTGTTCTCAATAAAGGCTGCTAGATTTCTGGAGTCTTATCAGTTTAATCAAATGAAAAATCTATCCAAAATCCACTTTTTATAGTTTAAAGTTTAATCAAATTAAACTGCCAAGCATTAAACTGCACCGTGTATTTTAGCTGGCATTGAATCATTTAGAGTGTGATGATGATAAATGAATTGATTATGTACAAACTGTTTGACTCCGTAAAAAAATAATAACAGTCATGGCTTCTTCAATTCTACAGTTTCATTTGGTAGACATTTTTGTCCAAAGTGACGTACAACACGAGCAAATGTACAACCTCAATTGGACTTGTCAGACCACAGCACACTTTTCCACTTTTCTTTAGTCCATCTCAAGTGTGATCAGGCCTGGAGAATTCTGGGTGTTGTTGATATGTGTCTTTGGTTTTGCATGGTAGAGTTTTAACTTGAATTGTAGATGTAGTGATGAACTGTGTTAACGGACAATGGTTTTCCAAAGTGTTCCTGAGCCCATGTGGTAATATCCTTTTCACAATGATGTTGGTTTTTAATGCAGTGCTGCCTGAGGGGTCAAAGGTCATGTCATTTAGTGTTGGTTTTCAGCCTTGCGCCTTACATACAGATTTCTCAGGATTCTCTGAATCTTTTGATGATATTATGGAGTGTAGATGGTGAAATTCCTTAATTCCTTGCAATTGTACATTTACAAACATGTTCTTAAACTGTTGGACAATTTGCTCACACAGTTGTTCACAAAGTGGTGAACCTCGCCCCATCCTTGCTTGTGAAGGACTGAGCCTTTCGGAGATGCTCCTTTTATACCCAGTCGTGATTCTCACCTGTTTCCAATGAATCTGTTTACCCGTGGAATGTAAATAAATGAATAAATGAATAAATAAAAAAAGTTTATCAGTTTGAACAACAGATATTTTGTCTTTGTAGTGTATTCAGTTGAACATATGTTGAACAGGATTTGCAAATCCTTGTATACTGTTTTTATTTACATTTTACGCAGAAACCCATCTTCAGTGGATTTAGGATTTACAGTTAGGTCAGTAGGGGACCTGAAACTTGTGTTATATTAGCACTAATTTCTAAGGTTGTCACACAGTACCCTCCAGTGCCTTGTAATTCAGTCCTGAGTCTGTGTAAAAACATTCTTTTTCAAGCTGATGTTAGGCTGTAGCATACTTTGCAGGCCCCAAATGTTCTCTTCTTGTTGCTGATTTCTTTTAAAGCACACCCCATTTTCTGTGTATAGTGAAGTTGTGTTGAAATAAGAACTGGAGACCAGATAAATTAGGTGTCCTATTGGATTCTGAGAAGAGCTCTTTACTGTTCAGCACCTTCGTGGTGTTGCTGCATTGCTATAACTTCACTTGATTTTTTTTTCTTTTTTTTCAGGAGTTGAATAATTTAGTAGGGGTCCATTTAGTTTAGACAGTGTGTCAGCTTTTCACAAGGAACTAGCCTGGCACTGGCCTACTTTGACTCATGGCATTAGAGCTTGATTACCTGATGTTCCTGCACTTGACGATAATGGACAGGAAGGTGGATGATCCAGAGAGTGGCTGATGCACTGCAGTGCTAAAACAAACTGGACTGATGAATAGGTATTTGGAGAAAGGTGCTTGGTTCTTAATGCTGAAGACATTTGTATGCTCTTCTGTAGCTTATTGTTCTCACTGTGCTCACAGAGGGAGTGTGAGTTATTGAGGCAGTGCAGGTCCATTGAGCAGCAGAGAGCTGTGCTTCCCAGTGGAGTGCTTATTGTAATGAAAGCTCCATGCAGCCAGCAGCTTAACCAGTTAAACAGTATTCTGCAAATACCAAAAATCAACCTGCCTTTACTTTTTCACCCTCAATTTCTATATGCTGTATCTGATCGTCATTATCAGAGTGGTGTTTAGTACCCATACCAGAAGTGATCCAGTTTGCTGTGGTGTGACGGTCGTCTTTCTTAGTGTTAAGGAGATTTATTAGCTTATTCTCACCTGGTTATACTTGTAATTTTCTGTATTAGTACATATCTGTCGCCCTGTCTGGATGACATTTTGTATTGATAGTCTGTTGACTTACAGGACATTCCTGCAGCCAATTTTCACATAGACCCATGGTGGACCTTGAGCACTAACAAATCCTTTGAGGCTGTTGTAGTAGTTATCGTCACAGATTCTAGGTTACTGATGTGACCTACCAAAGGTCATTTGTATCAACATATAACCAACTTTGTTCTGTTCTCTTTCATCAGTTCCCTACTCTCAGTTTTATTACTCTGTACTCGCTCTTCCTCTCAAGCTTTCCTTTTTGGTTCAATACAAGTGTTCCTCTGACATGCACTCCCTTCTCTTTTGACTCCTCTCCTCGGCTGTATCCTCGGCTTTGGCTCTGCAGCCATCACTGAAAACGATGAGGAACAAATGTGGAGAGGTAACATCCTCTTGAGTGGCCCTACTTCAAGAACCATCAGAGAAGTTTTAAAGCACATCAAGCAAACTGGGACCAACTGACGTGTCGTTTTCCTCTCAAACTCTACATGACTCATACTGGTTGCCTTATGCTTGTCTTGGAGTTTGATTCAAAGTATACTCAAATGCCAAGAGGCTGCTAGTTAGACGTCTTGAGACTTCAAGTGTTATCCCTTTATCCCCGTAATCTACAGCGTAACAGTTTGAGTTCCCTCTGTGCGTCTGCTCGCAGCCCTGAGGCTCCCAGAGGCTCTGCAGCAAATGGCCTGTTACTCTTATCAGCCCCCCCCACCTCCTTTTTCTCACCCACCCCTTTGCCTCTGTCTCTCTCTCTCTCTCTCTCTCTCTTTCTCCTTTTCTCTCTCTCGCTGTCATCACTAGCCGTCTGCTACTTAATCCAATTATTCGTTTAAGCTGACACGCTCTGTAACTCACCACAAACTCTACGGATGACGCCCTGTGCATCACGTACACACACCCATAAGCACACACACACATGATCACACAATCCCCTTCACATGTACACAGAGTTACTTAGTGCTTTAACTACAAATATTTTTTAAAGATGAAGGTCATGCAAGGTCTTCATTTATGCTTCAAAAGTTATAAAAAAAAACTATTTAAAAATGCTGCATGTGTGCTTCAGTCCTGTCCAGTCACACACTGATGCCCCCCTTCTACTTCTTTTGTCTATTTTTGGGTGTCCTAACTTGTGGCTTTGGCCTCTACTGTCACCCTTTGATTCACTGTACCCTTGAGGCGACTCCGTCTGTTTCTGTGTGCTGTCCTCCACTTCCCTGCTTTGTGTTTACCCGCTAATGCATCCGTCTTCTCAGCGCACCACCTGACACAAAAGGTCCTGCTCCCCCTTTGTGTGTATGTGTGTGTGTGTGTTTTATCTTTGACCTAAGAGGGGATCAGGTGCCCTCACAGTTGTAAAAAGATGGGTAAAATCAGAGGAGTGCATGTAATCTGTTTCATACCTTTTTAAAAGGACCTCTTCTCTGATGATAACCTTGGTTTACAGTTAAAATCAGATTCAGGATTAGTGCTTCCTTTAAGTGAACGATAGATCATAATAAAGTGAAGTGTGTTTCTCTGTCAAAATTTGCATTTGGGATAGTTCTACATCAAACTCCAGATTAAAGGAGCAAGTGCTCTCAGAAGTTGTTGTCAGATGGTTGAAGAGCTTTGAATATTTCTTGTCCACAAATATCAAACAGGGTTGTTTCTGTGTTACTGTTACCACTTTCCACTGTTTGCTGAACTCTGCAGAAGAAAGAAAAAATGCTTTCACTTTTTTACTTCTAACTAGTTGAAACCAGTGTTTGTTTTAAGCACATGGGGCAAAGACCTTTTTATAGGTTTTAGGGTGTATCTCTTTGCTACATATGATGGGACTTAAAACAATATCAAAGCAGGGATTAAAAGCTTAACAAGGTAGCAGGTTTTGCTCTCAACTGATAATTCTTTTCAAGCCTTTTAAATCAAGTAGTTTGGTGAAGGACAGTTAGAGTCCTTTAAAGCTACTGTGAGGAAATTTCAATTTGTGTTGACTTTGACGCCCCCTGTGGACATGTTGTAACTTTGCTAATTTTGTCCCAAACAAACTCTGGCGAAATAAATCTCACTCTGCTTTCTTCTCTGTTAAATAAGAAAAGAATGATAACAATAATATAAACATTTACAGCAAAATGTAAAGAAATGCTTTATGGTTCCTCAGCCTTCTATCAGTGGTTCAGTCTGACACCTACCCTCTCACAGCAGTTTTAAAGTTACTGTATAAAAATAGTAACTTCTTTCACTGATGGTCCTGTTTTCATTTGTAAGTCAAAACGAGGCATCACTTTCAGTTTCTGTTTTTTTTGTTTTTTTTTTTGTTCACTGATAAAAACTCCTCACAGGAGCTTTAAATGTCATGTCCAAATATTTCAGGGATTCACTTTCTCACATACATGCCAAAAGGTTTGACTCTCTATTTTATTTTTGAAGCAGCGATTGAGTATGTGTATATGTGTATAATCATTGCATTGTGCAGTGTTCTCTGTAAAAATAGCCAATCGACACTTTTTTCCACTTCAAGCAACAGTTTTTTCTATTTTTGCTAAAAAGCCCTTCAGTCTGAAGTGAACGCTATTTTGTGCTGTCACAGTACGACAGCCTGCATCACTGCATTTTAAAAACACAGCACACAAAAACACATGTACTGTAAAACTGCTGGCGTAAAATAAATAGTAAATGTGAGTAAATGTGCCGAAGCAGCCATGACTGAGTTATTAATCCCTGGGTTGTACAATTTCCATCCGTGCAAATTCTGACAAGGATTTCTGCCACAGTGGGGCTGCTAGCATCACAAAAGGAGCTGCGTTAGGTTGTTTTTGGTGCTGACACAACAACAGTCAAGAGTAACAGATGGGGTTTGTTGTGTGTGTGTGTGTGTGTGTTTGTGTGTGTGTGTGTCTCAGGGTGACTGGCACTAGAGTGTGCTACAGTATGGGGTTGATCTGAATCTTAGAACAGGCAGTGTGAGCTGATCTGATCTTTCTGCGGCCTTCTGTCTGTCTGTCTGTCTGTCTGTCTGTCTGTCTGTCTGTCTGTCTGTCTGTCTGTCTGTCTGTCTGTCTTGGGAAAGACTTTTGGAAGGCTGTCAGCCTTTTTATTGTCCGTCTTATATTCCCTAAAGTAGCAGACAATCTGTGTGTCTTTCTGGTAAATAAAGTGATATCTGGATGATGTCTTGACATTACAGACTTCTGGTTACATCTTTTTTTCCCTGAATATCTGTTGGTTCAAACATTTTTGCTTTTATCTGTTCACTTTTTGTGTTTTTATTGCTGGCTGTCTGCGTACACAGAATGACGAATATACAGCTTATTTCATGGTTTCTGTTCATGACAATCTCTTCCTGTTTGTGTTGTTGTCTTAAAAAATCAGTATCTGTGGTGTTACTGCACAATTGTGGTTGCACATTTCCGTGTGTGAATTTTTGGTAAGTACACTAAATTCTGTCTGGTTGCCACATGCACAAACGAGACACAAAAGGACTACTCGACTAACTCCAGTTTGTAGGTTACAGCTCTCCACAGCGACACACCTGATCCATCCGTGAGCCACAAACCATCGACACCAGACCCTCCTCCATCGCCATCAGTGTGGTGTTGCCCGGCGCTCACCACTGTATGTGTGATATTCTCATGCCGTGCTGCACCGTGCTCTCACACTCATACCACTCATCCTAACCTTACCTGTTTCCCACTGGGGAAGTGTTTTGGGGAAGGGAGGGCTGTGTGGGAGGGATAGGATGGGGCGGGGCGGGTGGTTCCTCTTCCTGCTCTCTTCCTTCTCCCCCTCCCTCCCCCACCTTGTTTTCTACCTGTGTCTCAGTATAATGTTAGCCTGTTCCTCTTTGAATCTTTCTCATTTCCTTGCCATTGTTTTCTGTCCGCTCCTCTCCTCTCCTCTCCACTTCTCTCCTCTTCTCTCCTCTCCTCTCCCTCTCCTTTTGTGTCTCTCCATCTCTCTGCTTCCCACTGTTGCGATTAACTAGGCTCTGTCTTTATGTCGTATGTTCTTTTAGGCCCACGCTGTGCATCGCTGGCTAATCGATCAGGACAGTAGTGTGAGCTCTGAGATGCCCGATGGCCAAGGAGTATGGCACTATGATGATGAAGTAAATATCTGCAACACGTATACCTGGCTTTTCCTATATCTGTATATCTATATGTATATTAAATATATATTGTATTTATGACCATCTTGTATGTGTCACTGAAAGTGTATGTCACTCTTGTTGCCCTGCTGTTGTTGTTGTTGTTGTTGTGTTTTTTTATCTTTATCTCTCTTGTTTCGTTGTGTGTTGTTGCTTATGGTACCGTAGTTCTGGTTCCTTTAAATTTCTAGTGTTGCTGTTGTGCTGTGAGCTGATTCAGTCAGGTGTCGTGGGATCAGGCTGGAGCTTTTTCTTTGTTCCTGTCCTTGCTTGACGTACTAACTTGCTAATTTTTTTCATTTAGTTATTGGTTTTGTTTGTTTTTTTTGTTCCTTTAGTGTATTTGTTTTTACATATGTAACAATACGTGTATCTGTATTGACATTAACTTTATCAGTGTCTGTGAATTCTCTGAAATTAATGTTCTCAAGCAGAGCATATTACACGGCAAGAGTCCACGGGCAAAATATAGACATGATACATTTCCTACTGACTCAATCCGAGTTTTGACACAACTTTACGATTCAACACAAAGTTCTTCACACCACACAGGTTCACAGTACCAATAATAGGTAACTGTCAAACTATTTTTCCTGTGGGTTCTTTTAGTTTATAAAATATGCTTGCGTCATTTGTGCCACCGTGTTCGTGTTTAGGAATAAGTCTAGGTGTGTGTATGAGAGAGATGGGAACAGAGGAAGTGTGTGAGAGATATGGTTGTGTTTTGGGGTCAGCTGCATGCATGCTTTTTACTATTTTTTGCATGAAATCAGTCTGTGTGTATGTTTTAGATTTGATTTGAATGTCTGTTGTGCTGAGTCTGTGCTTCAGTCTGTTTTGTATTTTCTGTTGTGGTGTTTGTTCTGTTGATGTTGTGGTCGAGCCTGCCTATGCTTGTGCCTTTGATGTGTTGGTGCTGGTGTCTTGTGTATTGTGGCTGTTGTGTATTTCCTATATCACTGTTGTGATGTGCAGTGCCTGTGTTTTGTCTGGAATTATCTGTTTAACCAGTCTGGGATAGGTTTGCCAAAGGTTTTATTGCATCTGTCTAACAGATGATCTTGAATCCATGGTTACTTTGTGGAGGAGAGATTATCTAAATGCAATAAGGCTGCTGGGAATCTTGTTCCAGACAACTCTTGCCTATGATTATTTCCCCTTTATCCTGGCTCCCTCCTTTGCTCTCATGTCAGAGTCCCAAACCCACTTTTCCGATCTCCATATTGCTCCCAAACACTCTGGAGCACCATTTACTGATCTTTAGTCAATTAACCATTTGGATTCACAAAAGACATAAAAAAGATGAAAACAAACCATTTTGAACACAGAGTAAAGGTGACACTTAGAAGACAAGAAGATGAATATATATGACATTTTTACCTCATTTCTTCTGGCCACTGGCCCAACACACAACAATATGGAGTATTGACTTTCCCTTGTTGATGCCTCTTGAATGCATATGCTCTTGGAAATTGCATTTTTACTTTTTCTTTTGAATTTATCTTTAGTGTGAATGACTGAAAACTGTTTTTTTTCCTTAATCTGTCACGCAAGGATATAAACACCATCCTGTAAGAACTAAAAACTCAGTGCAGCTGACACAATAAACCAAACAACATGAATTATGAAAAGTGATTTAAAGGAGAGCCTTGAAAACAGTGTTGATCACTCGCTGGGCTCAAAAGCAGAAGAGGCTCCAGTGGCTCTGAGCCAACGCAGCAGTGGGAAGTATCAGCAGCATAAACCAAAATCCCTGCCACTGTGTTTATTCAAGAGTGAAACAGCCTCGTTTTCCACCCGAAACCCCAACTTCTTCCTTGAAAGTGCTAGTGTTGCATCTGAGAGGAAAAGAAGAGCTTAGATAGTTTTAAAGTTTATGATTGTTTTAGCTCAATTCAACACACCAGAAATCATGATGATACCAAAGAAATAATTTTTAAAAATGTGCTTTTCATTCTAAAAATGGTTAAAATAGAGCAACACATGAGCACTCAGTTGATTATACAGATTATAAACCAATCAGCAGTATGGGCAGATTATTTAAAAGGAAAGTTACACTTTGGGTTGAGCAAATTCATGTAGTCACCGATGGTCCTTGACCAAACCATATGTTCAGCTGTAGGTATAAGAGGTGCCTAAAGTTCACCTTGGAAGTTTGAATGTAAACAGCTACGATATGTAAAGGCAATTTGACAGGAAAGCATGATCCTGCTAATTTGTTCAGTTAGTACCACAGAAAATATTTCCCTAATGGGTTTACATCCTCATGTAATAGTATCAAGTCTTCCATTACTCTCTTTTTCAGTGATCTGTTGTCCTATATGCAATAAAATAGATGAAAATATAGGATTAGCTGTAGGGAACAGCTACTTTGTGATTTGTGCCGTGAGATATGCTACAATTGATATCCCCCCTGTGACATCCAAAAATGGACACTAACTAAGGTTGTAATGGCCAAAATCATGGAGAAAGTGCTTAAGAAATGCTACTCATAGTTTCCAACCAGTCAGTGACTTTACTTCTACAAATTGTTTATTCATTAGAGTTTAAATCCTACTCAAATTATATTTCTTGGAAAGTATCGAAAATTTGTTTTATTCAATGTACTCTGGTTGATCTGGTCAATCTAAAGTCTTTAGGCAAAGCAAATTAGCCAATGATCATATTTTTGTAGAAGCTCTTGGTGGTCACTTTAACAGATGTTTTGGCTCCCTCAATTAAGATTATGGTTTCACCCAAATCCATTTATCACTTTCAGATAATTTGACCAGCCAGAATATTTTTTTTGCAACCTGAAATTATGACAGACCTAGGTTGGGCAATGTGGCTAGCCTCTGAGATCTCATGGGTTACATTGTGACAACATTTTCATAACTGGTAGACAGAAAACAAGGTAAGTTAAACTTTAAAGGTTCAAACAGGTTTAATTTTATTGGAAGAGTTTGAATCATTCAGACTGGTCAATAGAAAGCTTGGTGATACACAAAGCTCTCTCAGCCTTTAAACTGAACCCAGTTTCCCTAAAGACTGATTTAATTTACTCAAAGTCTAGCACTTCATCAAACGTACCATCCCACTCCACTCCCTCCTCAGGGACAGAATTGTTAGATGTCAGAGGTCTGTGTAAAGGCCCTGTCCTCTTTGCCACCATTAATAGTCAGTGGGCTGAGGAATATTCCATGTCCTCCCACAGCTCTAATTACCCCTCAGTGAGTCCTTGGAGACAGATGCTTAGAGAGCCAAGCCCCATTCGTCACAGTACGGCTGCATGGCAGACTCAATATGAAAAAAAAACAAACTGTCACACTCTGCACTGTCACATAAATTCTCCCCCGTCTCAGTTTCTCTGTTCCAGCTGCTCCCCAACCCACTGTAGATGCAGACTACATTAGAAGCCCATTCATGTCCAGCCACCAGCAGTTGGCTGTAATTTGTTTCGGCTAGGGGGGCAGAGTTTAATTTACATGTGAAAGGCCATGGCCTATTCAAATATTGTAACTCTCATTTTTGTCCCAGGGTTATTGATACCAGTTTCACATAATGCAGATTAAAGGTAGAGGGGGGTTTAGTGCCATTGTGCAGAGCTGCAGAAGTCGTGTAATAATGTAGTTGGCCAGATATCAACTTCAGGAGGAAGAGAGGAGTGCAGGTTTCTCTTCGTCTTGCTGACCCAGTAAGACTTTGTCTTTTTGCAACAGTGAGATGGCTCGTGGGAAAAATCTGGCCTACACAGAGAACTTCCAATGGAGCCATCCTAAATAATGATAACCGAAATGGCTTTATAATGCAGAGCACTTCTACAGAGGTCCACTGTACTGGGCTGAAAATATCTACATGACATGACGTTTCAAAAGGGAGAACAGTTTATCTGACCCTATACTCTCTTCTTTGGCACACTTCAAATTAAATAAAATATATTAGCATAAATAAACAAGTCTGATTCTGGTTTTGATTGTCCTCTAACATAAAACCCAAGGCTGAAATGCATTAGTGGTGCTTCTGTCTAATGCTGGGTTAGAGGAAAGCTGTTTTGACCATACTAAACTGAGCAGAAATAAATTGTGTGTAAGAAAATGTAAGATGCAGACAGTACTTTTAAATTAATGTCAATTTTCCCCACATAGTAAGCCAGGTTTAAACCTTTCACTTTTCAAAACCGTTTTACTTTCAACCTTTCCAGCTTAACCATCAGAACTAATTCAACTCTTCAACTTTACTTTTCTGTTAAGTCTTATGTACTTAGGTTATCTCCAGACCAAATTGATTTATTTGTTTATTTTTTTACTGGTAAAAAAAAGAAAAGGAAAAGAGAAACCGAACAACAATCAATGTGCATGCATGCCTGCATGTGCATGTGTTCCAGGTGAATGCGCCAAGTGCATGGTAAAAGTGGGGGTATACTCCAGAAGAAGTGCTGGTCGGTAAGTCAAAAAACTTTAAAATACACCCCTCCAATAAAGAATAAAATAAAATGTGACATACAGTCAGTGTGAAAACCGGCATAATGTTCAGAGAACCACAAACTCCTTCTAACACTCTGTCGGCATTATCAGTGGAAAGACCTGATCAGTTGTCTATGAGTGGAAAGTCAAACTGCAATCAAGTAAAAAAAAAAAGGTCAGCAATGCTTAAGAATCTGCTCAGTGAGACAGAAATAAATATGTTTGTGGAGTCTACCTTTAGCAAAATGTGTATTTCAGAAGATTTTGAATTATTCTTGTCAACAGGTCAAGGCTACAGATTTTACTTCAGCTTTTAAAAGTAGTCTTTGCAAGCCTAAAATAACAGTTTAGATTATTTCAGAAATCTGATAAGAGAATTTTACAACATCCTGTGGTTCAGATATAATATCAGTGATTTGTGCAAAATATTAATGTTTTATTATTGATAACATGTCATATCTGAGCTGGCCAGCAGTATTTAAACTGAATACCTGGAATTGACCCACCTCAACTTGGATTAGGATTCTGTAACAGTCAATATGTTTATAACACATGACAAAATGACATTAAATTGTATTCAATATCGAATTTTAGTTTATTTATTAATACTAATACCTTTTTTAAGCCTACTTTAATAAGCCCTTATGAGAGCCCTGTCGGCTCACAGTGATGACCATGCACAGTCTTCTTTAAATACAGTATAAACAAGTTAACCTCCGTGAACAGTAGGATGAAGAGTTGCACGGCCTTGTTCAGTCAGAGTATACCACTGCCTGAACTGTATGCCAGCATATGGATGGTTGCTGCATTTGAGTGTGTGTTGAACGGAAGTGAGTGTGTGTGTTATGCACCTGCATGTACTGCACTGTAGGTGAATGCCAGTCCATGAATACATGAGTGTGTCATTGAATCTATGAGAGAGTGTCTGGATGTGTGTGAGGCAGCATTAAAATAGGCCAGCGGAAGCAGTAGAGCAATTGACATTAGTTTTATAATTGTTTCTTTGAATACCCTTATCCTTGCTGATGAATACATCACCCTTAATCACAGATGTTTAATATTTATTAACAAGTCAATCACTGATGCACCAGGCAGCACAGGCTCCGGCCCATGAGGGAGCATGTTAACCACTCAAATGGAAAGCATCTAGATAGAAACATCCGTTATGGATTTATTTGTTCATTAAGAGCTGTCAATATATTGAGGCCTGTATGGTTCTCGTTCTGCTTTAGGCAGCCATTCTGTCACTTCAGTGTGGATACCATGATGATGGAGGGTAAGAAGGGGGAGGTGCTGACAGAAATAAGAGTCTGACTCAGCAAGACAGTGCAGATAAAGCTGCTTTCGTAGTCTCAATAACGCCACGGAAGGATGTACATTATACATAAATACTGTAGCAGAGGTTCGAGGGAGCTCCCCAGCTCCATTATTTATCATCATGATCCCCATTGCGCCTGAGACGTTTTACTGACATTCGGTACTTTTTGCTCTTTCCATCCATCTTTTGTTAATCTTATCATTCCCAGTCTGTTTCCTCGACCTTTCCAATCTCTGTTAGAAGTTAGGCTTGTGATGAACAAAGGCAAGTGAAACAGATGTTTTGAAGTGTCACCGCCCCTATATCAAGGATAATGACTCACTGTAAGCTGACATGCTGACAAGAAAGTAACCACTATCATTCTCACCAGGGTCTCACTGAAGTCAACAGGAATGTTTTGGAGGCTTGTAAATAAATCCATAAAATGTAAGAAAACTGTCATTGAAAAATGAAAAGATCGGCTGATGATGAATGTGTGCAACCAAAACTCAATCATTAAAATGAAACAGCAGGCTGATTATTAGAAAAAACAGTAGCATGACTTTTTTTATTATTTCCTTCAGTTGTCTTCTTAAGCGACCTTTAAAGGAGTGGCAGTATATCTTACTTAAAGAGAGATCATTTATCAGTGACGGGTGACCTCTCAGCCCTCCTTGACTTGGTATGTTGTAGATTCAGGACAGTCATTTCTGTCTGAATTGAGTCTGAAATCTTTAGAGCTGTGTCTATTTACCAGAGTGATTGAATTACTGTCCCAGGCCAAGCTGCTGTGGTTCAAGTCTTTGTTTTTGAATTATGGGTTGAGTGTCCCCAGCCTGTGCTTTGATCCGCACATACAAACAAAGCGAACATGGAGAGAAATGTGGCTTCTTTTCTCCGTAGTGAATCTCTTTCTCTCTCCTTCTGCCCATCCTCTCTCTATATTTCCTCTCCACTACCTTTCCACTTATGAAGATTAATGGGGGCCTGACCCTGTGCTGAAATATCGCTGCTGTCGCTCTTTTTCTGTTGCTTTCACTTTTTCATCCCCCTTCCATTGTCCTTATCTTATTTCTAACTCTGTCTTTGTCTTCCACAGGTCAGTCTTGCTTTAGCACGTTGAGGCCCATGTGCATTTGCTGAGGCATCTTTATGCGCTTCAGATAAACTAACATGTGTGTGCTTGAGTGACTCAAAACTTGTGCTCTGACATGTGATATGTAATCTGTCTGCAGAGTAAAAGCAGTTTTAACACCCGCTGCTGTTAATGCTGAGCTACACGGCTCCTCTGCCAGTTCAGAGGCCAGGCAGGCTTAATGTAGCGTCTGAGGAGGAGCTGGAGCAGGATAAGGAGTGTGGGGTTAGTGTGTGTTTGTGTGTGTGTGTGGAGGGGGCGTATATATTGTGCCAGGGCTGCAGTAATCAGCCCAACCCAGCCCTTTGAAGCTGCTGTAGGCCAATACTGCAGAGCATCACCCTGACACTAGAGGGCCAGTATACAAAAATGAAGGCACACAAGCTCTCCAAGAAGCATAAAATATACATTATTTTTTTTATTTATCATCTTTCCCCTGTTCCTTTAGGAATAGTCAGAGATAACATTATATGATTTTTTTGTCTTGATACAGTGTTTTAGAGAGATTAACCTGACAGGATGTTGCTTGACTGCTCCCGTGATGGCCATAGAGAGTGAGTAGATGACCAGGTGCCCTTGATAATTCACATTTTTTTCAGCCACTTCTTCTCATGTGACTGTGGCCTTTATACAGAAAGCTGAAACACACAACAAGTTTCAAGTCTTCCCTCATCAAAGTCAGGCGCATTGCTGTATCAGGTCTTCAGCGAACTGGAATGCGTGGGTTTTGCACAAAAAATATCCATCTGTGCCACCATCTGAATGTTTTTGTATCGTCAGGTTTGAATCTTCTGGTGCTAAGTGGGTAAGCATCAGTGAAACCGTCTCACCAAACAAAAGCCAGCTTAAAAAAGGACAGCTGACAGACCATCAGTGTCCATGTTTGTTCCTCCCCCACCTTTTCAGCTTTAGTCAGTTCTCTCTAAGACATCAGGACACGGGCAATAAACCACCACAAGCAACACACGTGGATAGTTGTAGCCTTTTATTCTGCCAGCTAGAGAGGCTTGATCCAGGGTGCAGAGGGCATGTCAGGCCCAAACCTAAATCAGCCCTGTCACAAAACAGGAGTGTGGTCAATGCTTTATAATGAGCTCCCATGAGCAACACAGTCTGACAGTCAGTGAATCTCTTGCTTTTGTAATAGCTTTTAAAATACCCAAGTGCACATCTGCACACTCACAAACTGCCGTGTTGTTTCACAAAAGTAATTTCTGCAATAGAAAAAAGCTTAAAAAGCCAGAAAATATTTTGACAAGGTCAAATTAGAAAGTAATTTAGATTTAATGAGCTCTCTCTGTGGTTTTAGTCAAGAAAAAAACACAACCAGATAGAGTGTCTGCCATCACTCAGTTGAAGCTGCTGCACCTTAAGAAGGCATTATCAATGAGGCCTGTTAAGTTCGCGGTCCTCTCCTTTGAGTTACTCTCTGCAGTCAGAAAAGGTCGAAGCCAAAAGAGGTTTAAGTCAGAGAAGAGTTGCAGTCCCCTTTTCAGGGAGGACCACAGGATAATTTGTCATGTCTTCATGGGCATTAGTGACCATAGTTGCTTGTACTCCTTGGCAGAGGAGCCTTCGTCACTATCCAAACTCGGTACTGTGGACAGGAGAGAAGTCCCACGTGATGTTTTTGCCCAGGTCACGGTCCAGTGACACTGACTAGTGCGTAGCCTTCTTTCTACATTGCCCCCTCCTTCCCCTCTCCTACCAGCATTTATCTCTCTGCATGGTTTTGGCAGCGATGTGCTTTTCCCAGCATTTAGCCTAGAGAGGGAGAGAGGAGGGGAGGGGAGGAGAAAAGGGGGCCTTTTCAAGCAGGGAATGACGGACGCTTTATTAAAAGAGGCAGGGCTTTTTGAGAGGCTGGCCCCTTCGTGCTCCCCCCGCCCTGTGTGTCTGGTCCATTGTCACGGGGCGGTGGCAGCAACCCCCCCGCCAGGCGCTTTGTCACTGTAAGTCACCTCACAGACTGAAACAGACCCACTCTGAAAAGTATACACCCATTCTCCACAGTAACTCTATGCTTTTCTGGGTCCGAGCTTGGTCCGTGAAAAAATAATTGTCTGGCTGTCACAAAATATACAGAAGACGTAGAGATGAGCGTGTCGTGCGAAGAAGACGGGACAGGCAAAAGGAGGGATAAAGTTTTGGTGACACTGGGTGCTGGAGTGTAACAAAACCTGAAGGTTGAGGCGATAGATGAGATAGAAAAGAACATGGAGACTGATGGAGGCTGAGGAGGTAAAGAGAAGATGGTGAGGGAAAAATATGTAAGAAAAATAAAGTGCAGAGAGTTAGGAGAGAAGTTCGAGAACATTTTTTAAGAGGGAGCCAAAAATAAGCGAGGAGGCAGAGTGGGGTACCCATTTGTTTTTTGGCTGGGTGTGAAATGTGTGTCTTTAGATACAGGCAGCATTCCTCCAGAGATAAAAAGCCTGGGCCCCCATCCCCTCAACCCCCACCTTCCCCCAGTCTCTCCACCCACTATGCTTACTCAAGTGTGTGTGTGAGTTTGGGCGTGTGTGTATATGTGTGTCTGTGTGTTCGTGTTTACGTTTGACGGGGGTCTGCGTGCCCTGCGCTGCAGCACTTGCAGGGGGCAACAGAAAAGACAGCTGTGCGTTTGAGAGAAGCAGAAAACGTAAGAAAGCGAGAGTGGAGGGCCAACAGGCATGCCAGTCAAGACCGTCACTTTTGGAGTGAGTACCACTATCTCTGCTGCTCTTCATCTCCTCTTTACCTTCCTCCCTTCACACTCTCACTTCATCTCTTCTGCTGTCACTCTCTCTCTCTCGCCAACTTTACATGTCTCTGCCTCTCTTACTTTATGCTGTATTTTTTTTTTACAATGTTATGTTGTGGTATAAGATCATCGTTTGCATTTCTTCAGATGTAACGCACCTGCCAAAGCTCTCCATCTTTTCCTTCAACATCAGGCAGTAATAGTCGGATACCTTTGCTTCTAGCTTTGCTTCCATCTTTCTTCTTGGTTTAATTGAAAAAGTTGATGCAAGGGTATTTACTCTTTGTCCATTTTGCTCCGGCTTTTTCTTTATTCAGCTCATGCCTCTATGTTTGCTCCTGCCTGCTAAGTACAGTCCCTGCTCTCTGTCTATTCACATTAGCTGTCAAAAGACTTCTCTTCACTTTTCAAAGTTTGCTTTTGGTTGCAGTCCTGAGGAGGCCCTTGATTCTAGTGTTAGGAGTGAAAAAGGAAGACGAATAAAATGTGGTGATATGTCAGCTGCTTAATAATTTCTTGTTTTACGTCACAGAAATGATGGGCTTAGACATATTATTGCTTATTTGACTAAACATCCCATAGAAACAGGGGCTAGAGCCTGAGTGTCTTAGAACGTTGTTATGAATGTGTGTCCATGATCAGCGTAAATGCGTATGTATGGGTGTATATCTTGTTCTTATTTCCTCTTTAACCTTGTGTCTGAGCTCATTTGTTCTTCTGTTTGAAGTTCAGATTGTAGGATGTCAACCAGGATTAACCGTGGTAAGTAAACTAGAGGGCAGTAAAGTGATTAGTGGGTCAATTAATGATTCTTTCATTGTGGCTTCACTAAAGACTATAGACTATTTCATCTACTGAGCCAGCAGGTGGTTTGATACCGCATGGGTCTGTATGAGCAATAGAATTTTTATTTAAAAAAAAAAGGAAATAAAAACAATAAACGACAACCAGAGGGTGAGAATAAAACCATTTTTCCTGTTTTATCTGAGAAGAACTTTGATCAGTAATGAAGGAAGAGTTTGCATCCTTTTCCTAACAAATAGAGTACCTTAGCTCATCCAATATGTCATCTTACACAAGCTTCATATTATAATACATAAACAGGCAAGTGACCAAAGCCAAAACATCGAAAAGTGTTAGGAAGTGTTATGCAGCCACATTCTGCCACAGCAGCACCCTCTGCTTCAGGCTGGAGGGATGAGCGGCGTTCTACACGGAGATTCTCTTTTAGGTTTTTGACAGTGTTGATTACTGGTGACTACACAGACCACAGATCATGAGTCACATTTATTCGTAGGAATATTATGGGATAGATGATTGGATTCAGTTTGATGGATTTTTTTATGACCAATATCTTCAAGAGGACAATTGGAACTACATCATAATGGTGCTAACAGATCATTACACTGCAGGGTTCAAGAACTTAGGCCTGTAAGTTTCCCATCGCTGAGAACTTAGTTAATGTTGACTCATCTGGTTATTACTTTTTCCACATCACTGCATAAACTATTGATTAGTGATTGGTTAATTTTCACACCTTTAAATTCTATCTATCATCTTTTGAAGAGAAGTCGAGCCTGTCTTTGTACTTTTCCTCTGATTCTCCCTGCTGCCATAGTCTGACTACATCCTGCATTTATACTCTTAGTTACCTGAGAGTGTTGCTTCTCTATGTTTCTTTACAGCCCTTATCAGACTTGATCTTTTTCCCAGATCTCTCCTCTGAATACTTCTAAATACAGCAGATCTAAGTACAGATATATCTTTAACCAAAACTCTTCAGCAGTCTCTGCACCAACAGTGAAACTGCAGTTAAAGTCAGTGAAAAACTTAATTTTGATTTTCCATTGAATTAAATGGAGATGCCAAAAAAGTAAAAATTTTTACTGGTCTGTATATAGTTCTGTTTATATTTCTGTCTGTATGTATCAATAAAAACATTTGGAAACTTATCCCATAATGTAAAATCTTGTTTTGAAAAAAGTAGTAATTGAAGCCAGATGATTGCAGTAGGGTTAAAAAGTGTAATGTCTTATTGACAGATAAAGATCAGTGGAAATAACCACTGAATGAACACAGCCAACATTTAATGTACAGTGTAAAATATGCATTATTTAAAATGAAAAACAAATGTTTTATCAAATTATTACAGAGCGTTTTATCAACTTAAAGCACTTATATTTTGAAGTTTATATACACCCCCTCTGTCCCTCCAGTCTGTTATAATCTGCATAATAACTGATACGGTACTGTGCAGTGAAACGCAGGATGTTTACCATATCTTGATCCTATCCTCCATAGGCTCCAAAGCCCATCTCCTCCTTATGGCTTTCACCCTCTTTGTCACCCTCACAAAAGATCACAATAACCATGACAATCTCATCTTAAGACGAGGAGGCTGCAGCAGGGCATGATATAAAAAGACAATCAATGAGTGCAGCAGGGACAAACAGGGGGATCCACAGAGGGGGTTGGGGTGTGTGAGAAAGTAAACAGTAAAAATGGGACATGACGCTTCACCACATTCAGGAGCAGACTTCCAGATTTACATACTGACAGACTGACAGCCTGGAGTAGGGGGAATGTAACAGCTCCATCCTAGTGCTTAGCTTGCTTCCTGTAAATGTGTCCATAGCTGACTGCTCCCAGGTGTCTTCGTCTGACTGACTC
The DNA here is from genome assembly GCA_030710495.1 of Labroides dimidiatus. Taxonomy (NCBI): domain Eukaryota; kingdom Metazoa; phylum Chordata; class Actinopteri; order Labriformes; family Labridae; genus Labroides; species Labroides dimidiatus. The sequence continues at coordinate 18,396,164 of CM061153.1, read as the reverse complement.
CACATTCACTACATCTCTGTAGCCAGAAACAGCCCACTGCCTGCTCGACCTCCTTAAGCAGCCTGGGAGATGAAGGCAGAGATGAAGGCAGGAGGGGAAAAAAAGGGACAGCGAGAAAAAAATCAATTTCTAGAACAAATGCAAGTCAGCAGAAAAGGGCGCTGAAATGGTTGTTTAAGCACTCTGCAGCATTTTACATATCCGCCTCTCAGTGCATAGAAAAACATATAGAATTAGCCAAGTGCTCTGTTAGCGTAAATACATCAAGATATTGAGTTGAGAGGGAAAGAACCAGACATTATCCAGGGTGAGGTGTGCTTGCACGGTTAATGTTATTTACAGTCAAGGAATTTACTGTGAGTGAAGCAGGACGTGTGACATGCTGGACTTACGTTGAACCCTATTTTCACCTCTCTGCTTGGTGCACAAAAAGCTGTGTTGGCTCTTGAAGTATTTATGATTTGCACCAGGTGCTGTGTCTGCAAATTCATGCTGAGTGTGTGAGACTGAAAGCAGAAAGTGATCAATCTGTGTGTGCTGAATATTTTGTGAAGTTTCATACTTAGACTCTCTGAAGCAGATTATAATTTCATGTCCACAGGAAAACCTACTTGAGTCTTTGGCAGACAAATTGACATTCAGTGGAGGTGCTCCAGGATTTGTTTCTGGATTGCATTCGCAAAATACTCTTGGCTCTGTCTTCAGTAGCAATGAGCCCTGTTTGGATGTACAACAACCTGTCTAGACTATTTGGAAGGACATGAGATACTCAGACCAGTTCTCCAAAAGAAACTTGAGGGATCAAACGACAACAAAAAAGATGAGAAGAAAAGAAAATATATTTTACGTTGTATAAAAAACTATGATTGCTTTGAGTAATCAGTGAACGCATTTTTTGCCTTTTTCTTAAATTTGTCTGCTTGCTGCCGACTTACACAAAACATAAAATTTACAGACTGCTGAGGCGTAATGATCTCAGTGAGATGGTTGTTATGGGATCAACAAACAGATGTGAATGCAGTCACTGTGATCACAATAAAGCCTGACTGTGCCTGCTGTAATCCGGCAACTGTGCACACAGCCACAGCAAAGAGACAGAGGAGAAACAATTTGCACAGAGATTTCATTCAGATGGAGAGACATCAAACACATGTCATATCAGCTCTTTTCAAGTCAACTGTAGACACTAAACAGCATGTTCTCAAATCCTGGTCTTTACCATTAGATCACACACACTTGTTTAATATGATCCCATTCATAGTTTACACACACACACACATACACACAATCAACCCGTTTTAAAAAAGGAAGATTCATCCGTCATCCATCGCAGAGGGCCTTCGAGGTCAGGATGTCAATCTTAGACGTGCCTTCTTGCGTATAGGTGCCGCACACACACTAACGCAAACACTAACACTTCCACAGATATACATTGAGTTTCTGAACACCGCAGTCCACCAGCGAGGGGGTGATGTCATTTCTGTCTGCTGCAGCGCCGGCAGAGGATGCAAGCGAGGTGGGGGAGAGAGAGAGAGATGTCAGATGCAAAAGGATGGAGGGGGGAAAGACGGCAACAAGGAAGAGAAAGAGGAGATGAAGAGGATGAGAGGGGAATTCAGGGCTGAGGATTTTCTGTGATACGTTCATGATTTCACTTGGTAATTTTTGAGCATCATTATGAGGAGCCTTGTGCCGTCTCAGCCTGAGGACAGTTGCAAGCACGCTGCATGACGGCGTGTTGATATTGCTTATGTTAACCATGGAGCTGCTGAACAGGTTATTGTCTGTTTTTCACTCCTAACAGTTTGATTAATGGGTTTGCTCCTTTTTGCTCAGCTCCAGAGCCCAAAGCTTGTCCGCTCTCTTCGGGGCTAAGCAGAGGCACACACATTCATCTAACTCCTTCTAAAGATGTAGCAGAGGAATTACCAAATACCATTTTTAGACTGAGCACACATACTATGTGCGTATGTGTGTGTATGCACTGTACCTGTTTATGTCTGAGTTAGGGGTTGGGTGCGGTTCCCCTGCACTCTTATCTCACCACAACACACACTCACTTCTTGACGCAAGCAGATAGAGACAGACGAGTGCAGAACTGATCGGAGAATTTGCAGTAACCAGTGACAGGCTTTCTGGAGGATTCCGCTTTGGGTTTCTGTGGTCTCATAAAACTTCATCAGGATTTCTTTCGGGTGCAGTGAACTGAGTCCAGAGGGGTTGAAAGCCAGCAGTAGGGTTCACCATAGTGCTACCATTTTCCCAGGGAAGCATGTATATTGTGCCCGCTTGTTTGAATCTCTGCCTCAGCGGTATTTGCTCATTCTCTGGTGATAGGATTCTTCTAGTGTCACCATGGCACAGTCACCAAACATGACAAACTTAAAGAAGAAGATCAAACGCTTGATAATTCTCTTTCCATCATTAAGAAAAAGTTCAAACTTTACATTCTAAAACTTTAAACGTACTCCACTCAAATACAAATAAACAAATGAATCCAAATTATGTGGCCCTCACAAATATCTTCCTCAGTCATTATTTTATAAGGTAAATAATCCCAAATCACACTTAATACAGACTTTTATGTTTCCAACTGCACTCATTGTTTTCGGTGCATTGTTTCCTTCTTGTCGTAATATTCTGATCATACCGGTAATTCCAATGAATGAGAGAGTCTGTAGGAGAAGGTGAACGTGAGATAATGAGACAGTTTAACACCAATGAGTAGAGAAAAGTGTTTACAGAGACACCCGACAGTGATATAAAATGCTCATTTATGTGTTTTATACCTTTTATTTTGTCACTGCTTATATCTTATTTTAAGTTTGTGTTATTTAAATAAAGTTTTGCTTTATATTATGTGTTTGGTTTTTTTTCATTGTGAGGGAATGTCTAATGTCTGTCAGTATGTTTGTGTGAGAGGACTTTACATGTGTGTAATAGTTTGCCCCGGTTGTCTTTAGGAGAGAATGTGTACTTTGAGAATTTCTCTGGCAATGCGCTTTGCCACTGTATAGATTTCATCTCTGAGCCAGATTCAAGGAACAAGAATCCCAGACAGTCAGATCCTGTTTTCCTGCTTGTATCAGCTGGAGTTTTCTGTTTCCCTGCCATTGCCCCTGCCTTTCTTTAAGTGACCTCTATCTTTGCACAGCGCTGTGCCACTGGTGTCATGCTGAGGGTGTGTTGTGTCATTTGTTGCTATGCCTCTTCTCCAGGCATGTGGATCTTTTCTCCTTTTAACTAGCTCACTCTCTGTCAAAAGAAGACCAACGACCCTGTCACAACAATAGACAACACAGCTAAAAGCAGCCTGTGATGTCGTTTGAGAAAGCATTTTCTTCCGTGTATTTGATGTTTGCAATTTGTGTTTGTCTGTCGGATCAGAATCGCTTGCGTATGGGTTTTTGGATGTGAATTTATTCTCTGTATTTGTCTGAAAACATGACCAGCATGTTGAGATAGCAGGTTAGAGGGAGGGAGGGAACAGGCAAGTGTGTGTGAGAGAGAGAGAGAGGAGAGAGAGTGTGTGTGTGTGAGTGAGAGAGAGAGAGAGAGAGAGGAGATTATGTAAATGTAATGAAAAAGTGCAGGGTTTGCCGCAGTCGAGTTTCTCCCTGTGGTTCTCCCTCAGTCGCTCCTGTTTCTCCTCCTCTCCTCTCCCTCGCTCCCCCCTCTGTGCCGCATGAGTGATCCTGTTTCAGCGGCACCCCTGCCTGCCTGGGAGAGGCATGAAGCCCTCAGACACAAACAAAACACAGACAAAAACACAAGACGTGCCATGTGCTGCCGGCCTGTGAGCCAGGACACACCAAACCCTCTCTCTCTGTCTCCTTTCTCCATTCACCTTGTCTCTTTCTCTCTTTCACTGACACACACACGCTCGAGTCCAGACAAAGAGTCAACAGTCTGCTGGCCATGAAAGGCACAACAGTAGCTTTCAGTAATATCACACTTGCCTTATCACCTTGGTACAGAGCTACAGAAAGGCTTGTGGACATCTCCTCAGGGGTTTTATTGAGCCAGGTGCCCAGTTCACAATCAGAGGGGAGTGTGTTACTCTACTTCTTCATCACCACACCGAAATTTCAAGGTGCAGATGCTGATTTCCAAACCGCACCATCCGAAATCTCATGGGCAGAGTAACATGAGAGGAAACCCAGCGTACTGGTACTGCACGTTTTCAGTCACTTGAATGGCTCTTAAAGAAACTTTAACCAATCTCTGTCTCCCTCTCTATTTTCCCTCTCTACTCCTCCTTTTATGTGTCTCTCACACTTTCTCTTATACCCCTTATCCACTCCTCTTTCCCTCTATCTGTTCCACTTGCAGGCAGATGCTGGCAACAGTTTTCTCCGAGCAGCCCGGTCTGGCAACCTGGACAAGGCCCTGGAACATATCAAAAATGGCATCGATATAAATACAGCCAATCAGGTGGGAGAGCTGCACATTCTCTGATACACGCTGTAGTATCAGACTGGCAAGGTCTTCTAACAATAAGCTAGTGATTTACATATAATCGGCTTTAATACACACAAGACAGTTTTGCCCAGCTGCAGCTCTGATTTGCAATTGTATTGGCTGTAGTGTTTGTTGGGAATGAAAACAAGAACATTTGAGAATTTATGGCTAACTGTATGCAAATGATGGCCCAAAGTCACATCCCTAGTTTCATTTTAACTGATTTGACTGAAATTCAGAAATAACTTGTCATTCAAAACAACAAAAGTCTGACAAACTAGCAACTAGTAACAGTGAGATTGATAAACAAAGGTATAAAATGCAACACCCACATTTTCCTGCACTTTACTCATAAAACATATAAAAAATATCAGTATGTTGATATAGTTGTTTTTTGAGTGTCCAGTGTGCATGTTGTGCCTGACTTGAACCCTGTGCTGTTATGTCTTCTCATGTCTGTGCGCTCGGTCATGTTTTGAAGTATACATGCATGCATCGGTAGACCGTAAATCAGCGGCTGAAGGTGGCAGGTTGAGTGTACAGGGTCTCCTGGGAAGGTGATAAATGGGGCAGGGGGCCTCCCCTTTGCCTTGTCTCCTCCATCCTGCCTCCTTTACTCTGTCGGTTGTCCCCTAAGTGTCCAGGAAGAGGTAGCATTAGTGTGCTCGGACTGTTGCCCTCAGGCTACATAAAGTTGGCCAAGTGTGTGTATGAGGGAGAGAGAGAGAGAGAGAGAGAGGTTCCTCTGCCTCATTAATCTAACTCAGTCACAGTTTCCCCTCTATTCACTTATGCTGTCCTCAACATTTTGTAATTATTGCTGGTTATGCTTCTGTCAGGGTTTCTATGCGGCCATTTTTAGGCCCCATAACAAATCCCACATTACAGCAGATCCATTTATGCAAAGTGACTCAGTATAGCAGCCATTACCAGCACACTCCAAGATAAGAAGGAGGCTCAGCATGGAGAAAAAATATAGAAATTTTACAATATTTTGTATTATTTACACTGTTTGATGTGTGAATTAAATGATAATCTCCAATACCCAGCTTTCAATCATTGTACACTTTATGTACACTTTGTACATTTTTCTCTTTAATCTCCAGTATGAAGAATTTTCATGTGGTTATTATTAATGACACTGCCAGTCCTTTTTTTCATGGAATAAAATCAAACATTTCATCTGAAAGTCAGTGCAGCTTACACTATGTAATGTTTTCAGTCCAGGGACACTATAAGATGTAGTGCTGCCACTGGATGGCAGCAAAGTTAAAACACAAAGTGTTACCTTTGCTTAAAGACTACAGCCTTAAATATTTATTCACTCTGATATTGATCATTGAAAAAAAAAAAACAATAATGTAGAATCTCATAATAAAATTGTTGATTAATCACTTGAGACTTCGCTCACTCTCCTCGATGGTGAGAATAGTGATGTTCTGGTTGTGTGACTGCTTGCTTGATGAATAGTCTGATGAGAGTTTGTACAGGTGCCTGCCCTCTTCTTGATGTGTTCTCCTCAGTCTCTCTCAACCTAACAACAGCTCCACTACCCTCTCTTCTCTTGTTCCTGTATGATTTCCCAATACATCGTCCAGTTTTTTAAATTTGTTTTCCTCTTTTCCTGTTGCATCCCTCCGCTCCTCCCTCTCTGCTCTGTCCACAGTAGAGTGATGGTGTGCTGTGGTCTCCACACTCAGAGGAATAATATCAGTGGTGTGGGAAAGGTCCAACCTCACATGTCCTGTGCGGCTGAAGGAAGGCTGTGTGAGGTCAGACCTATCCCACACGGCTTGTATTCTTCCCAGCCACGAGACCAGCGGCCTGCCATCCCCCTCCCATCTTCTTTCCCTTCTCCCTCTCTTCCCCACCATCATTAATCAAATGAAAATGTTCGCACCCTGATTTTCATTCCTGTTGACATTGTTTTTGCTAATGACCACTCTAAGAGTACTGCATGCGTGGTGTCCAGTGTAAGTATTTGCCTGCTTTGGTCTGTGAGTCTTTCAGCCTCTGTAAAAACAAAAAAAACTAAGATTGTTTTAGTTTGCATGACCTCTTTGTGTTTGTTTGTATCTATGCGATTATTTTTCTAAAATTAGGGAGTATTTATGTTTATAGAATGTTAAAGAGCTTTCAATTTGAGGCCTACTCTGCTCTCTCACTCAGAATGGACTAAACGGACTACATCTGGCCTCGAAAGAAGGCCACGTTAAAATGGTGCTGGAGCTACTCCACAATGGAATTGTACTAGAGACCACCACAAAGGTAAGAACCATCTCCAAAAGCTGCTACAATTTAGGTGTAATTCCTTGAAAAAATAAAATAATAAAATGAAAAATCAACTTTAAACATATTTGTAAATTCACAAAAAGGTTTTCAGGACCGCAAACTGGTGGTTTCACCATAAGATCAAATCTCCCTTCTGAGAAAAAAGACCTGCACATTGATGTCAGATAAAATCCTATTGTGTGTGTAATAATAACATGTAATGTTTTAGGAGATCTCTTTTAAAGCAGGTGGTCCTTGGACCTTGATGTTTGAGACTTTGAGAGGCCAAATGCTAATTTAATCCAAACGGCAACCTCCGGTCTGAAAATATGAGACAATGCGGAAGTGCTAAAGTCTGCTGTTCCTCGAGTGTCTGCTTGAGGCTGGCTCCAGAAGTACTGGAAGTCATGTACACACCAAGCCAAAAAAAAGCTGTTTTCACAGCCAAAATAAGCACATTTACAGCCTGGTACAAAGAATGTCTCCCATCTGAATAGCTAATTTTGCTAACGGCATGCAATGTATAGGGGTGATATTTTTTTATAACTCAGCAGATTCGACAATATAAGGTCATCAGATTATCCAATCAGAGGCACAGCTCAGATCTCGTGACCGTAGAGCGACCTATGGCTGTTACTGTGGACCTGCCTCATTTCCAAAATGGCCGCGCCTGCCGTTTTGCTTCAAAAGTCTGTTTCAGAAACAGACGGGTGACTTCGCGGAGACTACGTCCATTAATTATACAGTCTAGGATTTAAACCAGCCAACCGGCGGCTGGTCGTTACTGGAGCTTCATATAGCGTATAGCCTTGAGTGGTGCTCTAAACTAATGGTAAGAAAAAAAGTGTGATTCCCATGATGTTGAATAATCATTTTGAAATACCTCTCATATAAAGACCAATTTAATTCATTAATGAATGTTTAACGGTCTTTGATCCTAACTCTCATTATTTATGAAACCTACCACAAACAAATAGCTATGTCTCGTAACGAAGAAAAAAACCTTGACCCAAGTCTTAAAGTGTTGTCTAACTAAGATCCAAAGTGAACATGTGAAACCTACAATGTACAAAACACAAATTTTAAAGTTTCTCATGTTGAAGCATTTTTAGTACTGTTTGAATAATCTTGTGTACGTCTGTCATATCAGAAAGGGAACACAGCCCTACACATTGCAGCCTTGGCAGGGCAGGAGCAGGTGGTCACAGAGCTAGTAAACTACGGGGCCAATGTCAACGCTCAGTCCCAGGTGAGACTTTATGTTGTCCTCCTCCTGGCGGTGATCAAGGAAACGCTTCATGAGCTTTACTGTGAAACCACTGTAGGAACTATTGCAATTCCATCTGTTAACATGCGTGTTTGTTCCTATATTTCTGTGTGCTGCTGTTTTCTCTATGTGTACATCCTGGCGCGTGCATCCATGACTGTCTTCCTATCTTTCTGTTGTTGTGCATGTCTCCTCTGCTGCTGTGTGTATGTGTGTGTGTGTGTTTGCCGTACGTCTTCCTGAGACAGAAAGGTTTCACTCCACTCTACATGGCTGCACAAGAAAACCATCTAGAGGTTGTGAAGTTTCTCCTGGAGAATGGAGCCAATCAGAGCATTCCAACAGAGGTACTGAAGGACAGAGAGAAGTCTTCAAAGATGAATCTCTCAAACTACTCAGTCCCATCCTTGCTGTTCTAGACTCCACGTTTCCATTCTGTTTTGGTCTCATTAGCCTCTCTCTTCTTTCATTTTCTTGCCATGAGTCAGCCAGTCTTCTAACCCTCTCTGTGTGTTTCAGGATGGATTTACTCCTCTCGCCGTGGCACTTCAGCAGGGACATGAAAACGTCGTAGCCCTGCTCATCAACTACGGCACAAAGGGAAAGGTTCGCCTTCCTGCACTGCACATTGCAGCACGCAATGACGATACACGCACAGCTGCAGTGCTTCTGCAGAATGACCCCAATCCTGATGTACTCAGCAAGGTGTGTGTGATTGGTTGTGGATATGACTTTACACAGATTCAGTACGTGTGTGGAAATCTGTTTGGTGTTTATTTCAGTTTAGAATAATCACAGGTAATGACAGTGAGCCGTTCTCTCTCTGTGCTGTTGTAGACTGGTTTCACACCCCTCCATATTGCTGCACACTATGAAAACTTGAACGTAGCTCAGCTGCTGCTCAACAGAGGAGCCAATGTGAACTTCACCCCAAAGGTAGTGAATAATTACCGCACTCAGAGGGTTATTCTCTGTCATTTCCATTTTTTCTCCATGTGTTTGCCTGATGATGTGCATCTGTTTTAACCTGCAGAACGGTATCACTCCCCTGCACATTGCATCCAGACGGGGGAATGTAATCATGGTTCGACTCTTGTTGGACAGAGGGGCTCAGATAGACGCTAAAACCAAGGTACAGCAGATTTCCATCTTGTTTTTTTCACAGTCCTGAATTCCTTTATTTTTATTTTCAATTTTATGCATCATTAGATCAATCAGTAACCATCGTTTCTTTTTTTCAGGATGAGCTGACTCCTCTACATTGTGCAGCCAGAAATGGTCATGTCAGGATTATAGAGATCCTGCTGGACCATGGAGCCCCCATTCAGGCAAAGACCAAGGTAATCCATCCAGATTTAAGCAAAGGAAATCCTTCTTTTTGAACTTGAATTGGAAGCTAACTTTTAGTCATGTGGTGCAAGTAAACAAAGCTTATAGTTTGTGATTTCTTAGCCGCACACAACCTTATATTCCCCTTCCTACTGTTAGTTTTCTCTTTGAGATAAGTCTCTTCCTCTTTAGCAAAGAGTGAGAAAATGCTCTACATTTTTTGCAGAATGGCCTGTCTCCAATCCACATGGCAGCACAGGGGGACCACATGGACTGCGTCAAGCAGCTTCTGCAATACAATGCAGAAATTGATGATATCACTCTGGACCATCTCACTCCTTTGCATGTGGCAGCTCACTGCGGCCACCACCGCATGGCCAAAGTACTGCTGGACAAAGGGGGAAAACCCAACTCTCGAGCACTGGTCAGTGAAATGCACAGACAGTCAGTGTATTGATTTTGTCAAGGTAAAATTTCTATAAATATTTGTAGCCATAGTAATCTTTCCTTTGTTTTACAGAACGGCTTTACTCCTTTACACATTGCTTGTAAAAAGAACCACATGCGCGTCATGGATCTCCTGCTTAAACATTCTGCATCATTAGAGGCTGTGACTGAGGTGAGGGTTTAGGGAATAGGGTTAAGCTCATTATTTTATATTTTTTTTAACAATTCAAACTCATTTGGTAAATTTGTCTCTCCTTCAAAACAGTCTGGCCTGACTCCCTTACATGTGGCATCTTTCATGGGTCATCTCAACATTGTGAAGATCCTGCTGCAGAAAGGAGCTTCCCCCAGCGCCTCCAATGTGGTTAGCTGCTTTCTAGAATTTAAATAACGGCACAGAAAACAAAATAAACTCTGTGTTTACAATGCTGTTGATGTATTAGTGGTTAGTCTGAGTGTGGGATTTGTCGTTCTGTGTTTGAGTAGAAAGTGGAGACTCCTCTCCATATGGCATCTCGGGCAGGACACTTTGAAGTTGCAGAGTTTTTATTGCAAAACGCAGCACCGGTGGATGCTAAGGCCAAGGTAGAGATTTTATGCATCACAACACAATCATCTATGTCCATCTATGCACTTATGCATACGGATAATTCATTGCAGGAAAACATGGTTCCTTTAGATAAAGGTCCATCCATCCATCCGTCCATCCATCCATCCATCATCTCCCACTTATCTGGGGTCAGGTCCAAGTAAATTGACCCAGACATCCCTCTCCCAAGCAACACTTTCCAGCTCCTTCAGGGGAATCCTGAGGCATTTCCGGACCTGGGGAGATATATAATCCCTCGAATGAGTCCTGGGTCCACTCCCGCTTGGACATGCCCGGAATACCTCTAAAAGGAGGCATCCAAGAGGCATCATTACTAAGTGCCAGAACCACCTCCACTGGCTCCTTTTGATGCAAAGGAGCAGTGACTCTGACCCTATCTTGAAGACTGAACTTTAGCCACCTTCAGAGGAAACTAATTTCAGCTACTTGAACCCGTGACTTCATTATTTTGGTCAGCACCCAAAGCTGAAGGGACTGGTAAATTGAGAAATTTGCCTTTCAGCTCAGCTCTGTATCACGCCCGCGTCCCTTCTGATGTAGCACCATTCGCCCGTTACCCTCACAACAGTTTTTACCCTCATTTGTGAGCAAGAACCTGAAAATGCTTTTACTCCTTCCATTGGAGGCAAAAACTCAGTCGCCACCTAGAGAAAGCGATTCATTGTTTTCTGGCAGAAAAACATGTCCTCAGACTTTGAGGTGCTGCTTTTCATCCCAGCATCTCCACACTCAGCTGCAAACTTGGTGTCCCAGCCTGAAGAGGCCATCAGAACCTCATCATCAGCGATCAGCAGAGGTGAAATTCTGAGGCCCCAGAACCAGAGACCCTCCCACCATCTGCTGGTGATCCGTTGTTCGGAGTGTCCAAGACACAGGCCACAGATTTGATTACATGACCACAAAGTCGATCATTGATCTTTCGCAAAGGGTGGACTGGTACTGTGGACACAAAGGTCCATTTTACTTGAATTGTGCTTTTGATGAAAAAAAGTTCAGGTCATATTAAGGGAAGCTGAGGAATCAAAAAGGATGATAAAAATACTAGCTAAGGTGGGTTTTTTTTTTGCTGCGTCACATTATAAGGTAAATGTTTTATTGTCCCTAGGATGACCAAACACCTCTGCACTGTGCTGCTCGGATGGGACACAAAGAGCTGGTGAAGCTGCTGCTGGAGCATAAAGCTAACCCTAACTCCACCACCACAGCAGGCCACTCTCCCCTTCACATCGCTGCCCGGGAAGGTCATGTACAAACTGTACGCATCCTTCTAGACATGGAAGCTCAGCAGACTAAGATGACCAAGGTAAAGCCTGTACACCCTTAGGTGCTTTTTTCGGTTACATTTGCTTCTTCTTTTTCTGTTCCCCAACCAATGCCTTTATGCCTCCCTATGGTGTCTCTGTAGAAAGGCTTCACTCCCCTCCATGTGGCCTCAAAGTATGGAAAGGTCGATGTAGCAGAGCTTTTATTGGAGAGAGGAGCCAATCCCAATGCTGCTGGGAAGGTACAAAAAAAACGGCAACTCTGACCTGACTTTGAAGAGCAAAACATTTTTTTTCATTTACAGCAGTCTGATCAAATGTTTTCTTCTGTTGTTTCAGAATGGTTTGACTCCACTGCATGTTGCTGTGCATCACAACAACTTGGATGTTGTTAACTTGCTTGTCAGCAAAGGAGGGTCTCCACATAGTGCAGCCAGGGTAAATAATAAAAAAAACCTTTGAACAAGTCCACACGTAATTCATGCAGGCTGACAAAAGCAGACTCATAACCATCCCTTATTCTAATCACCTCTCATGTCTGTGCTCCAGAATGGCTACACTGCCCTCCACATAGCATCCAAGCAGAACCAGGTGGAGGTGGCTAATAGTC